>CM048055.1:2839265-3161765 GCA_026259375.1 Verasper variegatus
GTAACGAAGAGCGGAACCTGTGGAAAGAAAAACAATCAAAAGCAGAAATCTAATTAGCTCCATGATATTAAGCTAATCTGACGTCAGCGAGTGGCGGAGTAACGGCCACTCGCACCTAATGGGATTCGAACGCTTCACCTCGCGAGTCTAAATCTGGACATTGGCGATAAACCCGTGAAAGGGAGAGAGAGAGAGAGAGAGAGAGAGAGACCTCCTCCCGCGACATGGTTAAACAGCCGCGGACATGTGGACGTCTCACAGCGGGTATTACCTGGTGTCGTGTCCGCTTGTCAGAGCCCCTCCGCCGGCCTCGCTCTCTGCTTCCCTCCGTTGCCCGGCAGCAGCAGCACAGTGCGCGCGGACAGCTGGAGCCGCGCGAGCCGCAAGACGCCCGTCCGCTCGCCAGCCGGCGGCCGGCCAATCAGGGGGCCGCTGCAGCCTGAGTGACGGGGAATCTGACCAATGGGAGGGGAGATGTGTCCGCAGGGCAGGGGCGTGTTTCTTGTCTCCCGCGATGCCTTCACTTGCTCTCCGGAAATTTGACGTTTCTGGTGTTTAATGAGTAATTGGTGAAGTACAGGTGAGTCAACACGAGCCGTTACACATGATCCCTGCATGCATACAGAAATCTATATTTAGCACATATACAATATTACAATATGATGAATCCTGCTCCACAGTATCTTGCTTGTTTTATGCTTTGCTTTTGGTAAATCTTTCAGTAATCTGCAACCAGGCTAATCAATATAGCGTCATGATTTGTGACCAATGCTCTTTGTAAATATTAAATATAGAATCCTTATATGGATTATACACTTTACACTGTTCAAAAACGTACCCACACATACAACGTATTAATGGACTGTATTATTATATTATTATAATATGCGAACACATTAATTGTTCAACAGAGGACATTGTAATCATATGTTTTTGATTTAGTTATGTTTCTAATTTCTTCACATATATATTTTATTTTATTTCATTTAAGCAATTTATCTTTTTTACTTATTTACCTTATACCTTTTCTCTTCTACTGTATGGTGTAAATTATCTTTTAGGGATCAGTATAGTAATTTCGTATCGTTAAATAGTATGTTGGATAATACACCCATATTGTAAAATGTCTCTTCAGCATTAACCTAAAGTCAAATTGAAAGTCAAACCTAATTCTGTAGTATTTTATTGTCAAAGATGTAAAGGGATATAACATTAATCATTTTCTCTATTTTGTTCTGCTTTTGTTTCTCAAAATAATTTATACACCTTGTCTCAACGACAAAACGTCAGTCAACAAATAAAAAAATAAATCCCATTCAGTATTGAGTTTGATCTTCTGATCTGTAGCAACAAGCGTTTACCAGCAGCACGTGAAGGCAACAATATGGCGCTGAGGAGCCTCAGTGTGGAGACACGCCCACCTGACAGCATGGCAGACTGACCCTGGAGAGAATCCACAAGTAGAGATTAACAGAGGGAAGAGCTTTAAAGACCAGAGCTCATGGATATCAGTGATAATTAATAAATACTTAAAGGTTCCGTGTGTGGGCTTTAACGACATCTAGTGGTGAAGTGTCATGTTGCAGCTCATCTCTCACAAACCCTGCTGAACCACAGCAGAGTCTGAGGAGAGAACTGACATCCAGCACAGTTAGATTAGATGTTAGGAACTTTTGACCTCTCACTGACACACACACTCACACACAGTTGAAAAACAAGCAGCATTTCAGGCTGGATCACAAGAAACAGTCCTTTTTTTTATTCACGGTTCATTTCTTACATTGTTCAAGTACAAAGTTAAAATGCTTTTTTAATTAGTTCATATTCATACAAGAGTAAAATAATAATAGTGCCTTTTCATTACTACGACAAACTTAAATACAGTCATTGTAAAGACAAACTTGATTTATATTCCTAACAATATATTTTTCTTATTTTCAGATAAAATTTTAGCACCTTTTGAAACACCACCAGTTCCTCCTTTTTTCCGAAAAGCTCATCTTTCATTTAGTCCATGAGATGAGTGTCTGCATGCGCCACAGCATTGTGTGTGTGTACGTGTTGTGCGTGTGTCTCTGTGTGTCAGTAACAGTGTGTATTTGTGTGTATTCGTGTGTGTATCAGTGTTTAAAACAGCGCATCACTCAACCTAACAGCTGTCGATGTAGGCGAACAGAAACACCATCACCGTGTCACCTATCATTTAGAGATATCGACTCCATCCCTCAAGCTTCTGACCGAACTGCGCTCTCAAACAGACGCACACTGAAGTGACCTCTGCAGACAAGTCTGATGAAAAGAAGCCAGTGGTTCACAACTGGGATTCTGGTTTGTTGTCCCTGTTTCAGGAAAGTTTACTTTTTAAAATTCAAACTTTTAAATACAGGATAAAAGAGGGAAGAGACACCACAGGATCATTTTATGTCTTATTGCAAGGAGGTTATATTTCCACCCCTTGGTTTGTTTGTCAGCAGAATTACACAAAACCTAGGTAGAAGGACGGGACCCGGGCCAAGAAAGACCCCATTCCATTTTAGTGTAAATCTGGACTGAGCTTTGGATCCACAGATTATTTAACTTCTTTAATTCTGGGCCATTTTTTGACATTTTTCACCAATTTCCCAGGAAATCACTTCAGCTCGTCTCCTGTTTGAGAGCGACTGTCCTTTGGCTCATCGCTTAAAACAACCATTTCTTCCGGCCTCCTTGGATACAATAGAACAAGTCACTATACTAACTGTAATATATGCTTTCTCGAGCCTCCCTCTCTCCGCTCTACAGGCTGAGACTGAACTGAACTGAGCACCAACCTGGAACAGTACACACACACACGATAACAGATTATTATTGTAATATTATTACCATTATTTTTATTATCTTTACTCCCTAATCTAACATGAAATCAGAGATTACACTGACTGACTGACATGCAGCACCTGGGGGGGTGAGGTGGGAGGGGAGGGGAGGGATTTCAGTGGGGGGGGTTGTGAGCACCAAGCGACGCGGGGTGGTGATGTCACACCCGGTGGTGCCGTGGGGAGCCTGATGGCAACAGGCAGTCGGCAAATCCACAGTGTGTATGCTTGTATGTGTGTGTGTTGGTGGTGTGTGTTGCAGAGAAAGGAGAAGCGTGAACGTCTGCACCATATTTGTAGCAAAATGTGTGTTTGTGTGTCAGTGTGTGTTTGTGTGTGTGTGCGTGTGTGCGTGTGTGTGTATGAGAGACCTGCAAGAGCACTGTAAAAAAGAGCAAAGTTTAAAAAGCACCAGACTGTTGGTTGTAAAAACGGAGAGTAAACTTGTCGGGAAAACATTTTGAACCTGCTGGTTTACTGTTGTTTTGTGTTACTGTGTATTTGTGTGTCAGTGTGTGTGCGTGTGTGTGTGTGTGTGTGTGTCCAGTCGGTAGCTGGTATCTGAGGAAGGTCAGAGGATCAGAAGGCTTCCTGGGAGAAAAGGATTGTTGGTCGTCTGAGGACCTGAAGCACCAGACTGAAAGAGATGACAGCCCTGTCTGAATAAAACACACAACTGTGTGCAGTGACGCGTACACATGGCGTTACGGTGTGTATCATCTCCTTATTGTTTACCTGCCTATGCCCGTTCAAGGTCATGATGGGGCTGAGATCATCCCAGCATGCGTTGGGCATAAAAGAGGTTGAACAGTTGCATCTGTGTTGTGTAAGGAAGTATCTGTTATTTATTCAGGGCTGTCTGTTTCAGTCACAGGAAGTAGAAAACCAGCAGAGAGTCTACAAAGTAAAGGTCCGTCTCTGGTTTCACTGGACGTCGCTGCAGAGTTTTGATCCCTACGAAGCAAAGTCGAGGTTTTAACTTCAAGTCACACAGGACGACACGTACGTGGAGCTGAGGCGCAGGAGATAAATACCTGGAAGTGTTCAGGACCTACACTTTGCAAACTGGAATTTCATTTGAAAGCTGCTCTTAAAGAAGAAATAATCTCAGAGGATGAGTTAAACCTTATTGACGGAGCCAAAGATTTACAAAACACGTCCACTAGTGTTGATTTTAAAATCCAGAAACTTTGTTCAATAGTGTTATAAGCATGGCCAGAAATACAAGCTGTAAATCTGTTTTTGAATATTTGATTTCATTGTTTTTTTTCCGACAACAAGCGAAGAAACTTTTAACCACAATTAAGTTTTTGTTGAAGGGCCATTGTTTGACTACTGCAGGTAAAAGATTTCAAAATTAAAAAAACAATAAAATAAAAAGCAATTTCTAGAAAGAGCAAAGTCAAGGTCATAAAGATAAGATAAATAAAGAATCCATATTTGCCAAATTGAAATTCGGCGGGCTCATCATGCTCGCTTTGATAAATACAGAGACAGTGCAGAATGTGTCAGACAAAATTCAAGCCGTGCTCATGATGGGTAAAAACAAGCTGCTACAGAACTAATGACCTTATATTTACACTTCACAGTAGCTGGGTTTTGGGTTGAGATGCAGGTTAGTCACTCCCAGTTTAATGAAATGATCCCAGTAAGTTTTCCTTATCATCTACCACCACCCGGTGACGTCTCCAGGGACGCTCACCGGGACTAAATGAATGCAGACGATAAAAAACTCCAAACTCAGCCGTGAGACCTAATGAGAGAAACCTCTGCTACATTCACAAACAGTATTATTCCAAATTTGCAGCATTAAGATGAACATCACAGTCGTTGGAGCAACAGTAATAAATGCAACCCAACAGCACGTGTACAGCATAAAATAAACACAAGGTAAAATACCCATCGTTAAAATGCTACAGTATTTCACAGCAATTAACTCAACTTAATATACAACCACTGCCTAAATATGTGAAAACCTAATAAAAGCGGATCCTGACCAATAAGAGACCTGCAGCTGTGAATGGTACTGAGAATAAAAGCTGATTTAATTCTTTCTCTTCATTAAGTTCACAATATTCCCACACAGTTGAGACGGTCCTACTTCAATCTCACCTCTGACGTTACTTTAAAAGTGTTTTCATGACGATATGAAGAATATGCCTCATGTATATTTGAGTATAAAAAAAAAAAAAGTGTTGAATCGATAGGATGCAGATTGGTGAGGTGAGCTAGGGCGTTAGCATTCGGACCTTCTAGTTTATTTAGGTATTTTCTTGTTGATATATTTGAATGTAAATCACTTTACATTGTCTTGTTGTTTAAATGTTAACATACAAATAAACTTTGCCGGTATCACTGACCACCTTTCAGCTGGAAGTCGTCTTCCTCAGGTGAAGGTTTAAACCTTTTTTCGACGCTACTTTGCCAGAAAAAACCCGTCGTTTACCTCGATCCCTGAGATTTTGACTTCCAGAGCAGCATTTTCCTCCAAGAAGAAGAGTCTGATTTAGTCCTAATCTCTTTGGGAAAGTGTCCTGCCAGTTCTTTCACACCAGATCTGACAAATCAATGTATCCTGAAGCCTCACGATCACCTGGTGTTGCATCTACCTGCGAATAATCGTTTAGTTTGACTCGGGGCTGGGAAACAAAACTGCAGCGACTGAAACAACCAGAGACTGTTCAGTGTCTAAAAGCACCAAGAACTGTAAAAGTGTATTAAAGTGGCACCATTAGGACTCTTATCACTGCCTGACCAGCACCATGAGCAATAACCGGAGTGTGCGTGCGTGTGTGTGTGTGTGTTTGTTTTTGTATATATTTGTGTTTGTTGCACTGTAATATACCAGCAGCACTGTCACTACACATGAATACAGTTATGGTTCAGGGGGAAATCATTGGTGTGTCGATGTGTTCAGAGCGTTACTGTATTTAAAAACAAAAGAAAAGTCAGGGCGCCTGTGTTAGCTTCAGCGCCCCCTGGAGGTTTGAACTCCAGCTGCCACCACAGAGTAAAGCCAGAAGACATCAGTTTCAAGGTTGGACAGGAAGTTTGTGTGTGAAGATTTACAGTACAGAGACCCTGCACCAGTTTGTGTAAATCAATGACTGTTTATAAAGATGGAAAACACCACAGCTCTCAAAGGGGAAACCAAAACCTCTTGATATGGCAGCTCCACCCCCCCATCCAGCTCAAACTGACACAAAAAGCTCAAGATGGCAGCACCAGCACATATTCGGCATATTTTGGATAAATGTTTGTGAAGTAGGAGGAAGTGGAGACGCGGCGTCCATCTTTATTATCAGTCATTGGTGTAAATCAATGGAAGGTAGCACCAGGGGACTAAGGTCAGCCAGTGGCCTACAGGTGTGTGTGTGTGTGTGTGTGTGTGTGTGTGTGTGTGTTAGTGTGCGTGTCTGGTCATCCTGTGTCAGCCAACCTTCATGTACAATCTGTATACAGTGTGTAGTTGCAGTTGTGTGTTTGTCATTACATGATGTTTATGTGTGTACGCATGTGTGTGTGTGTGCATGACAGAAAGAGAGAGAGAGAGAGAGTTGGTGTGTAACTAGTTGCAGGCGAAGAACTCCTTGAGTGGGGCGAAGAGGTGCCTGATGACGGGGACGCTCCAGGAACGTCCCAGCAGCCTTTGCCTGGCCAGACGACTCATGTTGGACACGTCGGTGTAGTGGACGGGGAAACCGAACACCCTGGAGACACACGGGGACATTCAGGTATTTGACTTTCACAAGATCGGTGGTTGTAATCAAATGTTTAAGAGCTACAGATTTCCTTCATGCATCCAATTCTTCTATTGATTGAAGATGAGGTTTATAAAAGTTACCTTTTTTATAAATATAACAGGGTAGAGACACGTAACACACACACACACACACCACCGTACCTCTCCATCTCCGTGCACCAGAGGATGTCCTCCTTGTTGTCCATGTAGACGGGGAAATGCTCGTCTTTCCCCTGCTTCACAGAGTTGGAGCGTGTCGTTATCGTACGCAACTTCTCAAACTAGAATTACCATCCAGAGCCAAACACATCACAAACACAGACAGACAGACACACACGCTGTTTGTGCACCAGCTTTGAAGATTCGGAGGATTCATATGAAGCATTTAAAACAAAAGTAGAGAAAAGGTACAACAGTGGTAATATATATATATTCATATATAGAGTCAACAAAGGGAAACGCTTCTGCTGCAAATGTATTGATGAAAGTAGAAAAACCCAAAAGACATTTCCCCCTTTTTCTAATTTCATATGTTTGAGTTTAGATGCTGCACATTTATACTCTGTAATTTGTGCCTTAACACGTTAGATGGCATCATTATAATAATCTCACACACGCACACACACACCCAGGTGGTTACCTTGGCATGGCGCCCATGCTCGAGGCACTCCTGTAGGTCCAGCCTGTCATTCACCATGGCTGTCAGGGGTCTGCCACAAGGAAATGAAGGTGAACAAACTAAAAAGTAGAAAGTTGTGTTCCAATGGTTTTATTGTGTGTTTGTGTTTGTAGGTTTCTATCACCTGGACATGCCTGGCAGGTTCCCCCAGAAATAGCGAGCGCGGTGCGCGGCCGAGACTTCCTTGGCATCGATCATTATTGGATTAGACTGCAGACAGACGACAGGGTTACGTTACTGTGTCACTGAACACGTCTTCCGTGTGAGACTCCTCCGAATGTCACACTCTGCTTCAGTGGAGTCTGTATTTGTGTGTGTGTATTTTGTAGCTGTACTTCATTTGGCATGTTCACCGCACCTCTAAAAAGCGAGAGATGTCCCGTTTGTCGCTGACTCCCATCGCGACCACGTTCTCAAACAGCCAGAAGAATGGCCGCTCGTCGCCGGGCTTCGGTCGCGCCTCGTGCAGCAGTCGGTAAAACTCAAAAAACAACCGGCCAGTTCCCTCTGCAGGAGGAAAAGAGAGAAAGCCTTTGTGGTGATAAGGAAAAAACAACGACAACAGAAAGATCTTGTGAGTCAAGATCACTTCTTACCGTAAAGGCCTTTGCGTGCAGGGTTGACTATGGAGAGGTCGTTACAGGGGCTTCCTCCTATCACCAGATCAAAAGGTCCCCACTCGTCAATCTGACAGATACAACACAACACGAGTCAACGTCACGACAAAGACAAGTCACAGTGTTGCTTTAAATGCATCGTGTCCGAATATCCACCAATCTCAGATGACCATTATCTGTCCACGAGGAGAATGTCACCTACATGTTTGCGGGTTACGTTGCGAATGTCTCCCACGTACATGATGCGTCCGTGGTGTCGTACCAGGCCGACAGTAATGGAGTCTTCACACACCTCAGACGCCACGTACTTGTCGATCTGGATGCCCAAATCCCTCAGCACCAGCAGACCTGAGGCAATGGGTTGATCGTTTCAGTCATTTACTGATGAGTTGAAAAACTTAAACTCGGAGTCTGGAGCCCGGCTGGCGGCTCTGTGGGAAACTTTATGGCTCTCGAAGCAAAATGCTGACGTGCTCAGAATGACAACGCTGATGTCTATCGAGTGTAATGTTATAAACCAAAGAAATTGAAATTCATGCCGAAGGGAGACATTAATGTGTTCCATCCACAAATGTAAACCTCATGGTGGCGCTAGAGGAAAAGTCAGGGGATTAATAGTCAGTAGGAATCATTATCTCTGGAGCATGAATGTCTGAAGAAGACATTTCCCAGCAGCGCCCCCCCCCCCACTCACTGCTTCAGACTGACTGACTTTGCCTATTAATAGTGAATTAATTGCTAGTTCCCGTCAACGTGTTTATTTACCTGTGGCAATGCCGTCAAACAGAGAGAGGACTCTGATTGGCTGTCTCTTCTCCGCCGCCACTGGAGGATACAACTTGGCTGGCTCCTGGAATAGAGAGTGAAGAGGAAGAGGGGACGTTCTATATTTCACAGTATATTCACAGCTATTCTTTATATATATATAATCACAATTGTTTGATATACGTATTATCTGTATTTTCTTACGAAGTCCTGTTCGTGGTTGTTGGCAAAGAAGTGCTGGAGTCTGCAGGGCCAGTCGTCCCGTCGCCGCAGTAACCCGTGGGTGTTGCGGGGGCCACACATGTAACAGTTCCAGGGGTCTTCTTTGATGGCTATCGCTGCTGAGCCGGTTCCGACCAGCAGATCCACACACTCCACACAGAAACACCTGCACGCAGAGTGGGGGGGGGGGGGGTTTCATCAGGTTCCCCTCGTGGTTTGGATAAATTAAAGAAATGTTCTCGTCCACTTCCTGTTCAGGTTGTGCTGAAATGATCATCTCTACTCCCACAGACCTGTGGTCTGTCTCCTTGGAAGAAGGTTGAAGGAGTTTGTTTGAACCAAACCAAAGAAGCACATTATATATATATATATATATATATATATATATATATATATATATATATATATATATATAATGTGCTTCTTTGGTAGATATAGATATATATATATATAACCCTGTCTTTTTGTGAGTTACATATGATCTGACTCGTCTTAACCTGCTGCTCTCGTTTTTATTTGTTTCCTCTCAATAGTTTAAAGTTCTCTGTCGGGACACGTCCACATTCAAGCTGGCAGCTCTTGTGTATCTCTGCACTTTTTCAAGTTAATTGGAAGTTTTATTATTGTGACACTTGATATGTGCAGTATTTGCAGGGATGAAGTCAGAGGAGCCTTGAAGCCTAAATCATCAGTTTACTCTGTATTCTCATAAATAAACCTGTTCCACGTACACAGGCTGACTCGGCCTTCATGTGTCATGTTTGTGGGTAAATTGTTTTTCTTCGTGTGAAATCCAAAACCCCGTCTGAGCCAAAAAGAGGAGCGACCGAGTTCTGGCCGCGTCACGCCGAGCAGTGAACACGGGCCTGTACTGACCTACAGCAGTTGTTGTTGCCACACATGAGCACTTCCCTGCCTCCACAGCAGATGGTGCAGTAGGACTGGTAGCCGTCGTCATCGTACTGGTAGGCACACTCCAGGAAGGAGTTCTGTCAGGACGACCAAAAAGTAATTAAGGATAATAATGAATTATTTACCAGTAATTGAAAGGACAAAGCCTGGGTGACTTCTTACTTTGCAACCCTGACACATGGCTCCTGAAAAGAGAGGATGCTCCAGAGAGACGTTGAGGCTCCCGCAGGAAATACAGATATCTGAGCAAAGGTAGACACACAAACTCAAACATTTTCAAGATGTGGTAAATACACAACCTTCACAGCCGCTCGGGGGAAAAGGTAAACATAAAGCACTTAAAATCACTAACAGGACTGAATCACAAAACCCACACAACTCAAACTGCTGTTTCTATCGTCGCTAAACGTCTGAAACACAAACAGGAACAACTGACTTAAAGGATAATTCAATAATAACCAACAAATGATCCGTTTGGATTGAGAATAACTTAACTGTTGATTTAAAAGCTCCCAGATGATGAAACTAAATCATATTTTATTAACCAGAGAAGAGTGTTTCATAAAAAGGGTAATGACATTATAAAATGATGCTGTATTTCAAACAATTACAGAAGAGTTTCAATCTTAGTTTTAAGAGTTTTTTAATGTCTTAATATTCAACTCTGTTAAATCATTATGTTTGTCGTGTCATTATTACATAATATAATTTAAATACATCACTTAACACTTCACATGATTATTTTACCTTCTATATTCCTGGTTTTCTTTTTGATCTCACATATGAGTCTCTCTGGAAAAACACAACAAATTAGAGAAAGTAATTACTTCACACACACACATATATATATATATATATATATATATATATATATATATATATATATATGTATATATATATTATAGGATGATCAGTTTCTGTTAAAATGTTCTGTGTCTGTTCACCTCTGGTCCCCTCGTCGATCACTTCTCGGATCTTTGCTTTCTCGGCGAGGTTCTTGCGCGGCTTCTTCGCAGGCGGAGGCGTGTACGCTGCCTCAGGCTCCGCCCACATCTCCGGGTACACCTCTTTGTATGGATTCTGCTCCTCTGTGTAACGGCAAAGTATAATTTACGTGTGTGTGTGTATTAGTGTGGGTGTGTCATTGTGTGTTTGGGATGATGACGAGCTAGTCACCTTCTGGAGGATCCAGTGACTGTGGACCTTTGGGCAGGAAGCCGGTCATTGCCCACTCTATCATCTGTCTGGTCTGAATGTCCACGCCGTCGGCATCATCGCTCGCATCACAGGAAGGGACTGGCCTCCCCGCCCGCACACTGGCCACCTCAACACAAAACAAGCACGAAATTCAAATACAGGTGCACCGCTTGTTTATAATATGAAACCACTGGAGTCTGTAAGTGACCATGTGCTCTGTACTAAGAGATAAAGATATATTGGACCAAACATAATTGATTTATACTAATATACCTACATGTCACCACGTGTAAAGTTGGGACGGAGCTGGATGAATAAACCACCTCCACATATGCAAAACACCAACGTTACATAAGAGAAGAATGAGTAAAATATGACCTTTAGACCTACACATGTATTTTTATGTCTTTGAGATGTTTATTCCATCCACAGAAATGCATGATAAGTGCAGAATGACACACAACACACACACACACACACACACACACACACACACTCCCTGACATTAAGAGGCAGAGGTTTAACGAGGGGGTTGATTACCTGCAGAGCCTCGAAGATGGCTTTCCTGTACATGGACTGTTTGTTGTAGGTGGGCTGGTGGAAGGCAGATGAGAAGGAGCTCAGCGGCATCAGCTTCTCCACACAAACCTGCAAAATACAGACATGATGACAGACAGAATAAGAACAGACCTCTTATCTGTGGCTGGACTTTTTCGGTGATGGGGTTTGAGGCCTTGATAAGAATTGCCTGATCATTTTGCAGCTGCTGAACCTGCATCCGATCAATTTCACCGCGAAGCGACTCGCACTCACCACAGAGAACTTGCCATCGCCGAACCACATGACCCAGCGGGTGCCGTCGGCGGCTCGACTCCGGCCGCTCATCCACCAGGAGACGATCCTGCCGGGCCACCATGAGAAACCTCGCAGCTTCCCGAACACCAGCGTGCCGATGCCAAAGCCCCGGCCATCCTGTTGGCGCACACACACACACACACACACACACACAGGCACACACACAAAGGAACCACAAGCCAAGTTTGAGGTTTCATGCTCTGTTTGTAAGACGATAACTGTGAGTTTCTTAACAGGAAAGATATTTTGTGTTTCAGCCAAGGACTAGAAACTTGAAAGTATGACAGGCCTGGATTTCTGCAACATGAAAATAACGTCCGAGTTATTCTCCTTATAGCTCAGGTTTGAGAATACAAAATAAAACGTTAGTACAAAAGCACAACATAATCGTTTTTTCCTTCATTAGACACACGTTGCTTTGAGCTGTGTCTCGTTTCCGTGTGTAAAAAATTTCGCAAATTTGCATTAAATCAGAACAAGAGGTTATTTCCTCAGGTTGTTAGAACTATTATCATCCACCTGAAATTTTTATGAGATGGACGGGTATCAGGAAATAAGAGAGCGAGAGAGAGGAAGCTCTCATCTTCACAGGAGGTGTAATGTGAGCAGTGGTATCGTAGCAGCAGCAGCTTCAGCCCTCGTTGTCTGTCCTCCTTTTCAGACATGGCCTCAACCATTGGCTGACGTACCTGGTACTCTACCTCATTGGGTGTGGCCTGGTCTCCCCTGGCGACCGGCTCCGGCGTCACGGCGACTGTGGGGGATGCGGGGTCCGTGTGTTGTTGTGAAGGTGGAGGCGCTGGGCTGGCCGGTTCCTCCTCTTTCCGAAAGTCGGCCTCTGTCAGTTCGTCCATCATGCTCATCTCTGCCTCTCTGTACGCCCGCCGCTCCGCCTGCGACGGACACACGGAGACAGACATCGTCACATGACGAGCAAAGAGATGAAGATGAATATTCCGATTTTTGCACCATTTGCTTGTGTTCAGATTCGTTGTTTTGTGTATCTATTGTTCTATAGTTAAAACCAAGTTAACAATTACAGCACAACACATTTACTAGACATCGACAAAACTTAAAAAGTGGTGGGTATCTTCTCTGTTCTGTGGCCTCTTACTGTGGGAACAGACTTTTTGACCATATCTGTGCATAATTACAAGGAAAAACTTCTACACAAAGTCAGATTTCCCAGCACAGTCGACAGGATTCTCCATTTAAGGCCGAGTCTCTGTCAGATTTTCCTTTGGGGAAAACGCCTCCACGTTCAGAACCTCCTCCACGAGAGTACTTATGAGTAGATAAAGGATTAGTCATACAAATCTTTGACTCTGTAAAACCGCACAATGTTTACAGTGGATTTTGCTATTTGACTTTTGATGATAATTATTTGACTATATTTGGCAAAGAATTAAAATCTATCATAGAGTGAAGAGTAGAGGGATGACTTGAGAAAGCTCGGGGGACCAAATGCAACAAAGGACGCTGACTGAGCTTGTTTTGATTTTTAATATTCAAAGAAATGCCATTATATTGTTACTATAAGTACTTTAAGAAATACTGACAGTAATAGTAGTAGTTATTTAAAGTATATGGACGTAAGTTGAATACTAATATGAGCACGACATCCATCAACAAACAATCTTGTGTGATCAGTTCATGTAATGATTATTCCCACAGGCAACAGGAAGCTTTCACCAGTCAATCGGCATCATATCTGTCATTTTAAAATGTTTAACGGTAAATGCTCAGTGTTTATGTCGACCCGAGGACATTTTGCAATGCGGACGGGGATCGAACTACTGACTTTCGAATAGTGGGCAACCCGCTGCACCTCCTGAGAGTCTAAAAGTTGACCATGACTCTTCTGTAAATATATTCTGGGCGAATCCATCTGTAAAGGACGATTTCTCTATAAATTTAAAGTTGTTGCTGATCACTTCTCAGTGTCCGGTGACTCGGCTCCTTTGTGTTTTCCTCCTGTTGGACTTTCCAGGACGAACACTGTCATTTAAGGAGGTCTCCTGCGGTTGATGTTTTATGTGGATCTCTGCAGTCGATGTGGTGGCTGTTTGGAGATCAAGGCCTCGGCGCTCGGGCCCCAGGGGTCTGTGGCAACAATCCTTTAATTGTTCCTCTAAACAGGAAGTGAGCGAGGAGAAAGGGTGCGGTGGGGAGGCAGTTCAACGGGTTCAGCTCAGGAAGGAGAGAGAGAGAGAGAGAGAGAGAGAGGGAGAGGGAGAGGGAGAGAGGGAGAGAGAGAGAGGGAGTGGAAGCAGAGGGAGAGTAAATGGGATTATGATATAAAACTGAGGAATACAATACGGACGGAGAGAAGGAAAGTGGAGCGTGTTTGATGGGTGACAGGAAGAGAAGGAGAGACTGCAGGCGGTGAAGTTTGCAGATTTTCTCCTCTATTACCTCCACCGAGGAGATTTCATCCCGGTTTTTAATGCTTTGTTTGTTTGTCAGCAGCATTTCACAAAAACGACTGAATGGTTTCACACAGAACTTGGTGGAAGGAGGAGACGCAGGCCGGGAAAAGAATTCCATCAATTTTGACGTGGATCCAGATCAGGGGGCAGATACAGGATTTTTATTCCCACCCTCTTTACATAACGAGATTTATGAGCATCTTCACAAATTTCCCATGGAATGATTTATAGATCAGGGTTATTTAGAGAACTGATTTCTATGAGTGTGCAGAATTTGTTGGGCCTTGGTCGAGGTGTGTGCTCTACTGAGTGAATTTTTAAATATACATATATTTCTTTTAAGTTTGTCGTCGTAACAGCATCAATGTGAAAAACATCCTGTTGTGACAATAAACTTTCTTTCTTTCTCTTTCTGGTGTGACAGCAACAGGCTTTGGTGACGTTCCACCTCAGATAATACAACACGTACCATTGTTCAAAGAGACAAATGACAGAGCAGCACATGAAATCAAAAGCTATAAAATGTCCCAGTGCAGCTTCAAAGACCAAATCCAAACTAATCATGACCTCACTGGTTACGACTCTGCAAGAACGTCACTGGGGCCCGGACCTAAAATCCCACGACTCCGTCAGAGCATTGCCATGACCTACAAACATCGTTCCCTGTTTGACAGAACATTTAGGTTTCTACTCTGAATCCTTTAAATGAACGCGTGAAACAGTTTTGAGGGAAAAACACATTCGTGTAGAAAAAGAGAGGGAGAGCGCGAGGAGGCGGAGAGATGACGACGCCACATAAATTCAAGTTGAGGGTGTCCGGTTGTGACACCTCTCTCCTCGGTTTGACCCCAAAGTGAGAGGAGGTCACTCCTCCCTGCTCCTGTTGACCCCTGACCTCATAAAGTCCAAATCAGCCTGTTACACGGTTCATATACCGACCACACACACACACACACACACACACACACACACACACACACACACACACACACACAGGTGCACGTGCACATGCACTGTAAGGGGAACTCCACATGTCGTCACTGAATTCTAAAACATCTGGTAACTCTTGAATCAAAAGTCTGAATTCTTCCTTCCAGTGTGTCAGCGTGTCCCACATCCATCCCACGACTTTAGCATTTAGCATCCTAAGTGGTTTTTGAGTGTAAGTATGTAGTATAAGATAAATCTTGGAAAACAGTTTCACATTTTAAAAATCACAAACTGAAATCAAACAAATGCAGTTTGATGGACTGTTAAGATAACATGCTGAAGTTTGCTGTGAACCAACAACTATATACTAATGTTGTATTTGCAAGTAATTAGCTTTAAAATTTGCATCTTAGATCATTTCACAGTTTTAATGCTGCATTTATTGCACATTTGTGAACTCTTACTTAATGAATATTAATTCATTCATTTGAATCTTGTTTTTCTCTTGAATTTAACTAATATCTCTTGTATTATTCTTATTCAAACTACTTGGAGACAAACTGAAAGCAGGAATGTAGAAGTAGAAATGTTTGTTACGTCCAGGACCAAATGCATTAATTAGATTTCACCTTCATCTGATCTAAACTTTGATGATGTTGTTGTTGTGGAGGAGACGTGATGGTTTCTTTAAGCATCCTGGACTGAATCTCCTCTTCACACGACTTGGACCTTGCTCCTGTTGCTAAGAGATGTCGACCTAACTCCCGCTTACAGGAAGAAAGTGTGTGGGTTGCCTGGCAACATCGGCAGATTGAAGAGTCCATCAGGGAGGTTACAGAGGACGAGTCACCGCTCACACACGAGTGTGTTTTCATCTGCAGGAGAGCAACACTCTGAAATGAACTAAACCTGCTGCTCTGGTTCATTACTGTCAGTCTGAGGATATTGAAAATGTGGCAGAGGATTAGTTGACTGTAAAGGTTTGATGGACTTTCCCTTCATTGGCTGCCAGTTGAATTTAGGATTGATTTTAAGTTGATTTTAATAACTTTTGAAGAGCTACTAACTCCCCACACTCCAAGACGTAATCTACGATCTATCACAACACTAGTACTTTCTATAAGTGAAGGCTGGTAACTGAGGGGGAACAGGCTTTTACTCTGGAACTCCTTGCCTGAGGAGATTAGACTTTCCTGCACTTTACCTGTTTTTAAATCAAAGGAAAACCTCTTAATGCCTGAATTTTAACTGGTTTTAAAAGATGTTGTTTGTTTTTAATATTTGAATTTGTGTTGTCTTCCTTATTTTAGTTTTGTCTGGTTTTGCCTTGTGTTGTTTTATTCCCATGTGTTTTGTAAAGCACTTTGTAACCTTGATTAGATAAATGCTACAGAAATAAAGGTTTATTACCACTATTACTATTATTATTATAAAGTCAATTGATAAATAGAAGCTCTTAATGGTCTGGTAATGTACCTTAGATTATTTACTAAGATAATAGGTGTCACCTCTGTGTTGTTTCGGGGGTGATCTATGGAACTGCTTCGTATTGTCACAGAAAAGTCAAGTGTGCAGATGCTCTCAGGTCAACAACAACAACAGAAACACTCGAGGATGTGTGTTGTCATGTGAGGGGACAAATAAAGGCGGGGGGGGGGGTCGTGGGACACAGAGAGGCTGTAATGTTGTGAGTTACATCTTTGAACTTTATCATACCCCATGGCCTGGTCAGTGTTTTCACCCTTTGTGCCGCCCCCTTGACCTCCGACCCCTCACCCTCTGACCTAGCCAATGAGCCATTTCTTAAACCCCGCCCCCTTTATGAGCGTGACTGACCCTGACCTGGAGATGAACCCGACATTGCTCAAAACACACACACACACACACTCTCTCTCTCACACACACAGAGTACAATTAAGACAGCAGTTAACAGCCTCTCTCACATGGTCAAGTGACGGCTCTTTGATTAGCATTGATCGCAGCCGTAGGACACGTTAAAGAAACACGTGGGTTTCAGTGAAGCTCCCCTGAGGTCTCTTGGGATGAAAGTGACCGAACAACGTCTGATGTGTGTTTCAGCAGAAGAACCTGATAATCTGTGATTTGGTTTTTCGTTTGCAAACTTTTGCTCATGATACAAAAAGAGTCCAAAATGCTTTTAAAGCTCTAATAAATAGTGATTGTGTTAATAAAATCAAACTATAAACAAACCTGATGTTAACCTATATGAACACAATACTTCAGTGGCTTGTTCATTTGACATATTTCAGCCCAAAGACTTTTGCAAATAAAACAATAAAAGGTTTCACAATTGTCGTTTAATACAAATATTTACTCAGACTAAACTATTTAGTGGTTTTTAAAAACTTAACGTGCAGAAATATAAAGTTTTACAGCTTTTTCATGCAAATTTCTATGTTTTCATGAGGGTGACTCAACTGCTTTCCAAAGACTATTCATCCAAAACCTAAATGCACAAAAAACAAATGCTCCAAATGGCCCAACAAGAAGTTTAACGGGTCTCAAGACGATTAAAAGAAGAAAAAAAGCCTTGACTGAACATTCTGATTCTCCTGTTTTATGTTTATTTTACTCTTTTGAATCCTTTTTTTAAATATTAACTTTTATATCGTGTTTCCATGTGGTTTTTTATCTCTGTTTTGAATTAGCTGGTTTAGCTGCTATACAAACAAACTTATTTTGCCTTGTAAGATGTCAGAGGCCAAACAAGTTGATATATTTAGACAGACCAACATGGAAACAGGGAGTTGACCAAAGGTGACAAACATGTAATGTAAACAGTACAAGGTAAACACGCAAACAGCAAATAAACCTAATATTTAGATCCAACCAAACTCTCTTCTGTCAGATGTTTATCCCTCAAAAATAAACTGGCCATGAAAAAACTTTCTGCCCAAAAAAATAACTTACTTATCTCTTCACACACACACAGGTGCAAACTCTGCAACACGTGCACACACGCAAGAGAAAAATATGAAATCACTTACGGACCGGACATGACAGCTCTGCAACTGTAACCCTTCCTCCCTGGATCTCTTTCTCTCCTTCATTTTCTTTGTCTGTCTCCCTCTCTCTCTCTCTCTCTCACCTCCTCCTCCTCCTACACTTTCCCTCTCTGCGTCTCCTCAGCTTCACTCAAACCCTCAGGTCGTCCTCACCCTCTCCCTCTCTGCTGATTGGCCGGCAGGGAAGAGTGTGATTTACTGGCTTCTTCACCTAACAGATGTTTAGGTGAACTTTCACGTCACACACACACACACACACACACACACACACACACACACACACACACACACACACACACACACACACACACAGAGAAAGAGAGAGAGAGCACACTAATGTCTGGTAGCCCTGGAGTTAAAGGGTGATTAACACACACACACACACACACACATATGGGCTGATGTGTATAAGAGGTGTGTTCATGCACTGGGGTCAAAGGTTACGTAAGCCTCATGGTTGACAAGGCAATAGGATGTGTTAGGGTCAGGACCTCGCAATCACACACACACACACACAATGACACACACGTGCACACCGACACCGACACGTACACATTACTGTGAAATGCAGTTGTACACAGAGTCACATGAGACTCTTGGGTTACAGAAAGAAAAATAAAGACAAGCTGACATCATGTCTGTGAACATGTCTGTTTTCATGTGACCAGTGAAAGGATCCTCCACTCGTTTTGGCCACCAGGGGGCACCCAGCCAGACACACAACTCCCATGTAATACTGCCTCATGATATTGGTGAGAGCAAACATTTACACATATTTGAAACCCTCAGCAGACACAAGATTATTCATTTCTGGCCTGAAGCTAAAAAGTATTTTGCTGCTAGTTTGGTCTCCACCAGTTCCTCACTTAAAGCCGAATAACTATTTCCGCAGACGGGACAGCGCTGAGGCGGAACCACGACTGTAAATAAAGGATGGACGACGAGAGAGCTTATCAAAAGTGAAGCCAAATCATCTTGATCATCCCCTGGTGGCTGGCTGAAGTACTGGCTCCAAATGAAGTCAAAAGTGCAAGATGGCTGGCACTCGTAAACTCAAGTAGTGTTGCAAATGTTATTCGCAAATAAATGTATTAAACATTTCTGTTAGGCCTACGCGGTGCACTCTGGGGGGAAGCTGAACGTAAACATAACTCTGGGGGGGGGGGGGGGGGGTCTATTAAGTCGTTCACGAGTCAAAACAAGGTCCCGGCTGAGCGTGAGCTCCGTGTGAGACTTGCTTAATTCAATCGGCACACAGAGAAGTTTAAGGCACGGAGAGAATTAAGAAAGCAGACCCTCTAATATATACAACACACAATACCCCCACTCGGGCTGTAACTCTACACGCGAAAGAGAAAACGACTGCGCCAGATGTTTGTATCCTGCAAAATGGAAAAAAAAAAGAGTTTGCAGAGTGACCAGGTTTTCGTCAGGCCGCAGTGAGATGGGTCTGTGAACAGCTGGCTGCAGTTCCAGTGACAAATGAGTGAAAACACACACAGACACACACACACATAGAGGCAGAAACCTGGAACTGGTTAACCTCTGTCTCCATCATTGATTTCTCCTGCTCTTTCTTTCACTGTGTGTTTCCCTCATCCCAACCCCCCCCCCCCCCCCCCCACCCCACCCCACCCACCCTCTCCTTTCTTTTCTTCATCCTTTCATCATCCTCTCCTTTATTTGCTTGTCCCTCTTCTTCTCTTTTTTTTAAATCTTTCTTCCTTGTTCTTATTGTGAGGCTGGAAAACATTCAAGTTCATTAACTCAAGTGTT
The DNA here is from genome assembly GCA_026259375.1 of Verasper variegatus. Lineage (NCBI taxonomy): Eukaryota > Metazoa > Chordata > Actinopteri > Pleuronectiformes > Pleuronectidae > Verasper > Verasper variegatus. The sequence goes on from CM048055.1 coordinate 2,859,271, forward strand.
GAGCTCTTGAGTTGGTTTAGTTGAGTCTGTTTTTTTGTGTTTGCACTTCATTGCATTTCATAGGGAAATACTGTCCAACATTTTCACTTGATTTGCTGTAGTTACCTTTCAGATTAAGTTTGTTTCATCAAGAGATGCACATGTATAATATAATATGATATTACAGATTAACCGATCTGTTTTTTTTGCCTCTGTTTTATGCTGTATTATTTTAAAATACACACAGTTACAAAGGATATTCTTCAATGAGTCCTTTAAGTGCATTCAGCCTTTAATTAATATATATTTACATTCATCTGGTTTTGATTCTTTGCTCCTAATTGCTCACTTACATTATTACTATTCACTATATTAACAACCTTCATCCTTTCCTTTCTGTATTTGACTCTTTTGTGTATTTCCTTCTTTCAAATTGACATAAAGACGTGAGAGCGACCTGCATTTCAGTCTCATTTTCTGTCACAACACACATGAGAGCCGGCGATGAGTCAGTACATGATAATAAGGTGTTGACAGGAAGTCACGCATGCTCTACCTCTCGCTCTACCTCTCTCTCTCTCTCTCTCTCTCTCTCTCTCTCCATCTGTCACATGCAACAGTCTGAAGACAAGCTGGGTTCAGTTTGACCAATGGGAGTTCATGGTGCATGATTTGTCTGTTTTCCATGTAATTAATCAGACATAACACATATATGTTGTTGGTTGAGAACTTTTCTTTCCTCAAACAAATGATCTGTTGTCACATTTCACACGAACACCGACTGCAGTTAATTCAAACATGAGAAGGAGGAAGCTGCGGCCGCAGTCTTTACTCTCACCTCCCGGTGTGTCTCATTCAACCTGTCTCACAGTCAGCCCGATTAACTTTCTCTCACCCGTTCATTACCACACACATCCTGTCTCTGCAGTTTTATGTCATCTCCCCCCCCCCCACACACACACACACACACACTGCATCTACAGATACACAACCTATCCTTGTAACAGCACAACAGCACCTTATTTTCTCCAGTATGTTGTCAATATATTAGCGCAAGAGTATTTTACATGTGCAATAATGTGATCAAATCTATTTTCTTACTATCTGTCGTACACTTCAATCATAGAGAACTGTAGTGTAGTCTTTATGATTATTAGTCCAATATTGAATCCCTTGTATCTCTACTTTTGGTCTCCACCATCCCCTGAGGGAAAAGGTGGTGAAGTTTGAAGCTCAGCAGCTTTATTGTCCTTCTAAAATCTGCTGCATGCTGCAAAGTGCAAAGTTAACAAGAACAGTGAAAGTTTTAGGCCACAGAACCCAAACAATGAGTTTGAGAATGCTCTCTAGAGCCGAGAGGAACTGCTGAGTTGGGTGATAGATATTTGTGGGTTTGACCTGTTACACATTGAAGCAGTGATAAGATCAATTGTTAATGCAGATATACAGACTATAGACACTTCACATTATGGTTAATGGGACGTTACTGGGTCAGGTGTTAAGATAAAAAAGCCAAACAAACTGAAAGTCCGCATCACACTCTCCAGAGCGGAGGACGGCTTCAAAACAACAATGTGACACAAAGTACGATGTTGACATTTTCAGTCAGTGTTGGTTTCAAGTATTTATGGTTTGACCCAAATGGTTTTGACCAAAACAGACAAATGTCCTTTGAGAAATAGAGAGAAAGTGTGTTCCAACAAACCAAGATCAGCTGAAAGGTCCAGAACCAGAGGAAACGTCTAATGAATCTTAGAGGAGAAGAAGAAGAAGAAGAAGAAGAAGAAGAAGAAGAAGAAGAAGAAGACAAGAACTTAAAAACTGAGTTAATCTAATGAAATTCTTAATGTGTGATAATGAAATGCGTAGAGTCACTGTGCAGAGTTTCTGCAGGTTCCTGATTATTATTTTATATTAATAGCATATTTTTTCCAGTAACACTCAGCATTACATAACAGAAGCTATTTAAAATCAAATCACCACAGTTGGTACTTGGTAACACCTTCTTTTCATGGCCTGTAGATATCCAGCCTGTGTTTAGTCTTTGATTTCTTACTTCAGTCGGCCAACTCACATGGAACAGATCACATGAACGTAGAATATGTGAAGTATTAATGTTGGGAAGATCGCTTCGAGTGAAGCGGTGGGGCAGCGGCATAAGATTAAACAGAGCACCAGTGTTTTCAAGATTAAACAAGTACATTGGATCCATGTGGAGAGTTGTATGCAAACACATGAGGAGAGAAGAAGAAGAAGAAGAAAATATAACCTCTGCAGCAAAGACACATTAAAAACGAGCTTTTCTTCAAATGTTAAATGCACGGTTATTTTTTAATTCATGAAATTAAAAAAATGGAAAGAATAAACAGTTATCATGTACAGGTCCTTCCTTTTCCTGATTATTATTATTATTCTCTCTGAGTTATTTAGAGTCTCTCTTGCAGCCACAGCATGTTAAAGATCGACACACGGATTTTCAGTCCGTGTTGTCAGGCCTGTTCCAAGAGTTTCTTGAAGTAGTTCATGGAGGATTTTGAGATTTGCTTTGGATCACTGTCCTGTAGCAGCGGCCGGCCTGTTTGCGGTTTCAGTTTCAGGACATTTGCATCTAGAATTTGTTAACGTTAAATTAAAACCTTCCCTCCATCTCTGCAACATGTGCAACTGGCTGCCAAACAACCACAAAGATATTAGAATATTACTGCCTTGCTGAACAGCTGGCAAATGAGTAGGCTCCATCCACTCTACTAGGTTTCTGTGTCCACGCTACACTGGAGTTCCAGGGTCGATAAAGCGGCGAAGTCTAGAGGCTTTGGTGGACCCGTTAAATTCTAAAACTCCGGGGCTGTGTTTTATTCTGGACATTTAAAAAACGTTGACGTATAGAAACTCACAGCTGCTGAACTGACTGGCCTTTCGTTGATTCATCACATTACATTACACATCATTTAGCTGACGATGTTATTCCAAAGCCACTTACAATAAGTGCATCAACCATTGAGGGTACACACCCAGAACGGCACGAATCACGTAAGTACATTACTACAAACAAAAAAAACTGCTGCAAACAAAACGGTTGGTTGCTAGCTAGCTCGCAGTGTTAGCTTCGTTTTTACAAAGTACAAACGATGTTCAAAATTTAATTTCTGAGCCGGCTCTCTCAATTTATTTGAGTAAAATTTAACAGAATCAGGACATATTAAGTGAATAATATCCTTACAACATTTTAAATGATGTCAGACAACACTAAGTAAGTACGACGAGCTCATTTCCCAGAGTGATTTTTATATAGAGCTTTGGATGCTTTATAATACAAAGCCCCGTCTACAGACTCAGTTCAAAAGCTTAAAATACTTCTCTGCAGATAAGTCATTGTGATATGTGTCGTCTTTCACAGCTGCCTGACTGTTTCGGACTGAGGTGTTTTTCCTCCACGTCACATCATTCTGATTTCCGTTTCATTTTCATTCCGTGTCACCGTTTATCATTTCACACAGACAGAGACCTGATTCTCTCCCACCTCTATCTTCCAGCGGCTGAGCCACTCGTCTCTCTGTCTCCTGCTGATGTAGTACGGGTCGCCGGCCTGGAAAGTCACCCGGGGGACTGGCCTCCTCCGCAGCCTCCCCGTCTCACCCTGCACACACTGACACACAAACACCTCGTTATGCACTTTACTGTTAGACCTGTGTGCTGGCTTCATTTTAGGAAGGGAATTAAAGAAAACAGGGGGGGGGGTTACAACTGGTCTTCTCACCTCTTTGGGGGAGTCGCAGTTTCTGTCGTCTGGCTCGTCTGCAGGAGAAGAGAAGTTACAGGAAATAGCCCATTTGTACAGATTTAACAAGAGGTTTAATGAGGAGGTAAAGTCATGGTTTTCATCACTTTGCTCCGGCAAACATATTTTAGAAATGTCCTCAAACACTGCAATCTGGGAGCTATTTAGCAGGTTATTATCCAGGTAAACTGACAGAAAGTGCTTCTGAAAACACACATCGTGTCAGGATTGGAAAGTTAGATATATCTTCCTGGAAATCTTTATTTGAAAAATTGTAATTGTTGTATATGTGAACAAAGCCATGTAATTTGAAATTATATGACTTTGCATTAAAGCTATATACCCTTATTCCTCTTGGTTCGCTCTAGTTTCCGACGCCCACGCTTCTTGCGAGGGGAGGGGGAGGCCTCCGGCTCCTCGGGCGGGGTTGGGGGGGCATTTGCACAAGGGTCAGAGGTCGCCATCTCCTGGGAAACAGACGGAACACAGTCTAGGTCTGAGAAATCTGCTGCTCGCCGTCGTCTAGACCCATCAAAGCAAGCAGGCATATTAACCGTACACACATAAAACTTGTGCATATACACACACAATCAAAGAGCTGCTGCAGTACACGCACAAAGCTATTAGTCTGCTCTTATTAGTGCAACACAGAGCAGGTACGTCCAGCAGAGCCCGTCTGCAAAGAATCAGCCTAATAAACACCCTCAACTCCCATTAACACACACACACACTTATGAGATGAGAAGGGGAGTAACACTGATGTCATTAACAGTGATAATGATTAATGAGCACATTTATGCTAAATGATGCCAACCCCTCATAAGGAAAATCAAAAAAATCCATTAGCCCCACGGCAACAGCGACGTTTAACTCTGATCATGCGTCCGCACTCAAAAGGCCAGTAGGGGTTTTATGTGTGACTGTGGCTGAAAGGCTAACACCTTTTATAGATGAGTCGTTAAAGAGTGAAGAGCAGGGGTGAATGTCAAGCTCAAAGGCTACACTAACCGCGGCTAGCCCTCGGAGGCTGTAATGAGCAGGTGAGGAGACCTTTAAAAGGCAGAGGACTCAAAAAAGGCCCCGGGACAGAATAAAGTGCACCAGCGCACACTGGTTACACACAGACACTCCATCAGAGGAGGACAATTTAATCAATCGCATTCATTGTGCGCTGTTGCCCTTTTGTAACAAATAACTGCAGATAACGAAGAGCATGTGTAAAGTCGGTTATCTGAGAGTTTACGCAGGATCAAGCTCTAAGAGCCAGTTGGGTTTTTATCCTCTATTAGGTAATCGTCAGAAAAGTCATCGACAATTTTGATGATTCAATTAGTGTCAGTCTTCTACTTCTTATCCTTTATGGTATAAGGCTGCACCGGATTTTTTTAAGGAAGAAAAAGTGAAATACTTCCTGTTTCCAGCTTCTCAAAAGTGAGAATACGTGAAAGTAAACTGAAGATGTTTGGATTCTGGGCCGCTGGTCGGAGAGATCCCTCATTGGGAATAAATTATAACTTTACACTATTTATTATTGTATTACACTGAAAATAATTAGAATATTATAATGATAATAATAATTAGCTGCAAGCTTTGGTCTCATGTCTTCAAGCAAGATATCATTTCTGATCTTGACAATACAGAGTTTGATTGATGACGTAGCAGCAGATAATGTTTTGTTTGACCTAAATAGAGTAATTACTACTGAAAGGTCTCATTAACAATCTTTTAACTTGGTAAATATTTATAAATAATTATCTGTGAGGCTGCTTATGTGACATGTTCAATCCAAAGTCCAGACAAAATATTAGGAAATGAAAGTTAATAGACTTGACTGGGAAAAACAAAAATAGAGATTTGTGTTTACATTATCTTACTGACACCATTCAACACAGAAAAATGTGACAAACACAAAAGTTATGACTAAACAAATCAACTAAATTCAACTGTGCAAAAAAAATTCAAGCATGTGCCTAGAAAAATACAAATGCATGACACTTAATAACTGACATAAATTAGCTTACATGGATTTTTTAAAACAAATCATGACATAAATTAACCAGATCAAAAATCAAATTAAAAATAAGTGCAGCAGAATCTATCACATGCACACGTAACATCTTCATGTGCCCTCGACGAGAACACATGAGCTTAACATTAATCGTCTTAACCCCAACATGAAACTAAAGCTGCATTAGGCATAGTTTTATTAACTATTAGTTACACTACATCAGCATCTACTACTAACTTTTAGGCAAACAACTCACTACTTACACATTCAGCAGAAACAGAGGAATCTGGACTCGCAGTCATCTTTTTGGCCACATGGTCGAATGTAAAGTTCAATTCAGTCCACAGACTCTTGAGAAAATACGTCTGGATGTCTTTTGATTGCTACATGTTCGACGCTCTTCGGCCACTTCAGCCTCTCCGGCATTTAGCGATAAACAGGAAGTGTACAAACAGCTTGTGTGAGCCGGTTGAACACTTCCCCCTCTGAGAGCAGGTGAATTTTTGAGGCTGTTAATTCACATTTCTTATTTTTTTTCCGATTTAGTGTCACTAACAAAAATATGACTTAATGCAGCTTTAATGTCGAATGGAGGGGATTTTAATGCACTGTGCATGAAACTGTACGACATTTAGGCTCTGACGACCTAACATTAGCATTTCACTGTTGGTCTCTATTCTCTTTCACCGTTTCAAACGCCTCCTCGCTGACCTGCACTTCCTCTTATCTCAACGTCCAGCCTGGACCTTGAGTGACAGACGGCGTGGACTGTGCGGCTGAACTCTCTAACCTGAAGGGTTTCTTAGGTTTTTAAGTTGGATGAAAAATGTGATTACACCCAGGAGGAGGCCGGTCAGGGAACAGGAAGTAGCAAACAATAAAACAATAGTGCACCAAAAATAGTAAAATAAGGCATTATAGACATTTATAGATGAGTAGGTTGAGTAACTGAGTTAATCATTATCCAAAATGCTATTTCCAATATCAGCGTGACACATGGAAGTAACACATATGTGCAGAAACATGTGCATCATCATACTTGTGACGTTTCGCGTGGAATAGCTGTGAATTTCAATCCAGATTGTGTTTAGCATCAAATAAATCTTGCAACGTTAATTTACTAAATTTCTTTCATCTTCAAGCTCAACTCTTTCCCACCTGCTTTTATTAGATTTACTTTTCTCGCTTCAGTTTTTCTAGCTAACACTAGAGATAGCTACTGCGGAGACACTGACGAGAGGAGCTATCCCTAGTTGCTAGATTAACTGAACTTTTAAAACTAATCTAACATATGATTGTTTGTCAAATGCAAATAAAGGAAAACCTGACAACGTTACCCAGCATTGATTCTTAGAGTGTCAATTCAGCCATTGGCTTTAGGCTATACAACAGAAACACATGTCAGTCAGTGTAACACTATTACTACTTTGTCGCACATCTGCTGTGAGTTAAAACAGGGATTGACCAATTAGGATCCAAAAGCTGCATATAGAGGAATTTACATGTAAACATTTGACATCTTTTAAACAAGTTTTGTCCTAAAAAACGTTCAGGATACAAAAATATAATAACTTTCAGGACAGATTTCTCAGTTACATTAAATGAATGTAAACACAGATTAATGTAATGATTCAATGAAAGTCTTGACATTGTTTCCTGTAACCAGCAACAGTCTGAGTTTGCTACTACTAATACCAATACTACTACTACTACTACTGCTGCAAGTATTACTGCAACAGCTACTACAACATTGTGATAGACATCATTTCACTGAACCAAGGCAGCAGGTAAACACAAGCTCAGCTACTTTGCAGTGCTGTTTTACTTTTGGCCTGAGAAAGTCTTTTTTTTTAAGCCACCGGCCACAGCTCATGAAACTTTCTGCCAAACACTGCGAACACAACCACAATGTTCCCAGAATCTCTCAGGGACCTTTGAGGTTTTGGCGCAAAAATGGAAAACGCCAAAACAAACGTGACTGAGCTGCGTTTGTGCCGAGAGCAAATCCAAACCTCTGGACTTCAGGATACGAGTTAGGACCTTGATTGTTTAGTTGAGCCTTTGTCAAGATAAAATCTAGTTTTTATTGTGCATGAATAGGTTAATTGTTTATAACGGTCATCATCACAACTGGTGATGTAACAGTGTGTAAATGTTGTACTAATATAGTCTCTTTAATCCGACTGCACTTCAAACTACTCTGAAGTCTTAAAAGCCACAGGCACAACACACTCACACACACTCTCACACACACACACACACACAGAAACCCCAGCTGCTTCACACATGGTGCCAGTGGCAACAACCGAAGGAGAAACGAAGGAGGAAGGGAAGACGAAGAGTCCGACACCTATCTGAAGTTTTAGTGTTGAGTGAGCGAGTGCCAAAGAAAACTAAAGAGCGGCCAAAAAATCTGAAGCGTGAAAGGAGCAAGAAGAGAATGGCGGCTCGAAAACAGTTAAGTACCATGTCGCTGATGTAATCATCCGTGAAACGATCTTCATTACTGTAATAATGTGTGTGTTTGTAATAGAGGTGAGTGAAGGAGACAAGTGAAGGAGACAGAGGAGGACAAAGAGAGGCTCCATCCCTCTCTGCTCTTTATAGTTAGTGCCACTGACAGCTCCACCCTGAGCTCTATTCCTAGGATACACTCCACGGTGTGTGTGTGTGTGTGTGTGTGTGTGTGTGTGTGTGTGTGTGTGTGTGTGTGTGTGTGTGTGTGTGTGTGTGTACATTTCATGCTTAAGACCATCATTAATCAATCTTAGAAAACTTGTTCATACAACATTGTGATAAGAACTAGTTAAAATGACAGAAACCATCTTTGAGAAAAATGTATTTGACGTGTTCATAGACTTTTTAGTTCATTTCCCATCCACTAACACGGAGGAGGCGGGTTTATGACCTAGTGACCATCACTACTACTACTACTCCTACCACTACTTCTATTATAGTACTACTAATACTGATAAAACAATTGTTGTTATACTACTAGTCATACTAATGCGACAGAAACAACTACTACTACTGTTACAACAGGACTTATATTAATCCTGAGCAAGACATCAAAGAAAGACCAGACCTGCTCTTTAGTGTACACACACACACACACACACACACACACACACACACACACACACACACACACACACACACAGAGGTCTTGTTTGATCAGCTATATTGACTTGCTGATTCTGCTGCAGAGTTCATTCAGTACAAAAGGACACACACACACAAAGACACACACACAGACACACACACAGACACACACACACACACACACACACACACACACACACACACACACACACAGACACACACAGACACACACACACACACACACACACACACACACACACACACAGACACACACAGACACACACACACACACACACACACACACACACACACACACACACACACACACACACACTGTGAGCACTAAGAGGATGAATGAAGAGGGAAATAAAGATGCCAAAGACCTGAAGTGTGTCAGAGTGGAGAACTGCACAGCACAGAGTCATTACAGTAATAATGCAGCACAGATTATTTCTGCTGGCCTCAAGGTGATTGGAAGGTTGCCAGTTCGAAAACCCCGGTCAAACCTACATTAGGGTAGTACAGTAACATTGTCTCTTTGTATAAGTACGAGTACCCAAGTTAAAAAACTACAGCTAAATTGGACAAATGTACACGTTTTAGTCGTGTTTGCACAAACACATGCAAATATGCAAAGTATAAATATCCAGTATGTTTATTTAATCTATCCTGTGATAATGTTTTGCTGTAACCAGTGTTCAGTGTTGACAGTATCGCTGTTTGTGTTTTGTGTGGAGAAACGTGTTTTGGCCCCTTAAACGTTGCCGACACCTGACGCCCTAAAATAATGGCCGATGCCACAAGACGTTAATTCGTCAGTTGGATGATAGCTCTGAGACTGCGTAGAGGACAACAGGTGGTGTATCACAGCAGATGTGTGTGTTTAGATAATACAAAACATGTGTTTACCTCTCTAAAGAGTGTGGCTGTGCTCTAATTGCATCATTTCTCCCTCCTCTTCCTCTTGAACTGACAAAGTGAGTGAGGTGTGAGGTTGAGGCCGACAGTTATCTTCAGCTTTTTATTGCCAGTCCAACCTGAAGGATTTGATTAATACTCCTCTTGTTATTAACCCAGAACACGTATTCTGATTAAGTGCTAAAGATGACCTCACATCCGTGATAACAGCTCACGTTTGAAAATGTGGGGGCTGATAAGTGAAAATGATGATGAGGCTGAAAATCATGAGGAAGTGAAACCAAGGCTACATGTTGAAGGGGAGCGAACACACAGGGTCGGTTTCACACAAAGTCTCCATGTCACACGTAAAAAGCAGAAGAAAAGAAAGCAACACAAGCTGCTGCTGCGAGGACGAACGTGTTCCATCTCGTCTTCTGTCAAACGCACTCAAATGTGATGATTAATTAATGTGGTGAGAGTGACCTGAGTCTTCTGTGACAAGAGACGGAGCCGACTGGGGCTCCGTCTCATAACCGTGAGTTAATGTGGAGTGAGTACGTGCATGTTTAACGTGTCTTTCCAGGTTAGAGGGTGGAATTTTGCAGAAGGATGAACAGATCAATTAATACGTCTGAGGTGGTTTGAAGCATTGAAAACACAGGGTGTAATTACAGCACTCACAGGAAGCAGCTGCTTGCGTTTCCTTCCAGGGCGGCCCACTCTGCGCTTGGTGCGGGGGCTCGCCGGCGTCCCCTCCTCCGGACTGTCCTGGTCCGCTCCATCTTCACACTGAGCAAGTACAGAGAGGCCACATCAAAACACTGAGGCATTCGAAACGACTGTATGAAGTAATGATGGATGTCAGCAGCGGCTACGATCCAAGGCAATGTGGTGAAGAAACACTCTGGAGTAAACAGCATCAAATGAATAAAGGGTGGCGGCACATTGAGGAAAAGGGTTTCGAGACGGTTTTATACTTTCAATGAGTTTTTCGTGAAAGGAAAAGAAGCTAAACTGAAGATAAATTCTAAAAATACTACTTTAAAAGTGAATTTATCAAACTATACATGGATAAATAAAGAAAACCTACGATGGCACTCAACATACTTCCGAGTCCGAAGGCCAAACGGTCCCCTAATGAAGCCGCATTTAAATTCACTAGATCCAGATTTCTGAGCGTGCACAAAATCGTGCACACTCATAAATATCAGTCCTCTTAACATCCCTGATTGTTTTCATTAAGAGTCATGAATTATTCCGGCCCAAATCTCCCGATGTTAAAGAAGGAGAAAAACAAATCGTGGATCTGTCCCTTGATCTGGATCCATAGCAAAATGTAACGGCTTCTTCCCGGACCCGTACCCGACCTTCCACCAAGTTCTGCAGTAATCCCTCCAGGAGTTTCCCTGCTAATACCCTCCCTGGTGGAGGTAACCTGTAAATGACCTGTTTACGGACGTGAAATCCATCTGTGTTTAAACAACATGCATGTTGGACCAGACTTGGGATTCATCTGAGCACGGATACACAACACGTCTCTGTAAGATCTTGAATAATTCATCTGAAGTGTTTTAGAAACTTGTCAAAAGCCTTGAGAACATAATGCTTCTCTGCTGCTTTTTGTGAAACTTTGGACCTGAATTAATTCACCTCAGCCTTTTTAAACAGCTTCCTCAGCTCGGCTCACAGCAGAGACAGAGTGGTACAGTGCAGCGGAGCTGTAGAATAGTGATGTGTGGAATAAAAATAGCTCTGCACCTGTGTTTTAACTGGATTGTGTGTGTGTGTGTGTGTGTGTGTGTGTGTGTGTGTGTGTGTGTGTGTGTGTGTGTGTGTGTGTGTGTGTCACTGAGAAACACAATTGAGATGCTTCTAACCAGAGGAATTAATTGATTAATTTACAGTATCAGCTAAATTAAAATGTGCTGACATTTCTTCCTGTGTGTTTAAATCTGATTTGTCATGTCAAAATAAAATTAGAAAACTTCTATCAATGACTTCACTTCAGTTTAGTGACGTGGGATGATCTCATGTCCTTACCAGGCCCAAAACATTTAATGTTATGTCCTTAAAAAGTGCAAAGGTCGTTTATTTTCCTGACAACAGCTTTGAACAAGCAGCCAATCGTGTCACTTGTTCAGCATCAGGACCAACAGACCACCGACGTCACGGCAGGTTATCAAACGTTGGATGTTAAAAACTCCGCTAAGAAAACAGACGACAGCATGAAAATCATTCAGGATTGAATCACAAATAATAACTTGCAACCGACAAAGTAAAAGCCTTGTCAGTTTGCTTTTAAGTTATAAGTGTTTTCTGGAAGTATGGATGCACAGAGTGGACTTCACTTCCTGGCATACTGGCAAAATCCTGATCATCATGATGATAGCGTAAGGATTGGATTCCATAATAACTGAAACTGTATTTGATGGAGATTGGTCGCATCTAGTTAATAGCAGGGTCTGTATTTCTATGTGAAAGTTATGAATGCACATTTTAAAAGTACCTTATCATCTGTTATTATACTGTAAAAACACAATACTGGGATTAAATCTGGTTAAACTTGAATAACTGGTGACTTGCAAAACAATGATTCTGTGCCACCTCTGCCTCTTTGCCTCTTTGCCTCTTTGCCTGATGATGGAAGGTGTTTCCTTGATTTAATAACATCATAAATAATGTATGGGGGTGAAGAGAGGCACTGTGTTGCAGAGACAGTGGTTTGGAGGGAGGAGAAGCCTGAGAGGACTAGGTGTGAATATCTCTTCTTAAACAGAGCTGTAAACCTTCCGTCTCCCACACGTGTCCATTCACACTTTGTATTTCTACATCTGCTCCGGACAAACTTTGACTTTCTGAGTCTCGGGTTTGTGCAGAGCTTTTATTGGACTCGAGAGGAAAAATAAGCAACACCTGCTGCTTCTTCTTTACTTTAACAATCCAAACTTTCATGTGGCTTCACCATGAAACATATCAGTGCCCGGTGCTTTGAGAGCAGTATCGTATTTTAGCCCGGAGGCAGGAATTTGCCGGCCGCAGTGATTTTCGTAGCATGTTTGAGCGCTCTTAATGTGCATCGCGGCCTCGGGCAGAAATTAAATCACTGGTACAAGGACGGGACCTGAAACTCTTGTATCGCTGAAGTGAAGCAAACAGCTTTAAACGCAGCAGTCGCAGTAAATATTGGTTTTAATCAGAGGTTTGTGCAACTGGGACTCAAAGTTTGAACAGAGGCAAGAGATGTATACAAGATTAAAACAAGTGAGAAGCATCAGAGAGATCAAACTCCTCATGTCAGCGATGCTGGGTTTTGATTTACTACTAACACTACTACTAATAATACTGATAACCATAATGAATCCTCTCTCACAAACTGTCTCCAGCTATAATCAGTCTGATTCTGTGTGCTGCCTCCTGTCAGGCGAGTGTTTCCACTAATGTTGCTGAGTGGTCGCTAAGGTGCAGAAACTGCTTAGCAACTGTCTCCGACAGGGCCTCTGTGCTGACTAAAGCTCCTGATGTCACTTCCCTGACGATCAGCATAGCAACCAGCTAGAACGGGGGGGTAATGGCCCTATCGGCCTGGTGTGCTGCCCATATGCCGGTGTCACGACACACACTCACAGACACGCACGCGTTTTTAACAACACAACATGAGCCGAGTGTACGAAACAAAAACATAAAGCAGCACAGCTAAAAAACCACTCAACCAAATCCTTTCAAGAATACGTCTCGCACACACACACACACACACACACACACACACACACACACACACACACACACACACAAACACACTAGTCAATCTGTCCAAGTATCTTTGGTCTATTTCTATCTCCCGGCAGGTTATTTTGGGCTGCTCCAGTTGCTAAGTTACCAGACTGAAACCAGGCGGACAGAGGAGGATCCCGTCAGCAGCAGACAGCTTGTCCTGTTTCTTTCATCCCCACGTCCTCCCCTCTACGTCGCTCTCTTTCCCCCTTTTCTTTCTCTCGTGCCCCTTTCATCTTCCTTCTTTCTCAATTTCACTCTGAAATATTTCCTCACCTGATGATTGGTTAATTAATATGTCAAAGACAAGACTCGTTAACCGAGATTCCGCCTTCAGAGGATGTCAATTCTGTATTATGCAATCTTACATTTACACATTGAAAACCACGAACAGACTGAGATCAATAATTTTAGTGTTCTTTTAGAAGCGTGGAGCCTTTTTCCCTGACTTCAGTCTGAAAAATATAAACACACGAAAGCCTCCTTCAAACAGTGGGTTGACTTCTACCTACATTCTTCAACCCACAATCCAGACCTGAGGGTAATGAGACCTGATCCAACGTCTGGTCAAGTCAAACTGAAGACATTCTCATCGTCTGAATTACCCTCTGGGGGCAACAGCCAATATGTTGAGTCTTCCAGATTCCACGGCAGATATCTATTCCCAGTCACCATCCGCTTCTTTTGCTCTCCACACGGTTTGTTGTTTACCTGCGGGCAACCAACGCCTTCTCAAATCTGATTGGTCAAACTAGAAACGGACACCGGAGGAACCCCCAACATCTTGTCTACTCGCGAACAGATTCTACGCAGAATCTGTTTATAGAAACAAATCAGATCCGAACAGCGAGAGAACACAAACACAGGCAGCGACATGATGAGCTGTTAACGACTTTGATCTTTTAACGAGAAGCAAGAGGAACTTTAATATTTACGTCCTAAGAACAAATAAAGAGTCAGCGAAAGTAAATGAATTCCTTCATATGCCTCAAAGACTTGTTTAACATCTGCACCAACAGTCGAATCCTCTTCAGCTAAAGACACAGAGAATCAAATGTTGCTTTCATGGTGTTGTTTGAATGGGACTAAACAGCTTCTCTCAAGACAGAGACAGAGATGTTTGTTTATCCCTTCATCACTTTAACCAGTAGCTTCTGTCAGGTGCAATAGTTTATAACTGGAATAAATCAAACCTCCCACACCTCAGTCCCCCCCCCCCCCCCCCCCCCCCCCCCACAGTAAAACCTCCCAAACACTGTGACTCACTCTGATTTCTCTCTCTGGGCTTTTACTTGACTCTTTGAGACACACACAGAGCGAGCGAGAGAGAGAGAGAGAGAGTTAAGTCTCGGGGAGTTAAAGAGACACAGCGAACTCTTATACAGGAAACTTTGTCCTCGTTGGCTCGTTGCCACTCTGTGAATGTGGAAGTAAGTGAGTAAGACGGTTCTTTATATAGCTGCACTATAGAATGAACTTCAAACCTCTCGCAGATTTACAACGGCTGCTGCCCTGGGCTCTGGGGGCGCAAATGAAAAGAGCCATTTTTCACCCGCGTGTGTGTCTGACTGTGTGGTAGTGTGTGTGTGTGTGTGTGTGTGTGTGTGTGTGTACATGCGTATTTAAAAAAAACAACCCCCAAAAACAGTTTGAGTCTCCAGAGTCCTGCACTCGTCTGTATGTGGCGGTGTGGAGTGTGGAATGCAGAAAGGCCTGTAGGTAATGTAAATAAATAACTGTAGGTTTAATTATTACACACACACACACACACACACACACACACACACATATACACACGCTCTGACTTGCCAGATTTTCTGTGAGCATTGGCTAAAAACAGCTCTGCACTTCATGCTCAGAAGCCAAAGTAGTGATGGTGGTGGTAATGAAGGCTGTAATAATATCTGAGGCTGCACAAATAACAGTAGTAGAATTTCACCGCCTATGATAATAGACGCAGCAATAACAACAACAACAGTAGTAGTGCAGTAGAAGTTGTGGTGCAGAGAGCTGAGGGTGGAAACCCCAAGTTTAAAAGTGCTGCAGTGACATGTTGAGTCACTAGTACGTGACTTATAAGTACAGACATTTTATTTAAAGTTAAATCTACACTTTTTACAGAAAGAATATATTGAGTATTTGATGCAAAAGAAAAGTGACCACCATTAAACTGATTGAAATCATGCAACAGTATTTACATATAATAATATAAAAGTAATGATCCCACTCTCACCACATCGACCACGGTGTCCTTCGCTGGCGTCTGTGGTGTCTCCGTGGCGGCCGGACTGTTGGACGGCATGGCAACGAGCGGCTTCGATGAAGCCAAGTTCAGGAAGTGAAGAAAAAACAAACGGAACAAATCAAAACATGGGAAATGCCCTCAGAAGCACCAGGTGCAGCTTCATTCAATCTGTGAGTCGCTCGCTCGGTCCTCCCCCTCGCTCCCTGGAGATCAAAGACAAAACACAGAGCAGGACGTGAGTGGATGAACAGTAGGAGGAAACTTACTCAAGAGATCATTTTAAGTACGTGGTTCCCATCTCCTTCTTCCTATCAAACCCTTCTCTTACCCTTTTACACACATTTCATCTCTGAACAGTAACCGGTTAAAACAGGAAGTGGCCCACATTCACACACACACACACACACACACACACATGCAGGTGTCCTCAAAGGAATCTGCTGGAATCAGGGTAACTTTCAACACGGCTGTCACACAGTGATTGATGGTGGCTCGTCTGTGCCCATTTCATTAGACAAAATGGCTGCGTTCACGCTGAAGGTACAAGTCATGGCTGAAATATGACTTTGTTCCCTGTCACACATGTAACATATATGTTTTATAGACATTGACGGGGGAAAAAAAGACGTTAGAGTTGACCTCTACGATCCCGATTTTCAATTCTGGCTCCTTAATCTGTTAACGAACCACCATCACTATCGGGATCCACCACCACTTTCTACAATCAGCTGCAGCCAATCAAATTACACCTCGTGCCCGGAATCATATCGGTGGTTAAACTGTGAAATCTATTTATCTATCTTTGTTTGTGACGTCCTTCATAAGATGAATGGACTTTCCTGAGGTTTCATCCATTTTCCCCCCATTTTTTTCGCCAATGAGTTTTTCTACAGTGGTGATTTGGGCCCATTTAAATAAAACTGGCTTCACTTATTTTCCATGGCGATAGCTCGGCTGCGCTTAAGCAGACGCGCTGCACGACACGTGCCTCCATTTCCCTCATTTCACTTATTCCTTCTGCGGGAGCATCCTCATGTAAAGTTTTGCACTGTTGCGAGTCAGTGCTTTGTTTACTGGTGTCAGTTACTGATCACAAGCTGCGGACAAAGGAGGGTTTAACGTTTGTAAACTGGATTTGGGTTTTAAGCACATTACCACTGCAGCCACAGTGTCTGGCTTTGCTCGGGAGCTATTGTACAGTATGTCACTCCTCACGCTGTGGCCTTACATCACCTACTGTAAAGCCAACAGGCGGCCGGGCCAGCGCTACCAGCGGAAAGACCGGGGTGGAAACTTTGGAGAAATGGGTGTACAGTATCCAGCCCTCCACCCCTGAGGGCTCCTTGCACGAGCTGCAGGCACCAGGCCAACCAGCCAACCTACTCCTCCAAGTTCTGCATATGTAGGTCACACACACACATACACACACACATACACACATGCACACACACACACACACAAACACACAGACACACACCTATAGCAGGTTTACATACAGACATTTAAATTGTTCCAGTCGTCATGCCAGCAGTGGTTTAAATTAGAACATAGTTAAAGGCCCAGAAGCCTGAACTGGTGGGAGGAGAAATGGTTGCGCAGAGAAAAAGCTTGAAAGGTGTGTGAAGGTGGAGAGAGTCACACACAGACAAGAAAGGGAAGTAGGCCATTAGTCTTCACAATAAAAGCATACATTGAATCATTTTCTTTGCTGTTTTAATTACTAAACTTGAGCAGCTCTATATCTAGTTAAATTACTTTGGACATGTCTGTTGTGGTGCTGTAACATGTGAATGTCCTCTGGGTATCAGTGACGTCTGGTCATCGGGACAGAGACGAATAGATTGGCCTCATTCTGACTTAATTTGAAACAAACAAAAAGTAACAATGGCAGAAAAACTGGTGTTTTGTACTTGAGCATAAAGAAAATCATGTTTAAAAGCATTTAAAGCTTGTTTTTAACTGATTTATCGACCTTATAACTGTTTTTTAAATGATATTCATTCATAAAAATATTTAAAGGTCATTACAGGATTTTAGAAATCCTGAGGTCATATGAGGTCGAACAACCCTCAACACATTCTGAAATCTTTATGTTGCTGAGGGTAAACTAACCTAACTAAAACAAATCCATATTTAATGGAACTCAAAAACTCTTAATCCCAACGGATTAGATCTGAAATAACCTAAAAAATTGTTGAGTAATTGATTGACAGAAAATGAACATACAACTATTTAATAATCGATTCATTGTCGGAATCCTATTTTACCAAAAATACCATGATTGTATCTTTTGGGAGCACAAATCAAACACCTTAAGGTTTGGGAATCGGTCAAGTAACAGCAACTAGTATAACAACTAGTATAACAGCAACTAGTATAACAACTAGTATAACAACTAGTATAGCAACTAGAATAACGACTAGAATAACTAGTACTCCAAAGATTCAGCCTTGCTCAGGCAACTATGAGACCTATTTTTCAAAAACACGTTCATTGCAGTTAAATGTTTCATTGTCAGCACATTGATTCAAAGTAAGATATTGTGAAGGACAACCTGTACCTATGTCATATATATTATAATGTTTTACACAAAACCAACACGTAAACAGAACAACAATTAAAAACAGGGTAAGAAGCCGCCAATCAACACTGAAGACCACGACGCTCACATGTTGAACATATAGAAGGCAAACAGCACGTTTTACACACCACTGACATCACATCACGCAGAAACCTCCTCGTCATGTCAGCCAACACAGGTCATCAACATCTGCAGTGTATTAACAACTCAACGATTCAGAATGATGTTCACACAAGAGCCACATACTTTACTAAATACCTCCCGTCTATTGTTCTAGTTCAAATTGAATTGTTCTTAATTGGCTGTTTCGATCATTTCCCCCCACCAGCTGGTGAGAGGAAGTTCTTTACAGTCGTACAGATTGTGATGTAGAATAGAAGAGAATCGGATGAGCACATGTTAAGATGGTTTTATGGTAGTTTGACTCTTGATGAGGGTTTAGAACAGAGGATGTTGCACCTTGTTAAACTCTATGAGACAGAATTGTGATACGTGAATATGGACTATAACGATCAAATGTGATTGATTGATTGACGGGTGGATATACTTGCTGATCTATTCAACAATAACAATCTGCTCGGCCTCGCGTTGGTGGGTGAGGCTTTTATTTTCAAATAGCAAACCGGAAGTAGCGTCCCCCCTCGTGCTACCTTAACGGAGCGCAGCATAACGATAATACAGGGAGCGACCTCACGCGGCCTTTACCGGACGGCCTCCGAGCAACCGGGCTATAATCCCGGTGTGTGTGTGGGGCGGGCCGCCGGTGCGAGACACGTGTCGGTGTGTGTACCGGCGATAAGCTGCAGTGTGTCCGGTAATAAACACACACACACACACACACACACACACACACGGGGGCGCGTTTCAGACCGAACGCACCCGTTAACCCCGGGCAGGCGCGCTCCCGCCCGCTCGGCTCCGCGCGCTGATGTGTCTGCATCTGGTGGTCGGAGGTGACTGCGCGCTCCGGTTTAACGTTACCTGCCGGTGCAGGGGGGTAGAGGGGGGGGGGGGGGAGAACCGTGTCCTGTCCACCGGATAACGTGCAACACACACCCGCTACGCACCGTGCGTGTGGCCCGGTGGGTTTTTTTTCTCCGCCTCCGGTAAAAAACACAAGTCCCCAAGTTCACCGCTCCGTCCTCACGCGCACATCATCTGCCGAGACGGAGCCCGCGGAGCGCGCGAGCGATGACTTTAGGAGTGAACTTAACGGGAGCGTGCACGAGCCCAAATGTGATGTTTATATTTACCGTGTCGTCCGTCGCTCTGCCTCCCGGAGCCTGACGGTGGTTCTCTCTCTCTCCTCCCGTTCAGTCTCGACCTCTCTCGCTCTCTCTCTCTCTCTCTCTCTCTCTCTCTCTCTCTCTCTCTCGCTCTCTCTCTCGCTCTCTCTCTCTCTCTCTCTCTCTCACTCTCTCTCTCTGCTCGCGCTCTACCAGGTCTTCTCTCTCCGCTGCTGGCTCGCGCTCCCCCGCCTCTCTCTCTCTCTCTCTCTCTCTCTCTCTCTCTCTCTCTCTCACACACACACACACTCTCTCTCTCTCTAACCGCAGAGGCTCTGCCGCACCACACAGAAAGTTTCCGCTGGGTCCTAGAGTCTACAGCCAAAAACGTCACTCACGCGCGCACACACGCACACAAACAGGTGTAGAGGTCGGGCTCAGGTAGGAGACAGGAGCTGTGTCCTAATTCACCGGCTGCGTCCTCCGTAGGCTGCATCCTTCAGAGGCTGCATCCTTCGTAGGCTGCATCCTTCAGAGGCTGCATCCTTCAGAGGCTGCATCCTTCGTAGGCTGCATCCTTCAGAGGCTGCATCCTTCGTAGGCTGCATCCTTCAGAGGCTGCATCCTTCGTAGACCGATTGCGTCACAGCGCCGCAACCAGACTGTCCCAATGCGAAGGCTCCTTCAAAAGTGTCATTCCAGTTCCCGGCCCAACGTATCCCATGATCCATTGCACTTGCGTGACAAAATAGTGCCACGCAAAACACAGCTTTACAACGCTTTGGTCCCTAGCTTTGTCGCTAGGCGACAGCTGTAACCGCGGGACAAGCTGGTGATGCAACAGGAAGACCAGACCGTCTCATTTCGCATTTGGCTGATGCGGTCAACAAGGCCGTGGAGGATGTGGCCGCTGGACTGAGACACAGCTATGGACGTACCCAGGGGCCCGAGAGGTCAGACCACCTTCTTCTTCTTCTTCTTCGTTTGGTTTATTGGCGAGTGGCAACAAACGTCAAGGTGCATTACCAACACCACGTCTTGTGGCAGCCAACGGCACCTTGGCCACCGCCAATGGACCCAGTAGGGAAGAGGAGGGAGTACGGATTTCTTTCGTATTTAGCACACAGGGTAATAAGAGATACAGTGAAGAGACACAAAACGACTACTAGCGCTACGTTCAAGTTCAACGATACAAACCGGCTACAAAGGAATACAAAGAGACAGATGACGACTACAAATCGACGGAAATCGACCACAAATATAAGGAATGTGACAAATGAGTAATAACTGGTGTTTAGATAACTTTCCTGTTTCCGTGTGTTTGATGTCAGCAGTTCACAGCCTGGAGGAAACTTTCTGTCCCATCTGTCTCGTCTCAGCGTCAAGATGACGTCTAAACTTAAAATGCACCTTTAAAGAGTAAAGAATGTAAGATCTGAGAAAAGTCAAATAAATGAACATAAGCAGCGTATTTCTTTTAAGTTTTTTTAATGATCTTGTGTCCTCAGATGTGTCCAGTACTTGTAAACCACTGTGTTCCAGGACTAAAATGTGCCTCAGATGTCTCTTTGTCATGTTTTACCTAAGTGACGTGTCTCCACTGACACTTTTACCAACTTTCCTGCTCGGCGGGTTTGTGTCCTCTAATCTTTCTGTTCAGGTTTTTCCAACAGGTGAAGCTAAGGACTGCGGGGACAAGTTGAGACGTGTGCTCCAGCTGCTGCTCCCCTCAGAGCTGGATCAGTATTTTTATTGACAGATGATTCCCCTAAAAAGATATAGATCACCGATAATTGATGTTTCAGTTGCCTTAATGAGCAAATATGGCCAAAAATCTGTTCATTCCAGTTTCTGAAATGTGAAAATCTGCAGCTTTTTCTTTGTTATACATCATTATAAGTTATATATTTCTCAGCAAATCTAAGTTGTGGGCGCTTTATTGATTCAGAGTTCACTGTTTATTTCAATAGTCACATCAAGTAGACCTTTCCTGCACTTTAGCCGCTTGATTCTTGCAGAGAAGGTTAAACTCAGTTCGACCTCTGAGAAGA
This sequence comes from Verasper variegatus, assembly GCA_026259375.1. NCBI lineage: Eukaryota > Metazoa > Chordata > Actinopteri > Pleuronectiformes > Pleuronectidae > Verasper > Verasper variegatus. The sequence goes on from CM048055.1 coordinate 2,880,912, forward strand.
AAAAGATCTTTTCTACACAGGGTCATAACTACACTGGGCTGTGTGTGTGTGAGAGGTGGGGGTTATTTATAGCAGTCAGTGAGGTCACCGACACACAGAAAACCTCAATGTGCTTTATTCAGTCTATAGTTTACACCCCCCCCCTCCCCCCCTTGTATATACACACACACACACTCACACAAACGCACTTCCACTGAGTCACGACCTCTGCGGGGAGCTCATGGGAAAAGTGAGAACTGCTCATCCACACTAACGAGGACACTAAATCAGGGGAACGTTTTTAAAGTCTTAACATTGAGGAGGAAAAACTGGTGTTTTTAGTGTATGTCCAGGCTGGGGGGGGGGTGGGGGGGGGGTGTATTTATAGAAACTGGGTTAGGACTGAAAAACACTGGCTCACAGGAAAATGGGAAAAAAAAAAAAGCTTCTCTCCGGATTACTGAGATCACGTTTGGATGGAAATATGTGATGTGATTTCTTTTCTTTGTTCAGACTGCTGCCTGTTATTGTTCTACCCTCGGATTAATTACATTCCTAAAATGGTTGGATTTTTTTTTTTTTTTAGGGCAGTAGGTTAGAGGCCTAAAATAGGTGGCGTGTTTTTAAACAGGAGATTCTTCTTCACTACGATCGTGGAACTCTGTCAGAGGTGGAAGAAAGACTCAGACGCTTTACTGAGAAAGTAGAAAAAGCAGAGTGCTTGAATGAAAGTAATACCAAAAATCAAAGTAGCATTTCTAGGCAGTAAATAGATGTTTAATAAAGCTATTAAAGTTGATTTAAAGCAATTAAAGCTTTTTATAATGAATGTCATAAATCCAAGTTGTAAACAACAAATAAATCTTTTATTACAAATACTGCAAATTACTTTAACTCTTTAAAATGAGCATATACAGTTTCTGCATACAACTTCATTTTACAGTGTTGTGAACAACGTATCCGTTACAACTGAAGAGCAGCTGATTGATTTGTTTACAGTAGCAATCAAACAAATTCACCTTGTTCAGGTACGAAGTTTGAATCCAGGACGACGATGGCAATGAGAAATACTGTAAAGTCTGGTAATTACAGACATAACAAACCTTATAGGGCTAATGGGGAAGTAATAAACTGTTAAAAGGTTTTTCATTTCATGGAAACTTTGAGGATTATTAGGATTTTTAAGTAATCACATTTTCTTCGTTCCACTACTGGTTTAGTCACGGTCTCATATTCCCCCCCCCCCCCCGGTTTGTTTTTGCAGATTTGTTTCCAGTTGTGTTGGAGTCGTAATATCCTGGGATTGAGAAAAGTGCAATACTTCAGCGGAGGGAAGTCGAGGAATTTCACAACTGGGTCACTTTCCAGGAATAGAGTGGAGAGTGTGGTTTCCAACTTAGATGTTTCAAATTCTGCCAAACTGCAGCACGAGGAGAACATGGACAAACAAGGAAGGAATCTGAGGAAAGTCACTGAAAAGCTCCTGAATTCTATTAATACATTTAGTTGTGTTGGTGTAATTGTTTGAGCCTCAGGACAAAGTCTGAGGTGTCGAGAAAGAAGCGAACAAAGTATCGTCAGCCACAGAAACAAGCAGACGCTCAGAGTTTTGACGTTAAATATCATTTATTGCCGATGATCCACACGTTTCACTCACGGCGACTCAGCTCCGGCAGGTTCAGAGCTGAATGAGTTTCATGTCTGGACGAGTCTGTCCTGTCAGTCTTGATTTCTCTCGCTCTCCCTTTTTCACACACACACGTTGAAACATGAGCTCATTCGTTTATTAAATCACTCGCACTGTCAGTCAATCATCGCTGCGGACTCCAAAAAAACGTGATAATCCCAGCCACAAGCAGTCAGTCGAACAAAGTGGAGGCCGGGGGGGAAAATAAACTGATGCAGAAATGTACATTACAGCAAAGTACAGCTTCCTGTAGAGAGAAGTTCAACTTCCACAATCAGACCTAACAGGAAGATTCAACGGCAGCAAAGTGCGAGGAGTTCATTTTGAGAAGCGGGTGTTTGGATAGAATAAGTCACGTTTGTGTTTTATTTTGAGCAGTTTCAAGACGTGAATGGACAAAGTTCTGTAATTTCAATACTTTATTTCTGATTATTTTTGCAATAAAATTAATTATATATTTTATTCATATTAATTGATTTCTTAATACATCAAAATATAATATTGAGTTAAGATCAAATTGAATCAAATATTACACAAGCTCCTGAATGTGCTTATTGTTTTTATAATCCTGACTAATACAGGAAACTACTTTTAAAGTCGGGGAGAGAACGTCTCACGTGTTGGTGCAGATGTGGATTAAAGGGCGATCCAGGAATTATTGTTCACTTTCTTTATATTTGATAAACAATCAAGTGTTGGATTGTTGGTGGATAATTATTCAATATTCCACAAATTGAACTGATCCTTTAAAAGAAAACTTTTAAAATAGGGGTTAAGGTTTTACGACTCTGCACCTCCCACTTTGCTGCTCGACTGCCGCCCCTCCCCTGTTGAACACACACACACACACACACACACACACACACACACACACACACACACACACACACACACACACACACACACACACACACACACACACACACACACACACACACACACACACACCAGATATGACCTCTTTAACCGTGGTCCCGCTGCAGTAGTGGGATCCACAGAGAGGCGTGGGCGACCTGAGCTGCTTTCAGCACCACAGCACTAATCTGGTCCAGGTTTCAGACCTGGACCGACACTTCAACTCTGCATCGCCTCGACCAGACGAAGGGGGGGGGGGGGGGGGGGGGGGAGTGGGTGCAGCAGGAAACATTAAAGCTTACAGCAGGGCCCGACCACACTGGCGTACACAGAAGCACTCAACCGAATGAATAAATGTCAAACATCAAATCAGAGCAATAAATACTAAGCACACAGTGCTGAAACTTACATCTCACTTCCTGTCTTTCTTTTGACTTTCCTATGTTTCTCCTCTCACGTGGTCACGTACAGTTCCTCCTTCCTGGTCCGGAAACTTTCCTCCTTTTTAAAAAAACAAATCCTTCACAAATGTCCTGAACGCACCTCATCTGTCTCTTCACGGTGTATCTCTCTCTCTCACTTGCTCGACCATCTCGCAACTCGAAAAAAAAAACCCGCAGAGCACACACACACACGCACACACACGCACACGCACACACGCACACACACACACACACATGCTACAGTACAAATCAGTAGGTATCCGTCTGCTCGTTTAGCTACGCACGATCAAATCAAAAAACTAACGTAAAACCACAGTGACCAGACACACGCACAGAATCACAGCTATACATCAGTAGGGACCCCCCCCGCTGCGGGGTCATTTGGTGTCCAGCATCGTGATTGGTTGATTGGCAGTGGAGCGCTCATCCCCACTGGCTAACGAGGGTTCTAAGAAGATCCGCTTGAATCCCTGCAGGGTCTTGTTTGGCCAAGATGAAACCTCACACCTGAGGAGAGAGCGACAGATCAGTCAGAGGATTTCATTATTCTGTTACATGGAATTCAACAGTTTAACCTTTTTGGGGATGTGCTCGTTAGCTTTCTCGTCAAGAATTAGATGAGATTATTAAGTCTGTGTGTGAAAATATGAAGCTGGAACAAACAACTGGGTATAAACAGCGAAACCGACTTAAAAAGAAATGACTTACTGCTTTAGTTGTTCCTCCAATGATTTTAACCTGCTAGAGAAAGAAAGTTGTGTTAGAAACAACTGAAACAAGCGCTTCAGGATTCTGACAGGAACTAGAAATAAGATTCAGACCAGTTCTGAAACTGGAAACTTCAAATAAAACTGTACCAACTCCAGGTCCAAAAACTAGGGGGGGGGGGGGGACCAGGAAGTAGTTTGACCACCTGGTCTCTGCAGGCGGTCCTCTCGTAAAGAGGAGGGGCTCCATAAAGCAGCGGGTAATGAGACGGCGTGTTAATGAAGCTTGCTGCGGAAACGACGAGAGCAGAGCGAGTGGGCGCTGAGTGAACAGTGTGCACGTGGGCGCGCACGGACACAGACAAACAAGGCAGGAAAGGTCGAGCGTTAAAAGCAGCACTTGGGGATGTTCGCCTGAAATTATCCAGAGGGTCTGTGTGCGAGAGCGTAAACGTCTGAGTCAGTTGCTGTTAGTGTGACTCACGGTGAGTTTTTCCAGCCAGCACCATGGTAAGAACTCAGGAGAATGTCCGAGGGAGCCCTGCTGTGTCTTTATGTGTAAAAGGGAAACTCTGGAAAACATCCAGACTCACTTGTTTCCAGAGTTCACGTCCCCAAGATGAGAAAAACTTTGGACACCTCCAGGAGATTTGAGGATATTCCTGTAGTTTCTCTCAAGTTACTTTCCACTACAGGCTTTTTGTTTTTACACTGTGGGTTTACTACTTTTACTTCAGTGAAGGATCTGAATACTTTTAACAGATTAGCCCATTTGCTCTCGCTGCTGGACATATGATCAAGAAAGCACCGCAGAGAGAGAAAAGTTCAACTGTGCCCTCGAGAGCTGGGAGGAAACATCAACTCAGCTGATGTGTGGACGAGCGGATTAACTTCCTCTGAGCCCTCGGGGGGGGGGGGGGGGAGAACTTAACTTAAAGCCACAGAGAATAAAGATATTTCAATTGATTGAATATCAAAGAACGTAATTATCAGATGTATTAATAAAGAAAATAATTACTAATTAATCGTGGATTAATACGACGTTGCCTGAGGTTTTCTGTGGTTTAATTACTTAATGAAACATTCCAACAAATAATCACGGTTCAATCTAGATTTTGACTCCACTTTACGACGAGGTTTATGATTATTTTACGTCAGTGGCACAAGTTTCAAACAAATTTGCATTTAATCCCATTCTGCAGACTGGAGTGTCCCACTTCTGTTCCTTCTTGTGTGATCAGGATTTTCCGTGAAAACCCGTCGGCGACAGGGCCGTGGAAAACTGATTACAAATTGTTTTGGGATTTAAAAAAAAAAACTCCCCAATTCTTCACAGATTTTAAGTGAAAACTTGCAGAAGAATCCTCTCAAAAGGAAGCATGGAGTCAATGAGAGGACTTTTCTGTTCATCTTTTCTATTTTTACTTGTAATTTTCATGTATTCAATGTTTTTTCATTGTTTGTTTTGCATGATTAAGGTTAAAATCTATAGACACTGATTATTATTATTAGCATCTGGCTCCGTTGTTATTGTTAATTCAGCATTTTGAAAATGGAGAAAATGTTAGTGACAGTCGAGCTTTATATTTATCATCAGTGTGTCTGCTTTAGGTGGCAAGTTAGAAAAGACTTTAATGAGACGCTCCTCGAAGAGATGAATGTACCTCTGTCCTTCCCGTTCAGCAACCGCTCCTCTTCCTCCCGACCATCATCTAGTCAGAGTAAAAAGTCAACACGTGAATGTGCGTGGAAACAAAATGGTTTTAGAAACTTGTCCATTATCAAACCAGAGACAGACATTCAGAAGCTACAGAAATGAGTGAAGAACATCTGGACAGTGAGGGAGTGTGTGTTTGTACCCGAGTGCAGCTCTTTGACCAGGGAGGACACAGTGTTGGTGATGGAGTCAGCTGCCACCAGAAGGTCGTTTCTCAGGTTCCTTCTTGAGCCTGAAGTAGAGACACGCAGAAAAAACAACAACTCTCACTATCTAGTGCTGAACGCCACAGTACAAACTTCAGATTTACACTATATGTAAGTATTTTAACAGCTGTAGGCCTCTAACCCTGGAAGTCAAACTTGTTAACTGCATTTCCAGTGTGAAATCTTTCTAAATTGCTTCACACCAACTTTGGCTAACGCTGCTCTACCAGAAATAACTTCTTCTTTGCTGCTCTAAAAACAGACACTAGCCAGAGGTGGAGTAACACAACTTACTGGTGAAACTAATCTACTTCAAAGACCTGGTAACAGATTCAAGTACTTGCCGATGCGCGACTCACAATTTTTAGCAGTACCGGAACATCTCTAACACCAACACTGTGTTAAGTAAAGACTTAAAATATTAAACTGTCTTACTGTTAAACAAAAACAAAATCATAACAAACCACAACCCGGCGACGACTTCAAATGGAAACAACACCTCCCAGTTTACAAGGAAGCACACGCACGACTACAAACACAGTTTTTCAGCCGGTAAAACTTGTCACAGCAGGAATGCACACACTCACTTATAGAAGCTTTCTCCAAAATCCCTCTCACCTTGAGCAAAGGCCTCTTGTACGTCACCACCCACCCCGGCGAGGGAGTCTTGGGGAGGGTACATGTGAGCCTGCGGAGACGCGGCACCTACAGAGCGAACGGTTGATGGACTCGGCCGGGAAGGAGACGCGTGAGAAGAGCCAGCGGCCTGCGCCTAAGAGACAGATTCAAGAGGGTTGTTAGGACCTGGAGGCGTCTGTAATACTTGTCTTTTCTCACAACTGACAACTGAGATCTCCAGAAAAGATTTGGCTGAATTCAATAAGAGGCCGTTAAAGATCCTAAATATCAAGGTTGCAATTAAGGGAATGAATTTGCCCACACGGCTTGAAATGTTTTCTTATTTTGAGATAGAAAGCTAAATGGTCAACATAACAGGGAGAAACTTACTGCCTGTCGCTGCTCCTCATCCTACAGGGGCCACAACATGGGCAGTTGTAAACAAACAGGGAGGAAACGGATGGAAAAGAGGAGGTCAGACACAGTCAGAGGCAGAAACAGAGGTAAAATGAGACAAAAAAGGAGGAAGTAGCAGAGAGGAAGTGAAGCTTGTTTCTGCAGCAACAGAGAAAGAGACGAGGCCCTCGAGTGAGAGGCAGGACACCGGGCTATTCAGTGTGTGTGTGTGTGTGTGTGTGTGTGTGTGTGTGAGAGTCACCTTGAGCAGCTTCATCAGTCCCTCCAGCTGCACCATCAGCTCCCTCCTGCTCTCTTGGAGAGACGACATCCTCTGCTCCAGCTCGTCTTTCCTCTGTCTTCAGCACAAACACACACAAACACAAACACACACACACACACACACACACAGCTTGTGTCAGGACGAAACAGGAAATACAAAATAACCCAAGCACCAAGACTCTCTGGAGCTAGAAGCTGTAGTAAGACTCAAATAAACACGATACAGAATTTCCAAAAACAGAGAAATAGCCAACAAGGACAAGACGAGGGCTCGGAGATTAGCCTTTCGGTTTTCCTACAGAATAACACTCAGTATCTGTGCCAAGGCCCAACAGTCCTCTGGATTCAATCAAGCTGCAACGAATTACACACATTCAAATATATCAGTCCCCTAAATATGCCTGATTTGTTTATCAAGATTCAGGAATTATTCTCTGGGAAAACAGCAAAACTGTCAAAATATCTAAGTTTTCAGGAAAATGTAAGTTTCAAGCCGAGGAGTGTGGTCAAAACTTTGCTTCTCAGTATATATTAAATATTACAATCAAATAATTTAGTAGAAACAACACAGCATATTGTGATCTGCTCAAATTTAACCCACTTTAAAAATCTGCAAGTCTGGCACCCCCTTGTGGTATAGAAAAATATACCATGACACAGTGACCTCATTGTAATATAAAATCTGAAAGACGTTAGCATCTCATAAAAATAAATGTTTTATTATAATAATAATTGTTCATACATATTATATGTTCGTGGATAAACATCCTGTAACTGCTTCAGATTAAACACGCTCACTTCCAGCTCCTCCTCTTCCTCCCTTGACTTTTGTTTTCCACACTAAGCCTAAACATGTTGGTGGTGATTTTTTTACATTAGCTTTTCAAAAGGTCGACCATCTGCCATCTGCCATCTGCCATAAAGCCCCCCCCCCTCTGTGCCGCAGAGCAACACGGACGAGTTCCCTCCGAACGCAGCAGCACAGGGGCTGGGGATCTCTGGACCTTTGGAACATGTTGCTGATCCTCCTGATGCGGAGCCTGTGTTTACCTGAGCAGGCGAAGCTCGGCCAGCAGAGTGGGGTTGGTGCTGCCCCTCTCCGGGCTGAGCCGGCAGGCGGCGTCGTGCTCTGTGCGGAGATGTTTTATCTCTGCCAAGATCTCTCTAGGAAATTTAGAAGACAAACAGAGTGTTCAGCTCAGGCTGGGACCGTGTGGGAAGTCCGGGCTAAATAACAGGTTTTTATTCTTTTGGGGAGGAAATATGAAGTTGAGTACAAACTGAATCTGAAAAGCGGTGGAACACACAGAGTAAGACAAACTGTGTATTGACCCGTTTCTACCTGTTCTTACTCTCCAGCTGAGCGATGAGCTCCCTCTTCTGCTTGTTCACGTCAAAGTTGATGCTCCGGTTCGGTATCACCTGAAACACACACACACACAAATAACTCACTTATTGGAACAATGACTGTGGGTTGATCATTGATCATTGAACGACCACAAGACTTCATTACTGTGTGTGTGTGTGTGTCCTGAGTTCTGTGCACGTGTAACATACGAGAACCTGATTGAAGATTTGCATATAATGGTGTTAGAATCAAATGAGGTGTTGTTGACTCACCCCTGAACCGTCAGACTCCGCCAGGCGGGAGGTGTAGCGGGCGATCAGTTTGTGCTCCTCATCTTGTCTGCTGGGACTGTCCACACTACTGAGACACACACACACAACACACACACCACACACACAACACACAACACACACAACACACACAACACACACAACACACACAACACACAGTGCAGGAACGTCAGCAACTTACGACATATGATCATCAGAAGTGTTAGAATAAAAAGGCCGTCATGGCAGCTGGTGATACAGGTACAATACACATGGACTCTTTTCCATTATTTTGAAATCTTTGACTTTTTCTTGAGTTGTCAAATGTCCCCTGTGAGCCACTGTAGGTGTTACTTGGCAACTGTCTCCTGCACATTCTGGTGTCTGATCACAAAAAAACCTCTGCTCCTCTCTCTCTCACCGCGGGCTGCTCTGGAGACGATTCACGTACGCGGCGATCAGAGCGTGTTCCTCGTTCATGCGCTGCGCCGCTGCCAAACTGAAAAAAAAACCAAACAGACAGGAAATAACCGGTGAGCATGAAAGACTGTGATTATCAACCAATTTCACAAATTTGCAGGAATCACAACGGCTGTGTTTCACCCTGACGGATAAAATACCAATTCACATTTTTGACATTATCATATAACTCATATTTCTAATATGGTGTCATGTTTCGTTTAATCTCTACATTAAAATGTCCTTTTGAATTTGAAGGCCGGTGCTTTTTGACACCTGCAGCGTAACTAGCTGCTGCAAAAGACTTTTATTTTCATTAAATCGAATCTAAAACATTTAATTGGCAGTTGATTGCAGAGGAAACTGTGATTTGCAAGTAACAAAGGAATAAAGCAAGTTATTAAAAAGCCATTTTATGATGACTAACACCTTATGGCCTGGTAGGAACTGGTATTTCATCTAATCTATCGAGTCTTTACCGTTTGGTGGACCCTGGTGACGACGAGGACAGCAACATGGCCTCGTTGGCGTTTCCAATAGGCCGAGAGGGGCTGCACGAACACAAACACACAATGCGTCGGATCCCCATCATCAACCGTACAAATATAAAAGTGATAACAACGACATCGCTCAAACACAAAAGGCCTTCGGATAAAAGAAACGCACATTCTCACACACACACACACACATTCTCACACACTCTGCGTCTGCTTTTCTGTGCATTCATGCACTAGTGAATCGTTCTAGTCTGAGCAAACACACACACACACACACACACACACACAGGCCAAAGATCGCCAGAGAGAGAGAGGGAGAGAGAGAGAGAGAGAGAGAGAGAGGGAGAGAGAGAGAGAGAGGGAGAGAGAGAGAGACAGTGAGCACGAACAGAAACGACAGAAAGTCTGATAAACCTTGTGTAAAGTTTGACAGAGCTTTGCTGTCAGCATACTCACAGCAGTGCTAAGTGCAGCCTCTGTGCTCTGCCCTGAATAGGAGTCTAGTCAGAGCTTGCAGGTCTGTAATGACCCAGTCTGTCGGCGCTTGTTGGAAAATCAAACAGTGGGAATCCAGCGAAAGGGGCGGGGCCGCTGCAGCGGGCCGGGCCGAAGAGGCGGGACTTTGGTTTTATCCATGTTATCATAACTTTCTGTGCACGTGTAACTTGGTGACGGCCACAGAACCAAGAGTCTGTGAAATGCTTCTGCAACGTGGTGGTTAATGTTTTACCTTCTGTTATGAAAGTGACATGATAGGGACAATAAGACCTATAACGATTTATTCCCATCGTATTTTTTGTTAGTTTCTCGATTTTGACTTGATTTTTGGTGCTTAATGTTCCAGTAAATACAATGCAAAATATTATGTTATGATTTTTCTACTTAACCTGACGTGTTCTTTGCATTTTTGCCTTTTTGACATTGTCATAAGAAGTTGAGATGATGTAATGTGAGTGAAACTGGTTCAATATTATCATTTAGACGAGTAAATGTAGCTGAACTTGACAAATGTTAGTCACTGGTTCTATCTAAACAATTAACACTATAGCATGAAAACTGTGTTGTATTGATTTGATGATGGAATAAATTTATATCTTGTAAATGTGCCGTTTCTTTTCTGGAGGAATAAACTGTAGTTATTTGTCTTGCATGTGTAACATACCCTCAGTCCTGGTGTGCGTCATGAACGATGTGTGTTACAGTGTGTATAAGTGTGTTAGTGCTGCCAGGTCTTACACGATGTTGGAGAGGTTCAGCGTCCTCTCAGGCTCCTCTGGATAAATTGGGTGGGGGGGATCTCTGGACGATACGCAGCCCAGAGTCCTGCTCAGGGCTCGACCGAGCTTAGTCGCTGGTGACTTCTACAAACACACAAACACACACACAGAGACACACACACGTCAGGTCAACGTTCATAGACCGTGTGACTTTGACTGAAGCAGCGTTAACTACATTAACAGCAGGGCTGAACTCTGTGGATGGAACAGTTCATCTTGAAGGATGAAAGTCTGAACTCGTGTCTGTTGCACGCTCACACATCCTGGTGAGGAATCCCCCGTTCACTTTACTGGACCCGATTCTGACAATTGAAGTTGCGAGTCAGTTCCACACTCCTCACATGAGGTCGGACCCACTCACCAACAAAGTTGCATAGTGTTGTTTTAAAGCCAAACAGTTAGAGGTCAATCAACGATTATAAGTTCTGGCTTTAGTTTCCCCTCATCAAAACAGACCGAGGAGGCAGAGGTAACAGTGTCCACTTGGTGCACGACCTTAAACTAAGAGCTGTGCAGCACCGAAGGTCGACAGGTAAACTGAGAGTAAACTTAATCCTGAAACTGAATCCTGTGGGAGATGATGTGCAAAGTCCGCAGAGGATTATTAGGAGAGATTTGCTTTGACGGGCAGGAGCAGCAGTGTTGAGGAGATTAATTCCTGAAACATTAATAAGACAAATGATGCCAAGTCCGAGTGATGAATAATTCAACGACTAGGTTTCCATCTATTTATACATCATTTCTATACTGAAAACATTCTCTCCCTCAGCCTCGAGCAGCTGTTTATTAAGTATTATAGTGACTTTATATATTTCATTTCCATTCAGACTTTTGGATTAAATAAATCACATCAGCAGTAACCAAGAACCTTCACTCAAGTACAAATCTTTATTTAACTTTATACCTTTCAGAGGAAAATATTATATCTTTTACTGCACCTCATTTGATTGGCAGCTTTAGTTCCTAGTTACTTAAAAACTTTGACACACACACACACACACACACAGACAAGAGATGGTGCCCCCTGGTGTGATGAATGAGTAATGGCACAGTGACTCACCCAGGACGAGTGCTCCTTCATCTGATGCTGGCTGCTGTGTGAGCCGCTGACGTTGCCGTGCCAGAAGCAGTTCTGACAGAGCTGGTAACCGCGGCAACGGAGGCAGCGGTAGCGGAAGCCCGTCATGCCGTTGCCACGACAGAAGGAGCACGACACAGGATGATAGACTGAGAGAGAGAGAGAGAGAGACGACACATCAGGCCTAACTCCAAAGACAGTTGATGAGTTTAGATCTCAGAGTAAATATACATGTAATATAGATATTTAATATATATGCAGCTATACTGGTAATATTAATAGTCTATATGTGTGTGTGTACCGTGCTCCACGTTGGCCAGACGGTGCATGAGAGGCAGCCAAACGAGACATTGAGGAGGGTTGGTAACAATGTCCAGGAACATGTTGAGCATCACCCTCTTCTACACAACAACAAATATAAAGAGACAATAACAAGAATAAAACACACAGCAGGGAAAGAAAACAATGTTTAATATAAAGGTTCAGATGAATCAGTAGCTTGAGAGACAAAAGGTGTTTGACCAAACCTGTTGTGGGAAGCACGAGCGAGCTAATGTGTGCGTGTAGCCAAAGGACGGTGCTTCATGTACGACGGTGGGCAACTTCAGAGCTTCCTTCAGAAACCCATCAAATTTGGACAGAACCAACACACCACCGGAGTCGGATATCTGAGAAAACACATCTACACACACACAGAACACACACACACACACACACAGAACACACACACACACACACAACACACACACACACAGTCAGAGAGCTGTTACATTAACCTACTTTCATTCTCCTGAGATGTAGCCTCACTATAAACCGTAAGCTCTACAACTCTTAAAGTTAATATTTAATGTCATGGTGATCTGCTTTTTGTCCTCGAGTCGAGTCTGGTTAATGTGGTGAAGCGACGCCGTTTATGTTCCCGTAACGTGAGTAATATGCGAATCAACATGAGAAAACAGCAGCACTGACGTACCTTCTCCACAAGGTGGCGCATATGTGACACGGATACATCAATAATATGTTCATTACACGCTGATAGAGTTCAGGATCTTTACAAATAAAGTTGTTAAAGATGTGAATGTAGAATCAATGTGGGTAGGATTGTAGTATTGCCTCAAGATGTGGTCACATATGAGGAAGAGACTTTAATTAAAATTAAAACCCTCCAGTATCCGAACACAAGATGCAGACGATTACAGTGATAAAAAGAGTTGATCTGTGACCGACTCCACGTCAGTGTTGACGGTATCGTCCTGTACTCACAGCGGAGTTTATCCACCAGTTTCCCTCCACACAGCATCGCCAGCATCGCCTTCACCGACAGCACCGTCAGTCGGCTTTCTGGTTCACTGGAAACACACACAAACACACATTTGATTGAGATATACCACCTGGATTTTCACAGTAAAACCCAGTGTGAGGTATAAAGCAGTTCTCAGGTAGTCTTGCACTTCTTTATTGTTGATAACAATGTGAATATCTGAGGGGGGGGGTTCTCCAAATTAAGCTAATTGTTGTCTTTTTGTCTGAGTTGTAAAATGTATAAATAAAGCAAACAGGGAGTTGATGTAGCCTGTGTTGTTGCTATGCAGATGAATTATTATATTCTGTCCTCCTGCTTATTTAAAAAAAACACATTTATGTATTTTTGATCTAACAGATCCTTAATCAGTCCTTAAATCTCCAAGCAAACTAAGATTCTTAGAGATTTGATCTTTCAGAAGAGCTCAGGTCAGTCAACAGTAAAATCCCAGCGCTGTGTAAGAAGATGTAAATAATTAATGAAGGCGTCTGAGAGTTTGGAGAAGTGTGAGTGTGTCTGAACGAGTGCTGCTGCCTTGTTGTGCACATCTGCAGACGTTGCCTTCACTGTCCAGATGCAGCTCGGAGTTTATTAGATCAGCTTTACTGCTCAGCTCGTGCTTCTTACATTAACGCGTCAGGCTGGTTCGGTCCAGAATAGATTTAAAGACAATTTGAAACAGATGCATCATGGGACATTCACACGCAGAACACTGGGATTGTAGTTACCTGTCCACGGCAGCCAGTATGAACTCCACGAACAGGGCGGTGCTCTCTTGCGGGTTGATGGTGTGCGTGGTGGGCAGGCGCTTGCTGAGCTGGTTGAACAGGGACGACACCAGGTTCTCCAGTCTGATCACGGAGATGCCGGCGTTCAGCTCGACGGCGTTCAGACCAGCGTCCCGCACCGCCTCGATCACGTTGTATATGTCGATCAGATGCACTGGAATGAGAGGAGGGAAGTCAGCGAAACCTGCACACACGCCGATGATGATCCACCTGTTTTCTTATACTGGTCGGATTTCGGAATCTGTATCATTCCACATGTTTTAATAGAAATCTTTTTTCCTCCATCTGACATTGGTCACACAGTCATGTCATTTTAACAGCTAACATGTTCCTTGACAGCAGCTTTGACTCACGGTTGCATCTCTTCTGTATAAACCGGAGCTTGCAGGATGTTCGATATGTAGAAAGACAAATGCCGTCAAGGTTCTGCTCCCCTGGGACGAGAAGAAGAAGAGGACGTTTTGAAAATCTGCTGCGTCTGTAAATCTTCAAGTCATTCATCCTCACACAGAGTTTATGGCTAAATGAAATGTTGTTTTATAATCACTTATCAATCAGGCTTTAATAATACAGAATATTTATTATTGGTAAATCTGGACTCTTCGCATTAATCTCAGTTCTGTGTTATCCTGTAAACAGAATTCCACGGTTCCCTCCTGTGAGCTGCACAGACCTCACGCAGGGTCAGTTCATTAAGGTTCAGCGGTCACTCACCGAGCTCCACGAAGATCTGCCGTCCCTCCGCTCCTGCCGTCACTGGACCCCCCCTCCCTCTGTCTCCTGGACCCCCCTCCTCCATCACCATCCTGCAACAGCGAAACACAACATGAGGACTCTTGGTGCCAGAGTGAAGGAAATCTAAACATCACGAGACAGTTTCAATGTTTTTGACGGAGGGTGGTTAAAAAATGTCTCGTAAATAACTGATGCAATAAACAGTGTAATCCTGCAATCACCAGTCTCAGGAACAGTTTGGTTTGTTGCAGTTGATATTAGTGTGTGGATATATATAAATATGTGTTTACAGCAACGTCAAGAAAGGTCCATCCTGCCCCCCCACACTGAGAGACCATTAGTTTGTCCATTTTGTTTTAATAGGGGATCACAGGGGATGTTAAAATACCTACTTTATTAGTTAAGTACGACAATAAGTGTGTAATAGATGATTTCATTTAAGCTGAAAAATAATCTGTCATCTCTATGTCACTGTAACTATTTGATAATCAATTAATCATTATCAGTATTTTAAAGCATTTAACTTGCTGCCTATCTTTTTATCTATTTAAATATCTTTGGAGTTGATTGGATTAAACAAGCATTTCAATGTCATGACCTTGAGCTTTAGGAAACTTCAATGGGCACAATAGTCGATTACTAATGTAAAAGACCATTAAATACAAATGTTAATGTGTGATGTGTTACACCCGTAGACAGTGAAGAAGGAAATGCGGTGAACTAAGACATCAAAGTGCAACAGGAAGTATTAAATGTGATTTGTTCCAATATTTCAAGAAGCAGCTTTAAAACTCTAAAATCCTTTCGACCTAAAATGGGAAATACAATGTGTGTGTATTTTTACACACTGGTTTACTGCGTGCATACCGACACGCCCATCTAAACATCATGGGGTCTGTGAGAGAGGATGAGCGGAGCGCTTGGTAAATAAACACATTAATGAGAACAGCTGATGTAATCTGATCTGCAGGCTGGCATTTAGAGGACGACAGAGGGGAGAGAGAGGGGGGGGGGGGTGAAAGAAAAGAATAAGAAGTTAGCTGTCAACCCCAACGCCGTCAGGTGACACGTAAAAAGACCAGAGGATACCGGTCGCCATGGCAACGGTTATACTACACCACGGAACTGAAAGACACGCACACAAATATTTGCATTCCTCGTACAAATGTGGTGACAGGCCAACCCCCAACACACACACACACACACACACACACACACACACACACACACACACACACACACACACACACACACACACACACACACACACACACACACACACACACACACACACACACACACACACACACACAGACAGACACACACACAGACAGACACACATGCACGTATAGACACACACACACACGCGCACAAATTCCAGAGAGGATTTAAAAGCTTCCCAGGAGACTTCATGCTTCACCCAGACAAAAGGACTCTTCTTTTCAGTCACTTTCACACACTCAAAAATGCACACAAACACACGCACGCACACAGCTGTTTCTTTCCTCTTTCTTACTCCCTGACACACACACACACACACACACACACACACACACACACACACACACACACACACACACACACACACACACACACACACACACACACACACACACACACACACACACACACACACACACACACACACACGAAGCTGCTGCCGTCAAGTGCAAGTATAAGTGTAACTTCGATGATGTGTCCCTGAGAAAGACACAACTATAGACTCACACTAGACTCAACTGTGCACGGAGGACGTGTCATGGTCTCATGTTCCTGAGATACACCTGGAGCTTCGTCATCTGAGGAATCCTTGACAGTAAATTGCTGAACTGAACTGAACACAGATGTGAGTTCATTTCTCGCACTGCCACCACAAAAAACAGTGGTTTGATCCTCAGCTCCTCCCCTTTCTGTCCGGTAGCACCACATTAACCTCACGTGAACCAAATAAGGACACGTGGCCATTTCCGAGAGTCTCACTTACTCATCAGTTACAACTCTGGACTCCCGTGATGAGTAAATTGTTATTTCCAGCCTGGCCTTGGTGATAACTACACCCTGTCTGTCTGTCTGTCTGTCTGTCTGTCTGTCTGTCTGTCTGTCTGTCTGTCTGTCTGTCTGTCTGTCTGTCTGTCTGTCTGCATATAGCTGACATGGAGGAACATTTGCTGTGTGAGGTTTGCTTCTTATTTTAACTTTCGAAGCTTTAAGCCATCGTAGATATAATTAACCTTCCTG
The DNA here is from genome assembly GCA_026259375.1 of Verasper variegatus. Taxonomy (NCBI): domain Eukaryota; kingdom Metazoa; phylum Chordata; class Actinopteri; order Pleuronectiformes; family Pleuronectidae; genus Verasper; species Verasper variegatus. The sequence continues at coordinate 2,897,794 of CM048055.1, forward strand.
CAATTACCCCCCCAACTGTGTCAGAGGGCTCGGAACAGCCCCACGGACCCCCCCCCCCCCGGGTCAAGGCGCCGAGACGTGGCGCTGGGAATTCTTTAGATAGCAAACGTTACAACACCTGAAGCTACCAGGCCGAACATCAGGCGACACTACAACTAGACATTTTGTTCAAGAAGTTGCTGCGTCTGTTTGCGATGTGCATCATGATGACATGACACGTTTGATGCTCTATTCTCTTGTGAGAGGACAAAGTCAAATCAGCGTTGTATCATTTTCTACTTGGTACTTTAAGTTCTGTTATAGAAATGAAAGTACAGGGAACAGAAAGAGGGAGCGAACGAGAAGGGGAACAGACGTGGCTGACACATGCGTGCGTGTTGCCTTTCTGTGATTGTGTGGGTGGCGCTGCACACGGCCGTTGCACCATGGTGTTTTACTGTGGCCGACATTTGCTGAGCTTTACGGAAACAAACGTGCCAACAACACACGCTGCTCTGAGCACACACACACACACAGACACACACACTATGAACCATAGGACACGCTGTCTCTGTAATGCTTAATTTGAAAGAATGAACAGTGTCAGTGTGTGTGTGTGTGTGTGTGTGTGTGTGTGTGTGTGTGTGTGTGTGTGTGTGTGTGTGTGTGTGGTCACCTCTCTGTGTCAGGGGGTCACACAGGACAGAGGAGCTTCAACACAGGACGTCTAGCAGAGAGACACACACAGGGAGGAGAGAGAAGTCTTTTCAGTCTTCAAACAATAACATCAAAAGGCCCTTTAGAGACAGCAGAGGACACACTGATAAAGACACACAATAAAAACACAACTAGATAGAAAAATGTATATTATATTATTGTTTAATTCCAATCTGGTTGGTTTTGTAATATGCAGTTTCTGAGGCCGATTGTAAATCATCTTTAAAAGAATTTATCTTGCATTGCAGTGTAAAGCAGAACACTTTACATGACAGGATATTACACAGAAGATGTGAATTTAAAAAGATACAGAAGCATCAAACTTCACAAACACAAAGCACAGGCACGAAGCTTGGAGAGAAGCGGATAGTACAAATTAGATTGAGTTGTTACATAACCACCACATCTGTTGACATATGTCTCATAAGAATACAATGTTCCTGTTCTACATCCTGTTACCAACCTCAAATGCCACATGTGATCATAATAACAACTGTCAACCCTCAAAAACATCAGTGACGGAGGAGATACAGAATCCTGTCTTTAAAGTTGTCACCCGTGGTCAGATTCTTAGTCTTATGGAACATCTTCAAACATCTGGTTTTGTGTGAGCAAGTGTCCAAAGGTCCAGTAATCACGAACGACTTAATTACAAATATTATTGTCAGTCTCCAAAACATTTAATTGCTCACTCTTTTTAATAGAGGGTGTGCATGTAAGGGCAGTGCATGTAAAAGGGGGTGCTGTATCAGTGCAGGCCACCCAACTAGTGCACCTGTGCATAAACACATTCACACACACACATGCGCAAACCACACGCACAGACACACACACACACAGAGCACTCACACACACGCACACACACTCTAAAGAAACTCCTCAGAACAGTGATTAAAGTTATGCAGCCCGGACACCTGAGCAGCAAACACACACACACAATCTACTGTCCCACAAACATCACACACTCACTCTCTCACACACACACACACACACACTCGAAAATTACCTCCGCGTTTGTTCTGTGGGGGTGAATCCACGAACTAAATGTTCACGAGTGAGGAAGAAGAAGACGAAGAGGAAGAAGAAGAAGAAGACGACACAGATAAAGGGAAGAGCTTCAGGCAGGCGAGCTGGTACTAAAGAAGGGTTAGAGAGTGTTTACCCCCCCCCCCCCCCCATGCATGCCACATGACCACATCACCACTTCCAGCTGCTCTGTGTTCTCAAAATCGGCCCTGACAGGACCCGACCAGTGTGTGTGTGTGTTATGATATATTTACAGTCGACAACTTTAGACACTGTCGTTGCTGGAATACCTAGTAACTGCATTTATCCTCAAAACGACCTTGATTACTGTAACACACAAAGCAAACCCACAAAGCTCTGCAGACAATTTGAGAAATGTGGAAGTTTGTGCCCATTGTAGAGCTGAGTGAAGAACTGGTGGTTTGGCCTCGAGGGTCCTGAAACATTTCAGACATAGTGGAGACCAAGTGAAGTGAAATGTGGCGTTTAACAAAAAGCTGGAAAGTTTTAGGAGGAATCTATAACTTGATTTATTCCAACTTACTGCTGCAACCGTGGACAAATATCTATTTGATAAGTAGCAGCATGTGTAGTTTGATGTTTTTTATATTAATTATAACATTTAACATCACTCTGGACGAGATGATGGTGTAGATAGAGAAGATGTTGCGCCTTGAGAAGTTTTTGTATTTGATAGCATTAAATAGGTCGAATTTCAGGCCTGAAATACCAAACTGAAAATGTAAAGTCTAACACCTGCATGTTTGTTGGTTGAACCTCGTTAAAAACCTAGAAAATCAAGTTCAACACCAGCCTCTTTACCACAGAGCAACACCTGCGATGGTAACACCTACAAGCAGGTTGAACCAAAAGCAACCCCCCCCCGGCCTCTCCGATCTCTCTGCCTCCCGACCTCTGAACCCTGAGCTGCCATAGAGACGACCCGGCTGACCCCTGCATGACTCCAGGGGTGTCACCATGCAGGTAAAAACAGAAGCAACTCATATCTGGTTACAACTTTTTTTTAAAAGATGGACAGCTAGCATGCCACAGGGGGTGTGTCTGGAGGACTGGTCAGGAAGCTATAGGTTTCTCTGAGGTAGTGGTGGTACTGGTGGAGAAATATGTGCAAGCCCGAGCTCCTGGTCCCATTCTCAGAACAGTAATGTTTTTTTACGACTGTTGTGAAACTAACTTTAACTTTACAGGGTTGTAAAATCACCCTGTGCCGTCTTATTATTACGTTTTCAAGTGATTTTGCATGTGATAAGCCGTGGACCTGCTTTTCAAACCCGTCCTTCCTGGATCGTATTTCATAATCTCACCGATACCTGAAGCGACACGTCCCCACAAACAGTCTCTTGCTTTGTTTTACAACATCAAAGTTTTCCTTCTGAATACCTGATGCAGCAGAAACTGATCACAAACTTAATAAGACTCATAATCAGATTCATCTCCATTTATAATTACATTTACGCTTAAATCTGTGACTGCAAGTTAGGTCAAGTTTAGGATTTTATCTAAAGTAATCTGGCTTTTCCGATGGTGAGGGTTCCATCTCCAGCGATGCGGTGGTCATGCTGGTTGCAGAGGAAGAATGGAGGGAATGAAAGGAGATAGAGACAGTACAGGTGGAGAAGGAGATAAAGATGTTAAGACGTGAAGAAGAATCTAGAGGTACCAAGACTCCAGAAGGAAGCGGAGAGTCGGACGCTACGATGCTAAGCAACAGGAAGAGAGTGAAAGAGAACAACAAGTTTGTATAATATGACCGTGAGTCATCGAGCTGGATCGATGACGACAAGGCCCACAGTTATCAGTGTCCTTGGTCCAAAACAAGGTCTTACTCAAACAAAGCTTGATGACACAACTGGGGAATCTGTGCTGGGAGATAACCAGCCCAGTCATTACGCTGCACCGCCACAAGCCATCTGAGAATTAACCTCAGTAAACGAGCGGAGAGCTCCGAGGGTCGCCACAAGTGTCGGAGGCAACATCCAACTGCTCTCACACGCAAAACTAAAGCAACTCTTAAATTACACTATAATTTAATTCCCCGAGAAATTATATAAACTAGAGGCTGGATAGGAATGGGCTGCTTCTAATTATAGGTTTCGCCCTCACAGCTATTATGTCCTCACCCGTAGCGGAGACAGCAACACACAATTCAGCACTACTGTAAATCAGAGTCCTCTCAAAACACTTCCATATGGAGACGCTGAGATGAAAGGGCATGAAGAAGGTGGGTGGTGATTAGAAACCGCTGCAGGTAACGTATACAGGTGAAACACGGGGGCTGGCCGTTTTTTTAGACCTGGTTATCACAAGCCAGGAAAAGTGGGACGAACAATCCTTCATTCCTCTGTTATTTAGTCTCGTTCAAGATGTAAACAAATCACCCAGCGCTCGGTTTTAAGTGCACGAGATGCAGCGACAAGGGGGAAAAGTTGCGGCCTCCGGGGGGGTTTTCAGTAATCTCGCACTTTTTCCTGTCATTCCTCTCTTTTTCTCAGCTTCCTCCGCAGGGAGCGACAGTTCGGAAAAGTCTGAAAACTGCCTGAATACACAATTTAAAAAAAAACCACCCTGACTCAGTGTGGTTTTGCTGAAGTAGTTGAATTTTCACACTGTCACAACTTCTACTTATAAAAGGTGCTCGGCCGATTTTCTGTTAAAACCACCGACTGTATAACAACTGACGACATGACAGCTCCCCAAAATCTCCACCTGGTGGCTGACTGCAGTACAGGTCATAAACCCGGCCTCCTCCATGTTAGCAGATGGGAAATAGACCGAATTCAAAAGTCACTACACGTCAAATACTTGTTTCTCAGAGATGTTTTCTGTCGTTTGAGGTGGTTTTTTTAATCACATTGATGTTTTTCAAGTGTTAATTTCTCCTGCAAGTTTGGTTTTACTTTTGTAGTTTGGTTATTTGATGCTAAAACACAAGGTGAAACCTCATGATTGACAGCTGACACAGCTGAGACTGCCATTGGTCGAGTATCACTACACAGATAGTGATTGGATGGCAGCGTTCGTATCTGGGATACTTTGGCTTCATTTCTAGACAGTGGGAGGAATTAGAGACACATCGTCCATCTTCATTTACTCTGAACTTCAATTGGAATACATACACCGATGTAGTACTATTGATAGTAGTAACAGAATTGAATTTAAGTGCTCAACTTTTAGGTAGAGGTTCAATAACCAAAAGATACTGGGTGGCAGTATTAGCTCATAACAGATGTATATATCAGAAATAATGACTTTTCTCAAATTTTACTGATGCGTTGGTGACTAGACAGAAAAAAAACTAGTATTCTCTTATTCTACTTGAATATCTCGCAGCCCTGGGGATCTACAGTTTGTAGAATCTGGTATTTCATGAGTTTTATGTGGACAAAAGGCCGAGTTCACCCTGTTTCACCATCTGCACTGACTGTATCTGCTCCAACACATTTCAGAGGGTTGGGTTTCGCAGCCACACACAAATGCTCGGGCCGTCTCCGCTAACACCTTTTTGGCAAGTTGTGGCGTGAGAAGTCATTTCAGTTGACCCCCCCCCACCCCCCCCACCCCCACAGGTCAGATGACATGATTCATTAAAGAGACTGGCCGGTGATTCTGTGAAGTGAAATAAAGATTTATTAAATCTTTTTCATTTCACCAAAAAGGTCAAAGGTCCTTATCCCGGCATTCTCCCCACAGCTGTTTCCATTCAGCTTGTTGCGTTGTCATTGTACGTTATAATTATTACATTCAAACGGTATTTTCTGGACTCTTTCAGTTTCCATTCAGCTTGTTGTGTACGTGCACATGCGATTAAAACCTGATGAAATCCTCAACATGCAATAAGCCGAATTACAGATTTGACTGTAGTGATTGTAAAAAATTTGACATTGATGCTGAATATAATTTGTAAGTTTGAGGAATACGCGTGATAAAGTAAAATCTGCACATTTCTGAATGGAGCATGGGGGAGAACAGCAATAAATTTGGATTTATGACTGAAAACTTTTAGGGACAACAACACATTTTATTGGATTATAAAAAACAGTCTTTTCTGGACACGTTTGAGTTTATTGTTTAATTTCAAACAGAAGCTCTCCTGAAAGCTTCTGGTTCTGCTTCTTGTGGCTCTGCCTCCTTCTGGGAAGCTGTGTGACATCTGAGCGGCCATGTTGCAGAAAAAAGTTTAACTCCCCCGTTCACCTTGTTCCCCTCGAACCAAAGTGCACGTGAACCCCGCTCAAACTTCCCCGCTTTCTTCTTCACGTTAAAACCCAACATTTACAGCGACTAACCCTCGAGCTACCATCTTTGATTCCGCGTTGAAGCCACGTTGAAACGGACGCGGTTCTGGGCTCTACTCACCGGGACTGTTTTCCGCAGGTATTCAAACTCGAACATCAACACAGGAGCGTGTCACCGACTTTTCGCTCCTCCCGGCTTCCGCGTCTCACGAATGTCCTCCCCCCCCCACCTCCCGGGTCCCGTTATCTATTCCCGCGGGGGAACCATGTGTGTGTGTGTGTGTGTGTGAGTGTGTGTGTGCCTCGGTGCCCGCCGCCTCGCCTCGGTCCTCTGAGCCGGGTTCTGCTGCTGTGATGACGGGAACTATTTTTGAAACGAGTCGCTCTGCCTCCTTGGTCCGTCCCCCTCCTCCTCCTCCTCCTCCTCCTCCTCTTCCTCCTCATCATCCCCGCCCCCCCGGTGTACGCTGCTCACACAAAACCAACTCATCACTGGTTTCACTTCTAATAGTAGTTGGTTTTCCTGGGCTCCTTGAATTTAACTTTTTTTATTCATCTCTAATTATTATTATGTATTATAGGTTTATTTCAACATGGACGTATCAGGAGAAAACAAGGCCCTGGGCACAGATGTGGAAAAGGCCCCCCAGCATTCAGGCGCTGGACACCCCAACAGGAAGAGACGAATCTAAAGATGATGCTGCTGTTTTGGTTCCTGCATCTTTGAATCTTACTTTTATTGAGTCTCTTATCAGCCTTTTTTATTTTGGCATCTTTGAGTTTGTTTCGAGTCTCTTTGTTGTGGTGTTGCATCCTTGTAGTTGTCATTTTGAGTCTGTTGGTTGTTATTTTGAGTCTTTGTTGTTGTTTTGTGTCTCTTGATAGTTGTTTTGCATCCTTGTAGTTGTCATTTTGAGTCTTTCTTTGTAATATGTATAATATGTTCCTCTGTAAAAAAGTATAAAGTGGAATTTATAAATATTCAAGCAAACTCTAAGTAACTTAAGTAAATATACTCACATTACCTTACTACTGGCTGCAATTTGTGTTTTATAACAATAATGTAACTCATAGTTTTAAGTAAGATCGGATGTAACATCACTTCCACACTGTGATTCTTCCTCTGCCTCTGTTGCTCTTCCTCTCTGCATCGTGTTTGACAAACCTTCATTCTGCAGAGGTTGTGAAATTCACCAGCACTGTGTGATAAATCACCACACACACTGAGGCTTTTATGCCAATGAATGATTAATCATCTCAGTGATATATAGACTTAAGCAGTGGATGAAGAACTGCAGAATTTAATGATATTAAAAATACTGTAGACTACAAGTCCTGCAGTCATTATTTACTGAAGAGACTGCGGTGGAGTCAAAAAGTACAATATTACCCACAAGTCCTCTCATGCTTCAAAAAGAGCCAGTTGTGCAACCCAGTGTATGAGTGTTAACTCAGTACACAACAGAAAAACATAGAAAACATAGCAACCAAAGAACAAAAACATGTAAATGTACTTCCCCATGTCATGTAAAGCTGGAATCTGCAAAATAAAAAAAGAGGGAAGTCCCGGTCAGCGTCACGTTTGTGCCGCAGGGTCGATGCTGTCCTGCTCAAGTGACGCAAACACAGCAGATAAAAGCACAGCAGAGGGAAATCTGTGCAGAGGCGATCTGGTTGCAACGCAGCAGAGACCAGACCATACGTTTATCTGAGGCTTAACGTGGAAGCTGTTTGAGGATGTTGTGTCTTCAGCTCGTTGCCATCTGTGTTTTCCTGCAGGTAAGTTAACATTCAGAATGATATATGAACTTTAGATTTGAAGAGCTTTAAAATGTCTTGAAATAGAGAAAATAAAACCATATCAGATTATGTTTTTATGATTTAATATTGATGTTTACTATCTCACAGCAAAGGCAAATTTGGATTCATCTGGTGCAATTGTATTATTGAAAGGTCTAAACTAGAATACATCAAACTGAAGCAAAGGAAATAAAGAGATAAATAAGATTGTCGTTAAATCTAAGTATCTCCATTTACATTTAAAATGTCCTCTTGCAGATACCAGGGTGTTTCCCATCATGCCGCATCGTTGGCTCTGTAGCAAACTGCGCCTTCCAGAACCTTGTTTCGGTTCCTGCTCTCCCTCCTCACATCACCCACCTGTTCCTGGAGATGAACCGCATCGGTGAGATTAACTCCACCTCCCTGTCGGGCCTCGAGCGGCTGCAGGAGCTGGACCTGGGAAAACAGCGCGTGCAGCTTGTGATCAGAAACGACGCCTTCAGCAGACAGAGTCGCCTGAGGAAGCTGCGGATCGACTCCAACGTCGACCTTCGACTGGAGCCCGGAGCCTTTGTGGGACTGTCCAGTTTGCAGAAGCTCCACCTGGGTTACTGCTCACTCAATGAGTCCATACTGAAGGGAAAGGTTCTGCAGCCGCTGTCCTCTTTGGAGACCCTCGACCTCTTTGGAAACCGCATAAAGAGACTCCAGCCGGCCGCGTTCTTCGCCAACATGAGTCACTTGAAAGAGGTGAATCTCAAACTGAACACAATTGATAGAATGTGTGAATCAGATCTGGGGGGTTTCCAGGGGAAGCACTTCAAGGTCCTGAACTTGGACTCTGTTCGCCTTAATGCGATGTTTACTGGCAGATTTGACTGGCAGGGATGTGGCAACCCTTTCAGGGGAATGTCCTTCCAGACACTCGACCTGTCCCACAACGGGTTCAGCGTGAACAGGTCGAAACAGTTCTTCAGAGCCATAGAGGGGACGAAGATCTCCCACCTCAAGCTGTCAGGACACATGGGTAAAGGCTTTTCATTCAATAACCTCCCCGATCCAGACCGCAGCACGTTCGCCGGCCTGGGGAACAGCTCGATCCTCACTGTGGATCTGTCTAAAAACTAGGATATTTGCTCTGCAGCGGGGGGTTTTCAGTCCACTGAGGGACGTGGTAAATATTGACCTTTCCCAAAACAGAGTGAATCGGATCAACAGAAATGCCTTCGAAGGTCTTCAGGGTCATTTAGCTTCACTCAACTTGTCGCACAACCTGCTCGGGGAACTCTACTGTGACACTTTTGCTTCTCTGTCGAACCTGCGAGTGTTGGACTTGTCTTACAATCACATCGGTGCGCTGGGTCACACTGCGTTCCGTGGACTTCCCAAACTGGAAGTGTTGAATCTGACAGGGAACGCTCTGCGGGACTTGGGTTTCCCTGCAGCTTTACCACGTTTAGATCATCTCCTGTTGAGTGACAATCTGTTGACACACTCGTCAATGAGGAGTGTCGCAGGTTTTGCCACTAATGTCGTGCATTTGGACATTAAGAACAATAGAATCACAGACTTAGCGAATGTTTACACCTTCTTGACTCGGCTGAAACGCCTGCAACATCTCTCCTATGGAGGAAACTCAATCAGGTGGTGTATGCCCAGTGCACAGGTTGGTCCCAATGAACTCCAGGTCCTGGATCTTCACAGGAGCTCCCTGCAGTCAGTCTGGGCTCAGGGCAAATGTCTGAATCTCTTTGACAAACTCGGAAAAGTGATCGTTCTCTACTTGAACTCTAATGCTCTGCAGGCCCTTCCTCAAGGCATCTTCAAGGGTCTCACCTCAGTAGTCCAGATGGACCTGTCCTCCAACTCCTTGACGTATCTCCACCCGGACGTGTTACCTAGAACTCTGGCAGTGCTCGACCTTTCCAACAACTTCATAGCCTCCCCCGACCCCGGCGCTTTCCGCTCCCTCAGCTTCCTCGACCTGAAAACGAACCGATTCCACTGCGACTCCGACCTGAGGGGTTTTCTGACGTGGCTGAACAAGACCAACGTGACCTTCCTGAGTCCTGTTCGGGAGCTCATGTGCGAGTTTCCCTCTCGGCTCTATAAAGTTCCTCTGTTGCAGTACACTGCTCAAGTCACGCAGCAGTAAAAGCAGAGGGCGGTCAGTAAATGCAATGTCAGCAAAGAAGTTGTCCAGTAGTATAAACGCATGGTAATTAATGTTGGTATAAGTAATGCAGTCATATAGTTTCCACTGTTAGATCCAACGTCATAGTGTCAGGAATGTGTTGAAATTGTAATACGAGTAAAACCTTTCAAGAAAATGTAATAAAAACATTTTCTTTATTTAAAGAGGTCTCTGATATGCTTCATAACAAAAGAATATGAAACTATTGTATGATGTCATATATCAAATTAAGTGTTTTCTTGCTTCATTATATCAATGGAAAAACAAATGAGGAAGTGTTTAAATAATAAAGGGAAAAATTGCGTTATATACATATATAAACATAAATAAACACATTTTCTATTCAATAAAGTATTTTTTCTCTTTTTGCTGTCCGAGCAGATATACTATATTTCACTGTAGAGTCAGAGGCAGCTGTCTTCTCCTCCTCTCGCAGCAGAGGGCGCCCTCAGTCCAGTCAGGAACCTGTTGACCTTCACGCTGCCTCTCAGTAAAACTAGTTCTGAAACCAAAGTCTCCAGTTAAATTCAACCAAGCTGCTTCCTCCCTCTCTCTTTCCTCCAACTGTCACTGTCGAATAAGTCAATCTTTAACGAGTCTAATCAGAGATGATGAAATAAATCTGAATATCGTTGCTCTGGGCGACCACCTCACACGTGTAGATTCAACACACACACACACACACACACACACACACACATATTCTCGTATTGTCATTCTCGTACCACACAGACATTCATTTCCATAACCACTGACTAACCTTTGTATTATTATCATTGTTAGAAACACGACTGATGGAGCAGCAGGCACCTGTGACAATGTCTTTATTATATTTTTTTCAGCCCCACCGGCCCACCATGATACATACACACATATACATAGAGAGACCCCCCCCCCCCTGAACCCACCCGACCCAACATCTCCCCCATCCCAACACCCTTTGCCGGCAGGTTACCATGGAAACAGGCTCCTCCACAGTCACTTCCTGATTGTCTCTGGATTCCTGCATCCATCTATCCCTCCGTCCAGCCCCCCCCCCCCCTCTTTCCATCAGCAGCCTCGCTCCGCCCCACCCCCACAGTCCTCACACACACACATTTGTACAATATTTCACGGCCCTGACACAGATGGGAAACGTACATGGAGATATATATTTTTTTTTTTACTGAATAATATGACAACAATGTTTATACATTAGAAACTGTCCTCAGTTCAATTTAGAACATAACTTAATTTTACAATAGAGGCAACAGTGCGAATAAATAATTTACTGTTATAAACGTTAAAATTTGATGTTTTCAGTATCGTAGACACAATTTGTTTTAAATATTTTAGCTTGAATATCGTTATTTTAACTTCTTTATTTGACCAATAGACCGACGCTGTTTCGAGTCTGGATTATACATGAAGATAAACATTTAAAACCCTCAGTGTCGATCAGTCTGAGACGGAGGTAGATTTCAATCAAAACAGCATCTGGTGATAAATTACCAAAACCAAGTGTTGGGTTTCGGACTATTTAAAACATCACCAACATTTCTGGCAAATTTGGACAATTTGTGCATCCAATGAGTGATTCGGCCATAATGAAGATGTCTGTCATATTATCACATATAATAAATGATATGATGTTTGGGTTAAAACATATTTTTGAACACACAGGACGATGATGTCACGTAACAAAGATGTGGAAGTTTCGATCTCATTGGGAATAGATTTGACTGGAGGACGACTGTGTGCTCTCTTGCACTTTGCAGGGGGTTCAGCTGCAACAGGATCTGAAGCATCAATAATACAGCGATGATCCGTGCCCCCCCACTGTCCGCTCCTCTTCACCTCCATGAAGAAAACAATGGACTGACTGCTCGCTGCCTCCGGAAACAACAGGGACACTGCACTCAGTCCACCTGCAGCGAAACAGGCTGCAGCTTTTACTGACTGTCTTACCACAGCAGCCATTCGGGGGTGTTTTACAGGAACATCTTTATGACTGTGTCATTTCACAGAAACCAATATGCACAGTACGTAGCCAGTAGTACATTCAGCGGCTCTGGCTATGCACTGGAGACAAGTCCTCAATTATAGGGAAAAGACAAAGTTCACAGCAAATCTGCCAGTTTCTTAAACTGTGACACTTCCACGTCTTCAATTAACCTGAAGGACTTTGGAAAACCTGCTATTATATTTGTGTGAAATGCTCCAACATCTTAATTTTCTTCTGATTATTATTTGAAGGCATTTCTTATTTATTGGACATCGTGGAGGGACAGAAGAATGACGAGTGACAACAGATAAGATGAAGGTCATCATTCAGGCTTCAACGTACCTCGTCTGACCAACAACAGCACATTTCATATGTTATATCATTATTTTCTAACGTGCTCAACACAGACATAAACACTCTGAAGGGAACTGACGATGGATTCGGACCAAACCCCCCGAAGGAAAGAAAATAAAACATGACATATTTACACTGACTGATATTCTACAGGGGAGTCAAGCAGTTTGTGAGCTCTCAGATCTCAACTGGTCACAATTAGAAACACAAACAGACAATCATACAGCCCCGTATGCACAACACACACTCATACACACACCAGTCTGGGCAGAACAACTCTGCAGCCAGACGTTTTAAAAGACAATCCAAGGCTCTTGGTCCCAAACATGCAGGGACGAAGGAGGAAACGTCTTTACATCCGTAGAAACAGGAGGAACTGATGTTTCTGAGTTCATTTAGTTTCCCCGTCAGGAGATAAGTTCTTTATTAGCGACCCGTTAAAGTCTGTGACCTCTCGGGATTCGGCAGAGGTCGTAGCGTGTGCTTGTATCCCAGCTGTGGGCCTCGCTGAGAAATGTTTCAGAGGAAAATCAGCAGGAGGAAGCAGAAGAATGAAATAAATTAACAATAAAAAAAAACACCTAAAGCCTCTTCACTAAAGCTTTACTGCGCCGCCGTGGGTGTGGCAGCGTGACACGCCGCCAGGGAAACGTTAGACGAGGAGGAAGTGATGGATTTCGGCGTCTGACACCTGCAAAGGGGAGAAAGAAGAATTATAAAAGTGAGATGAACCTGCAGATTCGGTCAAATCTCTGTCTTCACACGGAGCGTAGACGCAGGTTAACGAGATTATCCCACATCGGTGAGATTACAGGAAAAATCGAAAAAGATAAACCTTCAGATTAGGACCACGTAGAGAGGGTGTGGCTAATCCTGAATAATCCCATTTAAAGACGCATCGAGTCTAAACCATTTACACCCATAAGATACAGGATGAGCAGTAAAGGATATTTCCCTGCATACAAAAGAACACTACATTACAAACTGGCTTCTGGTAAAAGGGGGTTGGTCTCACCAGGAGCGAGACTTGCGGACGCCCCCCCTCTCCTTGGTGGGCGAGTTGTCCCCAGAGGTGCTTTGGTTCGGCTCCGTCGAGCGCTCCAGCGAGGCCGTGTTCGGAGGAGTCATGTCCAGCTCCAGGAACATGATGTTCTCAGCCTGAGCAGAGGGACAGAGGGTCAGGGCTGCAGTACACCTCATTAACCATGTCTCCTCCATGTTGGTAGACGGGACATGGACCAAATGAAAAGGTCAAACACGGCATAATACATTTTTCTCGAAGACGGTTCCTGTCATTTGAGGAAGTTCTTACAACGACGCATGTTCATGTTTTCATTTCTCCTGAAAGTTTGGTTTTAATTTGTTATTTTATGCTGTAAAAATTGGGTGATTGACAGGTGAGACTGTCTCCTGATTGGTCAAACACGTTTATCAACGGGATCTCAATCTCAAGATGGCTACATCTCTGGATAGCGGGAGGAAGTGGAGACATGGCGTCCATCTTTATTTACAACACACACACACACACACACACTCCCACACAAACACCTACCCTGTATCTGGAGTGGGCTCCCATCGCTATGGCAACCCTGGCATACTGGCTGATGGGTCGTTTGTATCCGACTGCAGACGACGGCCTTTTCTTCATCTGCGAGGATTTACTGAGTAAAGACAGAGGAGGAGGGATCAATGAGAGAAAATCAATGTTCTAACATCAAACCAGTTTCTACAAAGGATTTTAAAGTCTTCCAGTGAAGGACACTGATAATCAGGAGGTTGTGACCTTTGACCCCAAACCACCACAGCTCGTTAGGGTTTGACCTCAGGCCACTGATGGGAAACACTGAGCCCCGATATTTAAATCAAACCGACCTCTCAGCGGGAACGAGGGGCTGAAACTTCCACTGATCCTCCTCGGTGTCGAAGGTCAGTCTGTTCATGATCTTGTTCTTCTCCTCTGGAGGAATGAAGTTCTCTATGATCAGGTACCTGCACGAACAACACAGCAGCCGTCAGCTCTTCTTCACTGGTTACAGGCTAAACATCTTCATCGTGTTTGAACATTTGAAAACGTTACGAGGAAGAGAACGCTGGTGGATTTTATAAATATGGGAAAGGCGCTTTTATGCTTGTACACATGCTTTAAATCGATGTAAAAGACAAACCAGCTGAGATCTTTTTGTGCCAGAAAGCTAAGACCTCTGTCTTTCACCTCATCACGTTGTAGGCCTGTGATGACATCATTACGCTTTGTTATATGTGCTGTTCGCTCGACTCACTTGAACTTGAGCTCTCTGGTGAGCTCGTTCTGAGTTTGTTCCAGTTCCTGTCGGCTCCTCACGTGCTCGTCGTTCACGTCCTGGATCTCTGCTTTGATGCACTGGAGCTTGGCGTACAGCTAAGGAGAGAGAGTGAGAGAGAGAGAGAGAGAGAGAGAGAGAGAGAGAGGGAGAGAGACAAGCAGAGAGGGTGAGGACCAGAGATGTCGCCGGTGAATTGGTCTCCAATTTGCTGCAGCTTGGTTGCCCGTGGCAACAGCACTGGAGGCACTGGTGACTGGAGAAACGTGCGGCCAGCGGGAGCACGGAAACATGGCAGCTCTCCCTCCTCACAGCTCGTTCCTCCTCTTTCCAGCAGCTTTCATACCGATCGTTCTTTCACTTCACCCATGACTGAATATATGGGCCTCACACAAGTGGTTCAATCCTGATTTCCTGGTCCTAAAGAGGACGCTGCACCTCAAGTACATTTTAATTCAGATTGAATTTGAGTATGACCAGTGGAAACAAACATTTTCCCCTATGAGAAGCTTGTATGTGATGTTGTATGTTGTTAGCTCTACGTTTCATTCTCCTTCTTTTCCTCCGAGTGACGACACCATGCAGTGGTAGAAGAGTGGAAGGCACATGTGGCGTTAGGGCATCAGAGGCACAAAAAT
The DNA here is from genome assembly GCA_026259375.1 of Verasper variegatus. NCBI lineage: Eukaryota > Metazoa > Chordata > Actinopteri > Pleuronectiformes > Pleuronectidae > Verasper > Verasper variegatus. Next base: position 2,913,024 of record CM048055.1, read on the forward strand.
CAACACGGGATCATTAGTCACATCGTCATCCACACTCACACCAGGGGTTGTCTGGGGTTAGTCCGGCCGGCAGGGTCGGTGCGACGGGTTGGGAAGTGAGAAGAGCAGGATGTGTTGTTTCAGGGGTTTTTTGCACTGAAGGATTTCAATGTGCGATGTTGAGAGAGCCTGAGAAATTTGACGAGCGAGGGGAAACGGGCTCAGAGGATCAGCGTGGAAAGCATGGACGGAGAGTGAAGTACACACAGACAGACAGACGGAGGGAGGGAGGGAGGGAGAGGTCCAGGAGAGAGGAGGGGACGGCAGGACAAACCTTGAGGTACTGAGATTTAAGTGAGTGTCCGTACGGAGCACGAGTCCGAGGCAGAGGGTCATTAGGATCCAGGTCAAAGTTCAGGGGTTCAGGGGTAAAAGAGGGATATACTCACATTAGGAACAAAAAAGGAAGGCAGGTGTGTGTGTGTGTGTGTGTGTGTGTGTGTGTGTGTGTGTGTGTGTGTGTGTGTGTGTGTGTGTGTGTGTGTGCATTCCTCATGTATTTCTATAGTGAACACACACACGATTATCTTCCATCCAGCTGCAGATATTTTACCTTCTTGAGTTTCTTGGTCTTGGCCTCCACCTCCTGCTGCAGAGAAGTGAAAGTCTCTCTCAGCTCCACCGTCTCCTCGTCCTGGACGAACATCTGCTGCTGCATCTCCCTCTCCGTGCGGGTCTGAAAGCATCAAAACGTCACCTTCAGGTTCATAAACAACAAGGAACGAGAAAACTCTTGGTAATAATAATAATAATAATCTCCTCCTCTGAGAAACACACACACACACACGTTTACCTGGTCAGCGATCTCCTGCTGCTTCATCTCCAGCATCTTCTGCTGCTCGTTGGTGTGATCGATGATGTTCTTTCCTCCGACCAGCAGCTTGCTCTCCATCGCCTGGAAACATATTATAACAACAACATCTGGATTAATAATTAATAAACAAAGCTGCAATGTGTCCTTTTCCATGTAGTCGGTCTGGGAAAAGATATTTAAACACATATACGTGTTTTTTTTCCCCTTTAAAAGCGAAGGTTAAATACAACAACATCTATTGTGTAGTTAATGACAGTTAAAAACAAATGTACAATTTTGAATGGCAGGAAATTGGAATTCAATTTTTAAATTAAAGATTTGAACAAGTTGTATCTAAACTTTGTTTTACAAACCATCAACAAAACAACAATTGGAGAAGTCAAATCTTCTTGAGGTCAAACAAAGTTCATTGAGACATTTAACAGTAAAGTCTTTGTGTGTGTGTGTGTGTGTGTGTGTGTGTGTGTGTGTGTGTCTGCTGCAGTGAGTGCAGACTTTGTGCTGATGAGGCAGATGGAGCTGAAGCTCAGCAGCGACCTGATGACACCAGTCGACGAGCAGCTGAGCTCTGCTGAAACACGAATCACTGTGGATATCAACCGATATATTTTTTACAATCTAATAGTTTGGAACATCTTTTTGAAGAATTGTGCATTTTTCTCTCTGTGTAAACATAAAATGTATTATCTTTACTTAACTTTACTTTAAATAAAGTACTTTTAATAAATAAAGTAAGAAGTATTACACGGGCCTATGTGTGTTAACTCTGATGACATCATGCCTCTGGGTTAAAGCATCTCTGGTTACTGTGGAGATTCAAAGACACATACACACGCACATGCACACTATTCTGCTTTTATCTGTGAATGAATGATCTCATGTCCCGAGGGCAGACAGGACGAGAGACGAGAGACGAGAGACGAGGAACAAGAGACACAAGTGAACGCAGAGACGAAGAAAATGTATAAAGCAGGAGGACGTAACCGAGAGACAAAAAAGGAAAAAGGGGCCCGAGGAGGATAAACAGGGTCCATGGCCTTTTTATACTGGTCACATTCCAGTCTCTGGACGCTCTGCACAAAGACAGTGTGTGTGTGTGTGTGTGTGTATGTGAACTGTGTGCCGCCTATACATTCTCAATTACACGTACATACCACACTGTCCACTCGATTGTTCACCATCGGCTGGACTATAACACACACACACACACACACATGCAGAGAGTACAGTGGAGTCCTTCAGAGTGGATGTGTCTGCAGCAGGTCTTTACAGAAAGCCTCTTTGTTTCTGTGTGTGTGTCTGTGTGTGTGTGTGTGTGTGTGTGTGTGTGTGTGTGTGTGTGTGTCTGTGTGTGTGTGAGCTCTGCTGCTCTTTGTGTTTTGTCATATTCTTTCATCTTCATTAAAGGGCTGATTCATGTCATGGATTTCCTCCCGTGTCTCTTGCTCTTGACAGGCTGGTTAGAAAAAGTATAAAAGCCCCGTGTGTAAAAACCTGAACTTCATCTAAATCACAGCAGGAGACAAACACAATGTGCTGAAGCTAATAACACACTCACATTTATCCTCTTTAGTGTCTTTATTGAACACGCTCATTAAACATTCATGGTGCGGGTTGCACAGCGTATCGTTGCAGATCATTGTCCTGCTGCATCTTCCAACTTCTACTGAGCTTCTATACTGAGGTTCCTCCCCGGGGGGGGGGGGGGGTTTCATGATAACACAACACTGTCATGTTCCCTTATGTTCAAATAAAAGAAGACAGGACAGGAGGAAGAGGAGGAACGATGACTCAGTGAGGAGCCCAAATGACCTTCAATACAATCACATGAGAGACGACTCACTTGTCATTTGAGTCATTACACACATACACACACAGACACACACACACACACACTGTTCTTAAGGTCAAAGCAAATTTGAATCTGTCACCAGGTCATTACAAACCTTCCTGTAACTGCAGCTCATTAACTCTGAGTCAGTTTTGATTCTGATTAAAGAAAAACATTTTAAGAGCTCGAAAGGCCTCAACACATTGTTTTACTTTATTTGTATTTATTTGCAGAACAATGGAATCATCACCATTACATTTAAACGTGTACATTTATATACATGTACATCTGTACAACTAGCTGCAGTTGAGCTTTGTAGTGACATGAAAGAGCATTAAGAGGTTTTTATGATTACTTATCGCTGCTGGTGGTTCAATCTTTTGTTTTATTTACTAGTTTACTTCCCTCTGCATGACGGAGGAATGAATATGTAAAAACTCATGAAAATAAAATAGTTTTGGACTAAAGTAGAAGTATTTAGTTGAAGTCCACCAACATGTGTGTTTTAGTTTCAGAGGAAGTCACGTCGGCTCTAATGCACATGAATAATCATTAAAAAATACTTTACTCTTGTACTTTAATCACATCTAGTGTGGTGAGCATTTAAGTATTTCTATTTTCAGTCCTTCGGATTCTGCAGGACGAGACGTAAAAGAAGCGTTAATAAACACATTACACTTTTCCTGCAGGTGCTGAGTGCATCGTGAGTGTCAGGCTTCTATATTTGTAGCCAATGGCGGCGAGGCTGGGGCCTGCTGGGAGCGAGTGAGCGGGCTATAAATACGATGTGACGACAACAGGTCTTGTGTGTGTGCGGCGGAGAGACAGAGAGCTGGCTGGGAAGAGACAGAAACAAAGACGAGAGGGGGAAGTGGAGAAGACGGGAGACAGAGCGAAGAGAAGAAAGGTCACAACGGCTCCGGGGATCTGGTTCATAAGAGGCACTTACAGAGCCGCAGCTTAAGATGTCAACTCGCTGTCAATCATCCAACTGCACCTGACACACACATGAGGGAGATGCAGCGAGCGACATTCAGCCAACATGGAGAACATCCTTGTTTACGTCCTGTCCACACAAATGTGAACAGTTTGCTCATGTAACGTTTTCCTTTGTGTTTGAAGTGCTCGTCCACATGTCACTAAAACAGAGAGTTTAGCGTGTAGCGTGTAGCGTGTGGGAAGCGATGACGTCACAGCTACCTTCACACATGCTCACTGTGGCTTTGTGCAAAGAGCATGCACAAGAAACAGCAACAACAATAGCGACTATACACACGTTCCTCTACCTTCCGTTAGCGCTGCTGGGTCTAATTACAAGTTTGCAGCTGAATTTAGCGTCACTGCACCGATACACCAATCAAGAGTCAGTCTGTGATTTGATTGACAAATCAAGGCATTTCACCCCATTTTTATAGAATCAAATAATTAATTAAAATCAGTGTTTTTTTTGTTTAGTCTACTAACATGGAGGAGTTGAACTATACTGCAGCCAGCCACCAGGGGGCGATCAAGTTGATTTCCCTTCACTTTTGTGCGGCTGTCATGTCCTCAGTTCTATATTCAGTCATTCCATACTAACACACCTGAAAAAGAATATCACATGACCATTCACGTGCACTGGTCATATGTGCGCTGGTGTGAACAGGAAGCAGTTTGATGCTTAGCAGCAGAAAATACTGGTGTGTACTGGTGGGGCTCGACGCCCGTTCACGCCATGACTCACGTGATCATAGCGTTGTGACTGTCGAGTGAGTCATCAGCTCTCAAGGTGTTAACGAGCACACAAGAGGTTAAACTGCCCGTTAGTCATGTGGAGCTGGGGACGCCTCGGGTCAGAGGAGACACGTCTTCAACCACCTCGAGTCCAGACGCCTCCACATCGCACTTAAAGACACTGAGACCTGGAGATTGTCCCTCTGACGGGATCTCAACAACAGCAAAATGTCCGCACTCTGATGTTAGCCTTCCCACATAGAGCCACTCTGGAACATTTCAGGAAAATGTCCGAACTGAAACTATTCCTTTAAGATGAAAAAGCCATTGGAGGTTTGTTTTTAACTCGTTTTACACAGCGTATATAAAAAGTGATAAATTATTAATTTGATAATTGTGGTGTATATTTTATGAGGCTGCAGTCGTCACATTAGCAAAATATTAAATCTCGTTTCCATCCAATACAACATTTTTTTACTATGTGAGCCCTGCAACACAAACACATATTTTATATGTTGATATTTCTGTTTTTGTTTGTCTTCTTCTATGAAAGGTTGTTTTTAAGAAAACCCCCAAAAAACTACTAATAACGATTAATTTCATCTTCAATACATGTTTTATTAAAGTAAAACACTTTGTAACACAGCAAATACATTAACCCACACATAAGATGCATTAAGTGGCTTGTATGTCTGCTTTCTCCACCGATCCCACGGCTTCAGGAGAACACAAACGCACACAGACACACACACACACACACACACACACACACAAACACACACACACAAACACTCTTACACACACGAAAAACACACAAGGACGAACACAGTCGATTCATCAATATTTCAGTGATGCAGTCCTCCATGCTGAAAGATGGAGAGCAGAGATGAGCTCTTTTCTGTTTATCAGCACACACACACATATACACACATATACACACACACACAACCCAACACACACACACACACACACACATATACACACACACACACACTCCACCCTCTGTCCAGGCTTTCTTTTGCCTTTAATTAGACAGGAAGGCGACTGTATAAACAGGAAACAGACATTTTACTCATAAAGCCATGCTTGTATATGTGTGTGTGTGTGTGTGTGTGTGTGTGTGTGTGTGTGTGTGTGTGTGTGTGTGTGTGTGTGTGTGTGTGTGGTGTGTGTGTGTGTGTGTGTGTGTGTGTGTGTGTGTGTGTGTGTGTGTGTGTGTGTGTGTGTGTGTGTGTGTGTGGTGTGTGTGTGTGTGTGTGTGTGTGTGTGTGTGTGTGTGTGTGTGAGTGTGTGTGTGTGTGTGTGTGTGTGTGTGTGTGTGTGTGTGTGTGTGTGAGTGTGTAATACTGGCAATCTTTCCTATGAGGCCGTGGGCATTGTTGTTAGACATGCGCTGTGATTGGCTGAACCTCAGCCGGCAGGATGTAAGAAAATCTCCTGCAGCAGACGGTGTAAAGACGAGAAGCTGCATTAAAGCTGAAGCTGTAAACTTCCGTTTCACTGTCATCGCACCTCGAGCCAACTCCCCCTCTTCAGCTCGCTGACAACGCAACTTATATTTTAGGCTTTTTACAAAACAACCATCAGATCAAACACGTCGGAGAGAAACAAGCCAGTGTTTCCCGACACGGGCTTCACCTGGGCATCCTGCCATGGGCCGCTTTTTATTCTCAGTTTATTAGGGTCGTCTGTCCTGTAATTTCCCTGTTCCCTCTCTGATCCAAATTTGTTTAAACATTTCTCAACGCATTTACTCGAGCCTGACGATACAAATTTTTGATGGCCAATTTAAATAGTGATGTTGCGAGTAAAAGAAATTCAGAAATTTCAGCCCAAAATAGTGTAATTAAATGTGGATATTTTCAGTTTTACTATATATTTTATTATGAATAACTATGAATACAAAGAAACACACAATTACCAACCGAGAGACCATTACAGAGCTGGAAAACTGAAATTCTGAAAGTCGTGCAACATACTTGAAACCTTATTTTTTCAGAAGATGCTTAGTGGCAGGTGGAATAAAAAGCTTTAAGTATCTATGAGAATGAAATAAAAGCATGTTTTTGAGAGTTGCAGTTCACATCATCGTTTTTCAAGACCTACAGAAATAAAGACATCACTAATATGAGAGACGTGGGAAAGAGGAAGGTTTGACCCAGAAAAGTGGATCTAAGAATAGTCCACAGTGGAGCTGCTGCTCAGGATGAAGCTCTCAACAGCCACTGCACTGAGACCTGTTTCATAACAGCACTACTGTTAAAAGATGCTAAATATGGCCACAGTGTTAAAGATACAACTACTCAAGTGACAGACTGAAGTTAAATGACTCCAGATTTAGTAGCTACAGCTGTTTTTTCAATATTTAATCTGCATCTAAGTAAATATATAAAAAGTACAAGATTGGATTTGGGATTCCCAGTAGAAATAGAACTTCTGGATGTGAACAAAAAAACCATGTCCACACTAGAGGAGGTTACCACGTGTGTTACTTCTGAGATCGTAGATCGTACGTGATGCTCTTGAATCAATGCATTATATGCCGAGTTAAAACCTAGTATATCTCCAGCGAAAGAGAAATGATGCACACATGGAGGTGGCAAAGTCAAACCCATGATGGTGTGAGTGGTTTATTTTCGATGCCAACAGGACTCCAGACTTCACCATTTTCCCATGTACATCAAAGCTGGTGTCACCAGCAGAGCAGAGAACATGAAACAGTTGCACCAACGTTACGGTTTGATCCACAGACAGAGCTTTGTACCTTAGAGGCCGGTTAACTAACATCAGCTGACCAAACAGCTTCATAAGGCTAATTTCTGACCTACTTACGTGTGTGTGTGTGTGTGTGTGTGTGTGTGTGTGTGTGTGTGTGTGTGTGAGACGACAGAGGAACATATTTAATTGCTTTCCTTTCTGATATTATCTATAATTGGTTATTTTTGTAGCTAATTTCCACTGATGTTTTCAGCCAGTTCTCTCTCTCTCTCTCTCTCTCTCTCTCTCTCTCTCTCTCTCTCTCTCTCTCTCTCTCTCTCGCTCTCTCTCTCTCTCTCTCTCTCTCTCTCTCTCTCTCTCGCTCTCTCTCTCGTCATCCCGACCCTCTGCCTGGAAACCTCTCTTTGATTGGTCGGGAGCGCAGAGAGGAACATGGACCCCTCAGGCCACATCCTGTGGTTGGTGGGTTAATATCTCACCAGCCAATCAGAGGGAAGCTAAACCTCCTGCTGAACCTGCCTGTGAGTTTAGTTTGGCTTTAAAAACCTTATTTGTTTATTTATTATATAATTTGTTTTCATGTTTAAGCCCTGTGGTTCATTATTGTTAACTCATTACCATGGACTATGTACTTTATAGCTTATTTATCTATATTTTGGAATTGTGCCAAATTCTAAAGGATTCTCTCGAGGCATTCTTAAGATAATATGTTCAGAAGGCACAAAAGGTCTGTCTGAGGTCACCTTGACCTTGACCTTTGACCTTCAACCACCGAAATCGAATCAATTCATCTTTGAATCAAAGTGAATGTTTGTCCCAAATTGTAAGACATAAAGCGTCTTGGACCAAACAAATGAGTCCGTCCCTCACATTAAAAACATCACTTTGAGGTCACTCTGATTTCCTTTGAAACACCCACTTCTTTGATGGATCAAAGACTGGGAAACGCTCTTCCACTTAATCATCTTCCTCCTGGGGGGGGGGCTGCATCACTCTGCAGCTGCCCAGTCAGGGAGAAGCAACACCAGCAGCCTCACACTCAGGATCAGGATATACATCAGCTCCGTCTCGTGGGACTTTCCCAGACCTCCTACCCTCAGTCACAGAGACAATGAGCCACATCCTACCGACGAGGCAGCGATGAACATGTGCTTACGCTGCTTTTAAAGAGACGAGCGAGAAACAAGTGCAGCATGAGCACTCTGTCACTTCCAGTTCAGCCTGTTTGGGGGATTTTGACTTTTCAATAACCTACAGCAAAGGAAAAATAATATACCATTGATTCAGATTGCTATAGGGAAAAATAATATAAAAGATAAAGCTTTCAGTCAATACAATTTAAATAGCAGGAGCTTACTAATAACTAAAGTTTGATACCAACACATGAAAGTGATTATGTTTTTACACGTTTTGCTAATGTAAAGCACCTTCAACTGTGTTATTACAAATTAAGTTGCTTATATTTAACATTAATTGAATTCTTTAATATGTGATTTTTCATATCATGATGTTGATCCTGATCTTTTTGTAGAAGAGGTAAAGGATCCGTTTCTCCACTGGAAACAGCTTCAGCAGAACAGAATGTAATTAAGTCACAGCACATTTTGTGTTTTGACACATGGGGATAACTGTACCTGTAAAATCTCTCTGTGTTATTCCAGGACTCTTGCTGCTATCGCTCTCTCTCCACCTACACACATCCTGATTTTCACCCACACCTGAATGCATCACACCCACGCCTCTGCTCTGGGAGCTGTTAAATCACCGTGGTGGGTTCAGGGTAAAGTGGATTAAACCATAACATGTACAGAACATTATTTTATTGCTCTCAAAATACTCAGATCGAAAAGTACAACGCGCCAACTTGTCACTTTCTATCGTTCCTACCGAAGTGAAGCTGAAAATAAAATCTCCCCGAGGCTGCTCGCTGCTGCTCAGTAAACTGATCTTGTGATTTCTCGTGTTGGACGGTCCCGGCCACAGCTACAGTTTTATATAGACTGCAGTCTTTCTGCACGGGTGACTTATTGACTGGATGTGCACAGGAATCAGAGCAAGTAATGAATGCAGGTCAGACTCAGAGCCTCTGATTGGAGGCTTTGTGTTGGCGTGTTTGAAGAGGGTGAAGGGAGAGCTGACATTTTAAGCTACAGTGACCACAGCTCCGGTCTGGACATGTGAGACACCTGAACACACTGTGGTTTAAGGACAGCAGGGACAAGGACTCACACTGGACCAGTGACTGGAACCACCAGTGACTGTATATAGGGCACATAAATACTGTAAGAGATTTTATTCCAAGAAGCACAGAGACGCTCGACTATCGGCCCCAAAAGTTCACAATCAGTTGGATTATAATGCACACACACACACGCACGCACACACACACACACACACACACACACACACACACACACACACACACACACACACACACACACACACACACACACACACACACACACACTGTACTTAGTCGAATGAGTCAGATTAGGGACATGCGGTCCACGGGATTATCATGTGTGATAATCTGATGAGCTGTTATTAAGTGACATTAGGGACAGTAACCCTGGGAGCTCCATGTCTAATTACACCTCTGTGTGTGTGTGTGAGTGTGTGTGTGTTTGTGTGTGTGAGAAAGAGATGAGCTCCTTAAAATGTTCAAAAACAGAAATTTAAACAACTGCAGGTCAATCCTTTGCCTGCTGAAGAAGATCCAGAACAGCTTCTAACGGACCTTGTTGCAGAGGTGCTGCTGGCCCTGTGTTGTTTCCTCCTTCTGTGCATATCTGTAGCTTCAATAAACATAAAAACATGCAGCTCTCCTGGTTAAGTAATTATTTCTTCTACTATTCTGATAAACCAGGTTGTAAACCATGAGGTTTAAATACTACAATACCCATGAGCCTCCACTGCTGTTGTTATGGACAGGTGTAAATTAGAGTGGGCAGCAAATTCAGAACAATTTGTTGTTGCATTTGTGAACAAAGGTCGACTCATCAATAAAACCATTGGTTGATGAGCAGAAAGATAATCAGCAACAAATTTGATAATCGATGCATTTTTCCATAGTTCCAGCTTTTCAAATGGACTTGATTTTTGTTGTGTATGATCGTAAACTGAATATCTTCGGGTTTTGTACTGTTGACCGGACAAAACAGGACAAATGAAGATGTAACTTTGGGTGTTTGTCGATATTTATCTGATTTGTTGGATAATTCATAAATCATCATTTTTTTGTCAAAAATGGGTTGAGGGACAAAGAAAGAAAGGATCGAAACAACCTGTGACTGGTCTCAGGTTTGACCTCTCACCTTGTACTTGGCGGTCAGCTGCTCGGTGGCTTCCTGCTCCTTCCTCAGATCCCCCATCATCCTCTCCTTCTCTCCCAGCAGCTTCTGCTTCTCCTCGGCCAACATGAAACGATCATCTCTGATGGCCTCCTTCTCCCTCTCCAACCGCTGCTCCTGCAGCTTCACATAGTCCTCTGCGTCCTTCTCAACCTCCAACTCCTCGTCCTCGCCCTCCGTCTCCTCATCCTCGTCTCTCTCCCAGCTCTCACCCTCCACCTGCTCCTTCTTCTGTTTGCTACTCCACTTCCTGTGGTTGAGCTGGGCCCGGAGGCGAGCGATCTCCGTCTGGAACTCGCGCAGTAGAGCGTCCTTGGGGTCTTCGTTGACCCTCGGCTGGTTCTGGATGTTCTTGGCTCGGTTGGCGTAGCGGAGGGTGGTGAGGGTTTCGTCGTAGTGCTGGGGGGCTGGGCCTAAGGTGGCGACCATGACCGTCTTTGCATTCCCGCCTAAAGAGTCTTGCAACAGCCTGGTCAGCTTGGAGTCCCGGTAAGGCACATGGCCGCTGCGTCCATCTGCTAGTGCTGAGATCACATTCCCCAGTGCTGACAGGGAAAGGTTGATCTTGGCAGCTTCTTTCAGGCGCTCACCTTGGACGCCAGTCTTGGCTTGGCGCTCGCTACCAGCCAGATCCACCAGGTTGAGGCGACCAACTCGAATGTGTTTTCTCCCATCTGGTCCAGGCTGGCTGCACTCCACCGTGATCAGGAACAAAGCATGGGACCTGGACGAGTGCTCGTTCATGTCTGTTGCCGCAACCGCTCTCGCCTGGTTGCCCACGTTCATCACCTCCTCGATCTCCTTGATGCTCTTGCAAACACACGATGTGAGATCTCGGACGTACACTCCAGTTTCTGGACTCTCTCTGAGCTCCAGGGCTCTGGCGGTGGCATGGTTGGGATCGAGGAGATCCCGAACCTCCTCTAGGTAGATCTCGAGGTAGGATGCCCGCACCAGGTACTGCCTGTCGGACTGCGAGCGGGAGATGTGTGTGAAGATGTGGTCAAAAGCGTTGGGGATCACCCCCCGTTTCTCTGGGTCCATCCATGCCCCCTGCATAGTGTATGTCTTTCCAGTTCCGGTTTGCCCGTACGCAAATATGGTGCCATTGAACCCTTCAAGCACCGAGTCTATCAGGGGCCTCACGCTCTCATCATACAGGTCTCGCTGTTTGGAGCTTGCATCATAAACACCATCGAACGTGAAGGTTTTCTGGGGCTCGCTGACCGGTGCTCTAGGGTTTCTGAGGATCACCTGTCCAAGACCCAGATCCATCTGCACGATGCCCCCTGCAGGCCCATGGGACTCCTCTTTCCGGTTCAAAGGGCGGCATCGAACCACCACCTTCACTGACTCGCTGCTCTTAATTTTTGACATGGCTGTTCTCTGATTATTTTAACAAAAAACGAATCTATATCAGGCTACTCTCATTTAAAAAACGGACTTCCTGAAGCCTTTAATTGGCCTGGATGTGCTCCTGTCTGCGCGTGACTTGTGTAACCATTGATTTCTGAATCATTAATAACAAATTCACTGTGGCTCCCTCATCGGATCATGAAGGGAAATAGCGACACAGCAGAACAACACAACCCCCGGTGCAGACGAGGGGATGCCACGGTTTCTAAAAGGCTAATTTTCTTTGCTTATTGTCTGCAACATTCGCCTGAAAGCAGACGATCAGCGGCTCTCACGCTCTGCACCGATGCTCCATTGCGGTTCCCCGGCTACGCGTCCAGATTCCAGATGAAAACACACAATCCGGATTCCCGCAGTCACGTCGTCCTGGTTTCAATCCGCCGGTAAGATCCGCCGCAGACCGACGTCCATGTCCTCATCCTCCCGTCCGACGCTCACTGATGCTCGGCGGTGGATTTGCGGATCTCTCGGGTCCTGTGCGGAGAGACGGAGCTCTCCTCCTCCTCCTCCTCCTCCTCCTCAACACACACACACACACACACACACACACACACACACACACACACACACACACACACACACACACACACACATTCAATCACCACACCCCACATCACTGCGGAGTGGAACGAGGGATCATGGGAAATGAAGTTTCAGCTGTCGATGCTTCACTAAACAGACAATTTTCTAATTTCCCTCTTATTTTATTTATTGTATAAGTGTTTAAAACCATTTTCCATTGTGCATGATTCAATTTAAATCTAATCATCAACTGTCTTTGGAAAGTTTGAGGGTCTCTACAAGAATTTAAATAAGTCTGGGTAAAGGTCAGTTCTGATAATTATTCAGAGACAAGAATTAGTTTAGATCCTCTGGACCTAAAAGATTTGATGCTTTATTTTCAACAAGAATGAACACGGAGAAGAAACTAGCACAGGACGTGACAGCCTTAACATTAAAAAACAGCTGATTTAGATTTAATATCTTCGACCTGTTAAGTCCACAAAACCCCAAAAAGTATAGAAGCTCTGATTTCAGATAATCAGCTGTTTTTGAATGTGATTTTCTCTTGAGTAACATCGTGTTAGTCTGATTCCAATTTATTTTCTGTTTAATTTATCTTTGGTTGTTCTGTTTGAGCAATGCTTGTGTTTGATCTGGATTTGCCTTCAGTTTTCTGTATAAAGAGTCTGAAGAAAAACTATGACCTGGTCAATTAGTGATAATTATAAAACAATTAGTCATATTTGCAGTTAAAATATGAATGAAAGGAATGACTATGTTTGTCAAAGATGTGATTTCAGTCATGTTAAAGCATTTGTATGGATGTTTATACTTTGAGGTAATGGAAGTCACATTTAAATGAATGATAATCCATTTGTTCATCAGTGATTAATCCAAGATGGTTTCCCATCACTTCTTAACTGTGTTCCCAAAACCAGCACAGAATGAGGACAATGCAAAATAAATCATTACAAGACTTATTTAACCGTTACACTCATTCAAATAACGACACAGCAGCGCCACCTGGTGGGACAACCGTGGGGCGCACCCTGACCTGCAGCTGGACGTCACCACAGGAGTTGAAGAGACTGATGAGAAGAGCAGAGGAAACTGGTTCCAGGTGTAATGAGGGAGGTTCCACTATAACTTCCCATCTTACATCCTCTGTGTTATTCAGTGGATTAGTGCTGCTCTAGGCCTTGTGGGCACAAAGGGGAAAGTCACAGCCACACTGGGAATTCAACAAATATCATTGTTCCTAAAGCTACAGACACAAACTGCTTCTCCTTTACTACGCCACCTCATTGTGATGTGTGTGACAGTTATTGACTGAATGTCGTTGTTGGCTCGTGCACTGTTTGTTGATGTTTTATGGAGCGGAGCCAGAACCTTATCCATAAGAATCCCCTTAGCTCAGACACTCGGGGCGTCACCTTGAATGACTCATTCTCAGGGAGGTTAGAGCTCAAAGTAAATTTTCCAAATGTGTGTGAGGCCGAGAGCTGAAAATAGGATGTCAGGAATATCCGCCTATCAAAACAAAATGAATGACTGGTATTAAATAAAAAGCTAAACACCCGATGAAAAGAAAATTGCATTATTTAACTTTCTTCATGTGTTTTCACATTATTTTTTATAGGCCACCTACAATTTAAAACCTTAATCACCTTAAAACCTTAAACTTAAATCGATAATTTAAATAATGATGTAAATAATTCTCCAAATTTAGAAGCTGGAAGCATTTCTGCTTTAAAATTACTGAAAGGACAAACTTTTAAATGTACTTCTTGTTTCAGTGAAAGAATCAAATATGTTTAGCTGTTGGGGAAAGTTTCATATTCCCAGGTTAAACATAAGGTTTGTGCTTCCTGGCATCTCGTGATCAACATGCATACCACATACTGTTATGAGTTATTCCCCCCTCCCCCTCCCCTCTCTCGCCCTTTACTTCCTGTCACCTCTGAACCATCCGAAGTTGTTCAAGCACAAAAATGCCCCCAAAAATACCCTAAAAAGCCCAAAGGTCACCTTGTTTACTTGTCCAACAGATACGTGTGTCAGCAGACTTCTTCTCTTAAAGGTGTTTTGAACTGTCACTGGCAGAACGGTGCAGAAATTTGAGTCGCTGGCTGTTTGTGAGAGTGTGAGACGAACCCTGGGGCCCCAAGCAGCAAAATTCAGGAATGCACAGTGATGTGGGAAGATTTCTGCATTCAGACATGATTTACTAGTGTAACACAGATTGTCTTATAACTGAGGAGGAGGCATTCGATCAGAATACGATTTAACATAGAATTTAACCTGCACTTCATCTTTAAGTGTGAAGAAAAACAGTGAGCTTCATTTAACTAATGTTTCTCAACCATCTGTTTTAGATATCTGCTTCTCGTTTCTTTTCTTTCTGCCCTCCCTTCAAATCTATATGTACACAAGGTCTTTCTGAAAAGTGGGACAATGATTAAAGAAAATATTTATGCATAAGTAAATGTCTGGTAGAAATGATTTTGTGGGGGTCAAGGGTCACAGGGCAGTTTTTCATTCAGTCTGGTGCATAAGGTCAATTATTTGTTCCACTACTTTGCTTTATTAATGTGCTAAACCTTCATTAATCCCTTCCTCAGCTTTTTCCTGACTATCTCTCTCTCGTTCTTTCTATAGCGTTTCTTCCTTTGGTTCGTTTCAAGTCTGTACTTGGCAGTAGAAACGCAACAGGGCATACTCAGCATTCCTAGGGAGTGTCTGAGAGTCCAACTACTCTGACAGGCGGAAGAGGGAGAGAGCAACACGCACACACACACTCACTCACTCACTCACAGTATACACATGCATTTTATCTCTCAGTCAAAAAGACAGGATACATGCGTGTGCACTTCATGAAACAGAGGATGTGGGGAAACGCCCGTAACAAGCACAGAAGTACTTCTGATATGACATCACTTTGCCTGAGTCACAGCTGGGACAGTCACCGCATCACACGCCCCGGCTGCAAGAGATCCGCATGAAACCGGCCGCCATGTTGGATCAAACTATACATTTCTTTTGTTTTATTTTAAAAGAGGAAAAGAAGAATAAATAAAAAACAGGAACATACAAACATATATACAAACCAGGGGTTGTTGTACAGTATAAATCATATACATATCCTGTAGAATTTAAAGATATTTGAAAGTTTTAACAGCCTTTTTGTTGGAAATTGTTCAACGTCTTTCAGGCAAAAAATTAAAACAATAAAACAGGGTCTTTTATTGCGATAGCTGCCAAAAACAATATCAGATTTGTTTGTGAAACATAAACACTTTTTTGGGGGGGGTTCTAACAAAACAAAACACCCACATTTCCCCCAGATAATGAAAACTATTGAATAATACGATCAACAATAAACTTACAGAAGTGAATTCAGGAAAATGTATGAATAACTCTCAAGAGAATTGAGATTTGAGCCCAAATGTCAGCGCTGCGCACTCAGTCGCATTTCTGTCAATACTAGACACGCCCCCCACCCCCCTTTTGCCGCCAGTAGCCAATCACATTAGGGCGGGTACGTGAGTGAAGGCAGCGTTGACCAATCGCCGGAGTGGAGTTTGACAGAAGGGGCGGGGAAAGGGGCGCGGCCGGGGCTGCAGGGTGTCGCCGCGGTGGCTCCCATTCGAAGGCGGCGGCGCTCGTCTCTCTGTGTTTCGGCTCTAATCTCTCCGGAGGAAGTGAGGAAGGAAAAGAACCACGGGCCCGACAATCGTTTCGCACCGGCGGCGAGAAAAAACAAACAAAAACCCCACCGAGCAACGTCACCTCCCGGTGACATCGGTCCTGCTGGAAGTGGACTGGGTTCGAGCGTGCGGCGGCTGGAATGACGGAGTGTGCCGAGAATTTGAATTAGCCGTTAGTTTGAAGAAAGAGGGAGTCCGGGGTAGAGCGAGAGAGAGCGCGAGAGAGCGAGAGCGAGAGAGAGAGAGCGCGAGAGAGCGAGCGAGAGAGAGAGGAGCCATTTTGTCCCGACTGTGTGGGAGCAGAGAACGAGTGGAAAAGAGGAATCACACGGGAGGAGTGGTTGGGCTCTTTTTTTTTTTAGCTTTCTGTTCTCATGCTGTAAAGCGAAGGGGGGGGCAACAGTCGGGCCCTCGGGGAATCGAACATCTCGGGACACGGACGCGTCTATTTAAGCCAACTAGCCCGCCGAGCTAATCAACAAATCCCAGACTGGTTAACTGAACGGTCCGGAGGAACGAAGGAGCTGTAGACTCCACTCGGGCGTGTTAGGTTGCCATTTTTTTTTTGTTTTTGTTGTGTTGCCTTTTTGTGTGGTGGTTGTTGTTGTTGTATCCACCCGGGTGAACACAAGCTAGTTCTCAATGGCGAAGAAGACGTACGACTTGCTGTTCAAGCTGCTCCTGATCGGGGACTCGGGCGTGGGGAAGACCTGCGTGCTGTTCCGCTTCTCCGACGACGCCTTCAACACAACCTTCATCTCCACCATAGGTAAGAGGAGACCCCCACCCCCCCGGGGGAAGGGGGACATGCCGGGTCCGGTTGGTGTGTGATCTGTCCCCCGGTTCCACAGCTCGGGGGGACTCGTACCCTTCAGGTGGGAGAGGCAGGCAGGGCGAGTGGAGTTAGCCGCCGTGCTAGCAGCGTGCGGCGGCTCTCCGGGCCTGCACAGGTTAGCTTGGAAGCTAGCTGTGCAGTTTTACGAGCTCTTGGTCGAATCCCAGTCAACCCCCCCCCCTCCTCCATTCTTTTTAAAGTATATGGGAGTTTAATAACCACACCTGAGGGTTGTTGTGGGTTTAGTTTGCCAGTGATGTCCAGTAGAACCAGTTTCTGAACCAGGGGAATTGCTGTCACGTCAGTGGACTCAGTAGCTAGCAAGCTAACTGGGCTAGCAGCAGCGCAGGGCCTATAACGTACACAGGTTAGTGTTAACCGATATAAAACCTTTATAATTAGACGTGTCATTAATTATATAAGTGTTAGACTTGTATTCATCTTCTGTCACAACAGTTCGTGGTTGAAAATGCTTATAAGCAGCAAATTAAGTGTAAATAAACAGATATATGTGGGTTAATGTTTTATAACTATTATTGTTTGAACAGCAGTTATGATGATTTCTTTACAGCTGCCTTCACTTGTTGATTAATCGACTTTTAAACAATTAATCAGCAACTGTCTTCATCACATATTTATGATTTTAGTCACTTTTCCTGCTCAAATGTCAAACTTCTCCTGTTTTCACTGTTCAAATGTCGTCATTTGCAGCTTTTCTCCTTCATTTATATTCATATAGATTTTAAATATCTTTACGTTTTTATCTGAGATGCAGGCAAAGGCATTTTTACATGTCACCTCTGATTTGAGATTCAGTATTTGGGTAAATTATCATTACTTGCAGAATAATGTTCAGTATCTGAAGTCTCTCAAATGTCACCGGTCAAGTTATATTGAAACACACAGAAATACAAGTATCTGTGATTTTATATTTAAGTGCATAAGTAAATATACTAGTAACTTTCCATGTCTCCTCAGAGGAGAACTGTAAACAATTCATCATGGTGGCATCGTCAGCTTCGCCCCCCCCTCCCCTGTCCTCTACGCATGCGTGCGTCCATCATCACGCTCACATGAGTCAAGTGTCCAGCTATGTCAAATCCCTGCACGGCCCGAGTGAAGGCTCCATTTACTGCTTAAGATCGGCCGCTGAGTAATAACGTAACATTAGATGTGTGTTGCTGAACCAAATTAAGCCGACTGTTTGCCACGAACCGGCATTAGATCCTTGATCTCTTGATTGGGCTTTACTTTCAAGCCCCGGTTTTTTGCAGCCTAGGTGTTGACAGACGACTCCTCCTGACTGTATGTCCAACATCACACAACCATAATGGGCACCAGTGTTCCCGGTGGTATCCAGGCTAGATTAGATTTGGTACAGCCGTGAACTGCGTGCTGTGTTGCAAAGCTCGCTGTCACGTGGAGGTATGTATTTGTTTATGGTTTGGTCGCTGCTGTGGCTTTTCTTTATCCTGTCATCAGCCGAGTACTTTGAGGCTACACACAGTCGTGTTTCTCAAAACATAGGCATTTATCCCAAAACTCAGGTAGACATCGGCACAGTGTTTGATCAGAACCTGTCACTTCTGTCATGAAGATTAGAAGTGCAATGTGCGTAAAACCCTAGGTTGTCCAAAAAGGTGGCAAGTAAAAGATGCAGATTTAAGGAATTTCCAACCATCTGGTGAAGAAAATACAACATAGTTGTCGTCCAGTCGGGATTGTCTCTCACCCCGTCTCTCACCTTGTCTTCGCTGTACATCTGTACTCAAAACAAAGACGTTTGTTGTATGTTGAGCTGCAAAAAGTTAGGAATATGCCAGATTTAATCCATCTCAGCTCATGTAATCTAGATGTGCAGTTGCCTTCGTCGTTTTTAAGGCAAGTTTGTGGAGTCATTGTGAAAGTAAAGCCTCGTTCAAGTACTCCACTTTAAATTTTCCCCACTGTCCTACTTGGCCAGTAGATCAGAGTCTTACTGGCCCCTTGTAAACTTTCACGGGTCTGAAGTTTCATAATATAATAATTACAAGGGGCTTTTATTGCAGCACGCGTAATAAAAATTAATCACTCTTTTACACTCTTAAGACATTAATGAATAGAATAAAAAGAGGACAGAGCTGCCATTACTAGATTTATTATAGTTTTATTGCTCAAAACAAGGTAGCTCTGGAAACGACAGTCATCCAGACAAATAAACAGAGCGATCAGGGCATCGTGGAAATCTGCGTTTGGTGTGAATGCACCATTAGGACTCCATTGTCCAGTCACTGGCCCGGGCGGACTGGTGACTGGTCAATCAACTCACCCTGCATAAACCTTTCCTGGCCCCGGGCCACTGGTAATGTTGGACTGTTCCTTGTGGATATAGTCCCTGCTAGGAAAGTTGAACCCTGTTGGTTTTCCTTCTGCCTTGTGGTGACTTGTTCTGGTCGGAATCAGCGATGTCATATGATTACTCTTCTGGCGCAGTGTATGATTAGTGAATGCAACGAATTAGTGCAGAAAAATGACCAGAATTCAGAAAAACATGAATATGAAATGGACACTGGTTAAATTAAAAGATCTGTGTGATGGATTTTATTTATTTTACAGGACAAGTTACACAAAGGGTGGAAACATTTCACAAGAGAGACTCTGCAATAACAGGAGCATAAATGTTGCCTGACATAACAGCAGAATACAAATGAGCAGTGGAATTGTTTTCTCTGACATTTGCAACGGTCTCCAGTTTGGCCAGAGATATTAAATTCCTCAATATATAATACTTTTGGGGGCGGCTCCAAGCGGCTGCAGCAGGAACTGCAAAACGTGTCTTCCCCATCTCTGTCTGTACATTGTGGACCAGACTGTACCTGAATATCTGCCAGATGCAACTTGTAGGACTGGATTCGAATCAGGTTCAGATCTGGATTCATAACTTAAAACCACAACGTGTGAGTGGAAACAAACATTGGGTAATAGCAGAACCAGGACATGTGAAACAGAAGTGGGTTCTTCCCCTGACACAGTACTCATACCTTTGGAGACACAGCTGCTTCTCAAAATACCCCCGCTGGAAACCCCCCCCCCCCCCCCGCATCAGTCACTCATCCTTATTTCCAATCCTCTGAGTGTCCTCCCCCCCCCCCCAGTTTACATTATCGGTTATGAATATTAAGAGTGCTGAACATGCATAATGTTGCAGCCTGGATCCCAGTTAAACAACACGTCATGAATTTTGCATGGAAACTGGCAGAGGGAGTCAGTGGAATTCCTGCTCGTGGAAGGAATGGTTCCTCTCGGATGAAGAAGAAAACCGCTCATAAACCCGTGGACTTTGTGTTCAGGACTTCCAGTTCAGCTTTTTGACTGTGATGGAAAGCGTCGCTCTCTTCTCGTGGAGCCTGAGCCACTTTTCCAGCGATTGGATCAATGTTGCGTAATTGCACAATGCCTGTATTTCCTTGACAACCTGCCACTGCGCCTCACCAGGAGAGAAGCCCGACAGTGTTTTTACTCCTCACAAGGAACAACACTAATGTTATGTGATCCGTTCCAGGCCAAAAGTCTGACTGCTTAAACTTTTTTAAGTAGTTGACGCAACAAAACTCAAAATGTTTTAGTGGTGAACATCGATGTAGGCAAACACAGCTGCAGTTTTCTAAAACATCCATCTCCTTCCCTTTTGTCTGTTCTTTCTTTCTATCAACCTCTGTCGTTCTTTCTCTCCCTCCCTCTCTCTGGGGTGTGAATAATATATAGTGAGTCATACTTTGGCAGCCAGTTCCTTCATTATCCTGTGGCCCTGCCCCACCTAGAGCACAGCTGTTTCTTGGTCTCTTTTAGCTAACCCCGATTTCTGATCAGAGCAGAAGTGACAGCTCGGCGTTTAACAGGAAAACACAACTCTGGCCAAAAGGGAAATCGGTGATGAGTCACCACTTTTTGCCAGGCCTCCCTCGGGCCTTCACAGTTATGACAGGTGATAATGAATATTGTGAACACGATCATTTAGAGTTGAAACCGATTAGTCACTAGTTCCTGTTTCTTTATTTCACGGTTTCACTGATTACGGAAATGTTTCCCTCTTTGCAGCAGTGTTGATCTCTTAATCAAGAAAGTTGTCGACATCATAATTCAGTTTGACATTTTTGTCTTTCACTTGAACTTGCGTCTACTTGTTGCTGCGATTACTCGCTGCCACGAGTCTCTGCTTCAGGGGTGGCACTGGTAATAATACAAATATTGATTGATATGTTTAAAGAGAGAAAAATATATATGCAGACCCCAGGATGAAGCCTTCACAGGCCTCTTTTTATGATTATGAACTGAAACAAATCAGTTAAAAATTCTGTCCTAAATGCTCTATGGTTTATTACAGTTGTGCTGTGTTTGTGCTCAGGTTTACGCGAATGGTTTCAAGGTCATGGATTCCTTGTCTATTTTATCCATAGAAATGTATATTTGAAGTCATAGCATTTTAAAAAAAAAATACAGATTTTTACGAACATAACAAGGATTAAACATAAGAGACAAGAGTCCAAGGAAAAAACTTGGAGGAAATACACCATCTAGATGAGAGGAAACATGAGGACATGTCCAAAATAATTAAATCGAAAGTCCAGTGAACAGAAACTGAAAAATGAGTTTCCATTGCTGAACAGTTTATTTGTGAAACTCAGAAACAGCCACGCGGAAAAAACTGTCTGCTCTCCTGCCACAGAAAGTAAAATGTCCTTTCACTGCACCGACCACTCTTCAACATCACATACAAATATCTAACCAGCTCAGGTTTTAACAGCGAGTCTCTGTTTTCCTGCCTTTACCTGATTTCGCTGTGTTACCTGGTTCCATGCACGCGTTCATTGTT
Source organism: Verasper variegatus (assembly GCA_026259375.1). Lineage (NCBI taxonomy): Eukaryota > Metazoa > Chordata > Actinopteri > Pleuronectiformes > Pleuronectidae > Verasper > Verasper variegatus. The sequence continues at coordinate 2,934,803 of CM048055.1, forward strand.
AACCAGCTGCTGATCCCACAACCCTTTTGCTCATGGGTTCAAGGTCTGGGCATGACATGGCAGAATCAGGAAGAGAAAGAGTTCATGTTATTGTCTCCCTGATGGAAACAGCTGTCACACACTTTCCATTTTACTCTCTTGCTCGGCGTCTTTCTTGGGTTGTTTCTCATCCGTCATTGTTGATGTTTCCATTTTCTCCTGAGATCAGAACAAGTCTTTTAAGCTCTGTAAGCTGCTATTTATCATTCATCCGTTTCCCATCATTGCTGTCTCTCACACGCTGGACATGTCCACCCCTTTCTGATGGATGTGTATGCTAATATCTGTGTCTTTTGTTCCACAGGAATAGACTTCAAGATCAAAACTGTTGAATTACAAGGAAAGAAGATCAAACTACAGATCTGGTGAGTCAGTGCGTCGTTATGAGACGTTGTCTTTTTGTTTGTAGACCCATGAGTGTCCTTCTATCTGTGCAGGGCGGAAAAAATGCACAAACTTTGTTACATCATAGTGAAACATCTGTTTGACAGTCCTCCCTCAAGTCCAGGAATATGTCGGAACAGGAAATGGTCATTGGCCCGTCAGGAGGTCTGCTGAAGGGGTTACCAGTTTCCTCCACCACTTACAGCAACTGAAATGACTATGTTTCCGTTTGCAAAATTTAAAAGACCATAATTTCTTTCTCTTTGTTTCTTTCTCTTTGTTTTACTTTCTCTTTCTTTCTCCCATTTTCTCTTTCTCTTTCTTCATAGCTTTTGTAATGTCCCTGTTTATGATGCCGTCGCAGTTTATCACTGTAACAAGGCTGCTACACAGAACTGAAATTGATATCCCGACATTTTTAAGATAGGGTGACACATCCTCCTCCAGCAGACAAAAGGCTTTTCATTTTAATCATTCAATGTTATCTAGAGCTGAGACTGAGACACCTGGACATCCACACCCATGGTTATCTTCTCGAGTCCGACTGATTGTGATATTGATTTGAAGTCCAGCCCTATGATGTTGTTAATCTAATAATAATCGAGATAAAAGAACGTGTTGCTTTCTTAATAATCAGCATATTGATAAATGCATATTGATAAATGCTGAAAGTTAGTCTGCAGCCACAGTTACACGTGTCTGCTACACCTTAAGGTCTGTGACATAAATAATGAAGTTACATTATCTCACTTGAGCGAAGCAAAGCAGAACAAAACATGTAGAACTGATGTATCTTTATGCTGAGTAATAGCTTTTATTCTTACATTTCGAACAAAACCTAAATACTGTCTGTAGCTGATAAGTGTTCAGATTAGAGTCTCTCAAAACGTGCATATTTTTTAATGTTCAATTTAACGTGTGTTGCCGTGAAGTAAACTTGTGTGTTGTGTTTGTTTAGGGACACAGCAGGTCAGGAACGGTTCCACACCATCACCACCTCCTACTACAGAGGAGCCATGGGCATTATGCTGGTCTACGACATCACCAACGCCAAGAGCTTCGAAAACATCAGCAAATGGCTGCGCAACATCGACGAGGTAAAGAAGTAGCACAATACCAGAGTGCTGCTTTAAACCTCTATTATATGAGTCATTTAACAAGCCTGATAATTCAGAGCGATGAGCTGTCTGTAAAATGTGCTGAGTTAATTCTGCCGCTGAGAGCGGAGAGCTCCTCTGTCTCTGGTTTAGCTTCCACATGTCTATGGTCTTATCCATGTTGGTGTTTTTCACCCTCGCACATCCCTCTGTGTTTAGTGCTGTCGTCTTAGTCCTTATCTTGGTAAGTCTCTGGGATCCGTTCCAGAACCAGCACGCCAGATTAAGTCAATAATACTGGGAGTAAGAAAACACTGTAATGTTACAACACATGATCAGTCTGAAGGTGTTGGCTAATGAATAAGGCCGATGGGGGGGAGGGACTGCATTCATCTGGAACACTTTCCTGTCATTTTTCTCACCCTCGCCATTAAAGAGCTTTGAGTCGAGTCGAGGAAAAGGAAGCACATTGCATTTCCTGACAACTTTGAACTCGACCTTGTTCATGTTGCAGCTCAGTGTTTAAAAGCTCGTTCCCTCTGGAATAGGTTGCATGGTTTTGTTGGAAAGTGCCATGAACACTGTTAAATCAGTGGGTCTCCACCTTCTTTTGTCCTTTAACACTCTGAAACAACATGATATCTACTCCTGACCTATATTTCAACTGTGTCTATCTCTGAGTTTTGACACCTTTAACCAAAAAGCCATGTAATCAGTCCGTTGACAGGATTTGTGACAGCTTTTAATGACAGTCAGTTATAGTCACAGTCTGTCTGCCCCCTGTTGGCCAGTAAACGCTTTGATATGTAAATATTAAACCTTTTTATCACCTGGTTGTGTTGAAATGAGTTTGATTGATCGACTTCCGGGACCTGGTCCAAATGTGAATGAGTCAAAACAAACAGTAGGTGTGTGTGAAAATAATCTGCACCAGAGGTTAAAGTCCTCTAATCATTGTTTTTTCCTTTATCTCTTTTTCAGCATGCAAATGAGGATGTTGAAAGGATGCTGCTAGGCAACAAGTGTGACATGGAGGACAAGAGGGTCGTACCAAAAGCCAAGGGGGAGCAGGTGAGATGGTGCAGTCCCCTTGCCGCTATAGGAAGGCCCTTCGTCACGCAGCTCCCGTGCCCTGATTGGCTCGTTTGTTGCTGCCGTTTTGTCGGCACGTGTTCAGCTCCGAGTCGTGAACACAGGGAAACCATGTGATCGCTAAGTGTCCTGCTGTTAATTACATTTTCACACTGAGGTGATGAGAGCAGGGTGGTTTTCACATGATGACACAGTTCGAGCTCATTCAACACTAAAGGTTATAAAACCCAGTGTGAAGTAAGAGACTTCAAAGCAGAGATGATGGGATGAGTGTGTGAGGTCTGACGCAGATAAATAACTGTATTGTTTGTTTGTTTTCTGCTCCATGACGCTGCTGCTCCACACTAGAACTAAAGCTTTCAATGTAATCAGGACAAGTGAATACACGTGTAGGTGTGCGGAGCCTTTTGGAGCAAAGTAAACCAGCTGTGACTAGTCAGTCTGCAGATTTAGCAACATCAGATACAGTTCTGCTTACTCGTAGACACACACACCTACCTGACTAGACGTGTGTGTGTGTGTGTGTGTGTGTGTGTGTGTGTGTGTGTGTGTGTGTGTGTGTGTGTGTGTGTGTGTGTGTGTGTGTGTGTGTGTGTGTGTGTGTGTGTGTGTGTGTGTGTGTGTGTGTGTGTGTGTGAGTGAGTGAGTGAGTGAGTGAGTGAGTGAGTGAGTGAGTGAGTGAGTGAGTGAGTGAGTGAGTGAGTGAGTGAGTGAGTGAGTGAGTGAGTGAGTGAGTGAGTGAGTGAGTGAGTGAGTGAGTGAGTGAGTGAGTGAGTGAGTGAGTGAGTGAGTGAGTGAGCGAGCGAGCGAGCGAGCACCAGTGACACCTGATCTCTGCTCCACGTCAGCCACTTTATTTTCGGACCGGACCTTCTCGTGGCTCTAACTCGCCCTTGTTTCCTCTCCACAGATTGCGAGGGAGCACGGCATTAGGTTTTTTGAGACGAGCGCTAAGGCCAACGTCAGCATCGAGAAGGCCTTCCTCACGTTAGCAGAAGACATCCTCAGAAAGGTGAGCGAGCGGCTGTTGTGACTGGGAGATATAACGTGTGTGTGTCTATCTGTACTCATCAACTGGCCTGTTGGTTTCTGCCTGAAATGTGTCGATGCTGGACGATGTTGGATTCTTGCATTGATGTAATTGAATACTTTGGGATGTATCCAGGTCAGTAAGTGGAACTGGAAAATGTACAATATCAACTGACAGTGAAAATAATCATTACTTGACACTTAAATTGATGTTACCTAACGTTTACCACCGTTTTCTTGGTATTGTTTAAATCCAGGAGGATGTTGTTATATTTATCATCGACAGCCTTTTTAGTTTTCTGCCAAATATTAAGAAGTAAAGTTTCTGAAACATGTTTGAAGGTGAGTCTGTGTTTTGTGTCCGTGATGTTTCATTCTAACGTGTTTCTGTGTCGTCCTGTCAGACGCCTGTAAAAGAGCCCAACAGTGAAAACGTCGACATCAGCAGCGGAGGTGGAGTCACAGGCTGGAAGAGCAAGTGCTGCAGTTGAACAACTCCTCTGTTTCACGCACACTAACGCACACAGACACACACACACACTGACACACACACTCACTCTCTTTCTCTCTCTCCGTCTCTCTCTCTCTCTCTCTGTCTAACTGCTAACTCTAACTCTCTCGCCCTCTAACTTGTCTCATGAGTTTTTCTTGCACACTGACACTCTGTCTCTTTTATCAGAATAAAACAATAAACCACTTCACTTGTTAACCCCTCCACCCTTCCTCCTCCTTCTCCTCTTCATCCTCCACCCCACCCCCCCACCACCTCCACTTTTTTTTCCATCTGATGCTCACTTTTATTTCTGATAAAAAGAGAAATCCAGTCGCGTTTCTTGTCATTTGTTTTAAAGGTTGTTTAAAAAAAAAATAAAAAAAAAAGAGTGCGAACAGACAAGCTCATGTTTTTAATATTTCCTTTGCCTGAGCTCACCTGGTCGGACCCCCTCACCCCTCCACCCCCCCCACCCCCAAACCCTCGTAACCCTCAGCACTCACCTTCAGTCGGAGGAAATTAAAAATACAAAAAAAAAAAAAAAAAACTAAGACAAACGTAGGATTAACATTTTGTACATTCAGTGAGGTTTCTGTTGTCTAACCATATTCAGTCATTTACAATTTGTTACCAAGTGACGGAGGCGTGGCCAGCTCCTTTTGTATGTGGGGGTTTATTTTGTCCTGTGCCTTATATGGAAGACAGGGGCGGGGCTGTGTGGTGGGCGGAGCCACATCCACCCAATGAAATTACAGTTTAATATTCTGTCGGGTTCACGGAGACGCCGAACCGATGCGGAAACGTTTGAATTTCTCCTCCAGCCAAGAGAACGGCATTATACAGTATATGTCCTGTTTATTGATGTTTTATTTTTGTCTGTATGATTTATTTTACTTTTATGTTTTTTCCCCTTATTTGGGTTGAATTGTTTATTTTTTTTTCCTGCATGCAGATTTCTTTGGGTTGGAAGCGTTTCTGTAACGTTGTGTAACGTTTGCCACTGGGTAACTGTGGGGGGGGGGGGGGGGGGGAGGTACACAAGTTCTCTTTGGAAATTCAGACAATTTTGCAGATCCATTAAAAATAAGCTTGTTTAAGTTAACTTGTTTGTCCTCAATCATGTGATCAGTTGTGAAGTTTCATGTGTCCACTTGGGTCCGATTTTAAACTCTAGTAGATTTACGTCAAGTGAGGTTCGGGAAGTCGGAAAATAAAACTATTGAGATGAATCGTAAATATGTCCTTAGATCCTCGAACTGAATAAAAGAAAACTTACCAAAATAAACTTTACCAGGAAAAAAAAAGGCTAAAACCTGAGACGCACAAGTGATTCATTTAAATTTGGATCATTAGGTTGAGAAAAACCATATTGTATCAACTCTCAAATTAAATGTTCTGTTAATACAGATACTGAGAGCATAGTCGTAGTATTGTAGAGTGAGGCTAATTAAACTGGGTCAGTAGGCCTGGTTGCCACTGTGTGTTTGGCGCCCCCTGGTGGCAACAGGTCTGAAAGTCATCACACTGACCTGCATCTTTTCCATGAAACTAAATCTGAGGTGTCACTTTTATCACAAGTAAAGTATTTGGACAGTTTCAACTTTCAATTTAAACTCTGAAAAAAATTGTCTCCAATTGTTCTGCTTCAACTGTTTCTGGGATGAAACTACAGATCTGGATCTTAATTTGGGATGAAATGGTCAAAAGACTTAAAAGCCTAAAATTCCCTCACAGATGCACATACTTTCCTAAACTATTGGGAAGTTTTATCTGTAATTTGGTTTATTAATTGTAATTGATGTTTTGTATTGAATTACTTTAACTGTAGTATATACTGCTGATCGATAACTTGATCAAATAACCTGCAGATGATGGAAATACTTGTTCATCTAGTTTGTTTCCAGCGATCACAAAACAACGAGGCAGGTGTGGATGTAAAACATGTTTTGTTCTTTACATTCTTTATTTATCACCTCGTCCCTGAACCCAAACCTCCCGCAGCAGTAATGTACACAAAAATAAAAATTCTCTCACTTGACAATGAAAACACAGAAGCAGTGCAGAATCACCATCAAGTCCACAACAACTACATTCAGAGAGATTTTCCTCGACACAAAGAACAAAGCGGGTTTACAGAACCGTCAGTTTGTGTTTTCCACTTTTACTTCAGACGCACACAGAACGTGTCACGTGACGCAAGTCGGCCGTCGTGTTGCTCAAAAGACAGGAAGTGTGAAAATACTTGAAATAATGTCATCTTTCGTCTTGCGATGTTATTTTCTAAAAACAAAAAGTCAAAAAAAAAACAAACACCTATTTAGTGCTTTGGTTGAGAGATGAGAATAAACGAGTGAACAGCGATGGAAGAATACGTTTTACAAAAAGGTTTTAAATCTACGCTGAGTGGTGTGAATTAGTGACGTGGAGGCAGCAGCAGTGACACTGACGGGGGGGCCTGCCCTAAGGAAACAAAACCAAGCAGCTGACGGAAGAGAAACATATTTACATCAACTGTGTACAACTTAATTTATAAATACTTTTTGTTTTTAACGTATAAATTAGAAAAATAAAACAACTAGTGTAGATCAATCACGCTACTGCTACTCTCATTTTAAAGTCTGATTATTAACCCTCTTTATATTTGGTGAAAGAAAAAAGGCACAGCAATGAATAATTAGAGCAGTTTTCTCCCTGCAAACTTCTACATCACTACACCCCCATCGCAACAGACAGTGAAATATAAATTAAGATTTTCTATTCTTTTTTTTTTTTTTTTTTTTTTAAACCAACAGAAGAATAAGTCCCACACTCAAACAGCAGCTACACTAACGTCACCAGTTACAATTCTCTTAAATAAATTAAGGCTTTAAGGGGGTTCGGGTTAAGTCAGAGGAACAGAACCCTGACTTTTCTTTGTCAGGCAGAAAAACACAGTTTAACTCCAACACGCGACAGGAACAGGCTTCAGGAGGTGACAGGAGAAGATCCCGAAACAGAAACCACAGTTTAAATAAGTTGTGGGGTTTCCTCAGGGTTCCCAGAAGACACGTGTAGTTACATAATCTAGTGATATTTCAAAGCAAATGTGAGGATATGATGCTTTTCTTTATCATGCGGTTTCGTAGTGTTGGTCGTTTATACGTCGCCTCTCCGTGTCCAAATTTCAGTTTTTAGTGTTCAGCTCCCACATCGCTTAAAAGGATAAGTGGAATAGATAATAGATGGATTATGAGACCGTGGGACAAATTGGACTAAAGCCCCAAAGTCTATGTTGCTAATGGGAAACACTACGTTGTATTGACAAAACAAAGTCAATAATCCCACAGTTCCCAGTGTTTCTGCTAAGCTTCATATTTATCGTACAAACACGAGACGCAGAAATCTTCTTGGCGAAAAAAGCTAATTAGTGTTTTAACTGCTCCTTTAAGTCGCTGTGTGAATACTTATCTCTGTTGATTTGATCTGTGACTCGTCCTAATAACACACTTTCCTATGTTGAAGAAACCCCCACACACACACACACACACACACACACACACACACACACACACACACACACACACACACACACACACACACACACACACACACACACACACACACACACACACACACACACACACACACACACACACACACACACACACACACACCTTCAGCAAACTCGCTATGTACAAGCGGCCGAGTGTTACACGTAGACCAGGTCTCGGCCCTGTGTCGCCGAGCTGCCGGCCGCCTCCTGCGCCGGGCTCTCAGCTTCCGCCTCGTCCTCGTAGCCCTCGTACTCGATGGGCTTGGGGCAGCTGTACGGGTGGCCGTTGTCGTCGAAGAAGCGGCGGAAGGTGAACTCGTAGAAGGCGTGCTCGGGGTGTTTGCCGTTGCGGAACCAGCCGTTGAGCGTGTCGTTGAGGTTGTCCTCGCCGTCGCTGTCGCTGCTCCACAGCTTGTCCGGGTCCACGGGGTCGAAGTTGGAGGTGTCTGTGGAGTGGGCGATGGTGGGGATGTACGGCGCCACCTGCTGTCGCTGGTCACTGGAGAAGTCGATGGTCTTGAAGAACGAATGGGCTTTGATTTCGTCCGCGCCGTTCTTGCCGATGCGGTCCTCTGGACCTCGGCACAGATTGATGATGAGGTCAGACGCCTCCGGGCTGAGCTTGGCTTGTGGGGGAATGTGCAGCGTGCTCTTCCAGTTTATCACCTGGTTGAGAGAGAGAGAGAGCGAGAGAGAGAGAGAGAGAGAGGCTCAGAGACAATGAAGTCCGAGGATGCATAACATTTCTCTGCAGGTGCCACACATACCTTCAGCTGCGTCTCGAGGGGTGTGGTCGCTAAGTAGGGAGGCTGTCCGACGACCATTTCATACAGGATGACACCGACGCTCCACCAATCACAGAGCTGTGTGTATCCTGGAGAAGATTCAAGACGTGTTTACACCAATCAACCGGCAGCAACCTCATCTCATGGGAGGGATTGAAGTGAATTAATTGAAATAATCAGATTTGGATGAACTATAAACTCCAGCTTCTTCCTGCACTGTACCTGTTCGGAGCAGCACTTCCGGTGCGATGTAGTTGGGCGTCCCCACAAGCGAGTGAGCCAGACAGCGCTGGTGCTGCCGGGCCTTCCTCCTCTCCAGGGGCTTCAGCCGGTCGGTGCAGCGGCAGTTAGTCGGGTCTTCCCACTCCTTACTGAAGTCCATGCTGTCCTGCCTCACGTGGTCGCCTGCACAAAAGATCACATGGCTCATTAATTCCATCAGCTGTGGTTTTCTGACCGACACCAGAGTGAAAACAAAGGTGGTAATATTTTAACTGTTGTTAAGCATTTTCATGATTTACAAATATCTTCCGGGTTGGACTGAAGAATGTAATCAGACTAAAAAGTGATACTAACCGCTCTGGTAATACTTGGAGTCGTGCGTCCAGCGGAAACCAGTACAGAGACCAAAGTCGGTCAGCTTTATGTGTCCGTCTCTGTCGATGAGGATGTTGTCGGGTTTGATGTCCCGATGGATGAAGCCCATCTTGTGGACGCTCTCCACGGCGCAGGTGAGCTCTGCGATGTAAAACTGAGCCAGCTCCTCTTTGAAGATGCCGAGTCGGATGAGAAGACTCATCATGTCTCCTCCGGGGATGTACTCCATGACAAAGTACAGGTTGTCCTTGTCTTGGAAGGAGTAGTAGAGACGCACCACCCACTCGTTGTCGGCCTCGGCCAGGATGTCCCTCTCGGCCTTCACGTGGGCCACCTGGTTCCTCAGCAGCACGTCCTTCTTGCGGAGCGTTTTCATGGCATACAGAGCTCCCGTGTCCTCTTTTCTGGCCAAACACACCTCGCCGAACGCGCCGATGCCAAGGGTCTTGATCCGTTTGAACATGGACTTGTCCATCTTGGCTCGCTTTAGCCGGATGTAGTTGGACTCTTTCTGACAGAGCATCATACGCATCTGCTCCTGGGCTTCTGAAGACAGACCCACCTGAGGACAAGAGGAAGGAAAACATGATTTAAAATGTGACGTAGCCTCAGAATAGTGTAAATCAAAATGCACATAAATACATATACTCGTGTTTAGACATAAACTGAGACTAGGAAATTCAACAAGTGCAAATAAAACAAGATGCAAAAAATATATTCTCAACGTCATTTTAGTCTGAAAAACAAGATAAGTGCACAAGCAGTGATGTTATTAGTGAGATGAAGTTCATCCCATGCATTTCCTTCAGCCACAGAGATGAGATGTCATGCTTTTTAAGTAAAAGAACAGTTTCTGAACAGCAGCTTACTTGTGTGTGTGTAATGAACAGCAGAGAAACCTTTACCTTTTCAGATCAGCTGTTAGTGACAGCGAGGAGAGAAAAGGAAGAGAAAGAACAGCTCAGAAAAAATAGAATAATATGATAAAGACTCTCAGAGAAAACAGTGATTACAAGATAGTTCAGGGAAAAACAGTTGGAAAAGAGAAAGAGTCAAGAAGATTCACTCGTGTGATGAATTAAGAAAAGACTTTTTCTGATTTCTCACCCGGTTCATCTCACTCTCCAGCTGCTTCCTCCGTCTGATCCGCTGCTGATGGTTCTTCAGGACGTTCTCCACGTGCTGCTCCATGAAGAACTTGAAGGCCTGAGGGGAGTACAGAGCGATCCTGCCCGACTCTCCCCTCGGCTCCTCGTCTTTCTTGTTACGGCGGACGGGAACGGGCGATGTCGTGATCTGTTTATTCTCCTTCTCTGTCCCTGTGGCGTTTTTGCCGTTTTCTGCCGTCTTGTCTCTGGAGTTGTCCCCTCCGCTGCTCTCCTCCTCAGCCGGCTCGTCCCTGCCAGAGCCGAGCTTATTCGCGCCTGGATCGTACGCTGGGGGTAAAGGTGCGGGCGCCTGCTGGAGGAGGTGCTTAGGGTAGGGTGGAGGAGGACCCTGGTAGCTGGGTACTTCTGCTACCACAGGGATCTGAGGAACAGGAGCTGGGGGTTCCTGGTAGGCAGGTGCAGCTGGAGGTGGTGGAGCCTGCTGCAGCCATGGAGGGTGCGTGGGCGCCACAGCGGTGTGTAACTCAGGTTTGTGAACACGCATGCTTTTGACTGGCTGCAGGATGGGAGCTTGGGTGATGGCAGTGACTGTGCTGGCTGAGGGCTGGGAGCTGGCCAGGTGCGGTGCTCTGCCATTCAGCTGGTGGTTGTTGAAGGAGTTGGAGCGGACTGGCATGTTGTGTTGCCACGATGGGGACAGATCCTGGTTGCTGTTGTTGCCGGAGGAGGACTGAGGCTGATTGGGGACCAGAGGGGGCTGAGACCAGGACTGAGGAGGGCCTAAGTTGCACAAATCAAGGTTGTGACTGTTCCGGTTGGGTACCATCAGGGACTGAGGGATGTTTCCACCGTTTAAGTACGAGGGAGAGGATGCGGGTCCTCCCATCTGATCAGTGGGACTGTGCCGGCTGCTCTGGTTGACTGGGTATGGGGGAGGGGGCTGTCGGCTGTTCCCTGCCATGTAGTCTGGCTGAGGGGAACCATTCTGGGACCAGCTGGAGGGGAAGGTGAACTTACTCCCTCCAGAACTTTGCATTATGATGGGCTGGTGGCCCACAGACACTGGACTGATCCCACGCTGGTTCTGAGAGGCTGCAGCTGAGTAGCCATCAGGCCAGGCCCCCTGGGGTACGGGAGAGATACGGGGCACCAGGTAATCCATGTTACCAGAGTAGCGCTTGGTTGACGGGTTGCTGTCCCAGGACGTTGAAGGAGGCATGGCACCGCGATTTGGTGGAGGCGTCACACTGCGCACCTGAGGTGGCAGCGGAGGGTTGACTCTCTGGTTGTTCGCAGGGTGACCCTGAGGGAAGGCAGGAGGTGGCCCGGGGCTGTCGGAGCGGTACATTATTCCATCGACCATGATGGGACCGTGTCGAGGAGCCAGAGACTCCTTTGAGCCTTTCCAGCTCGGCCTCCTCAGCACAGACTGTTGCATATGGGAAGGACCTAAACACACAAAATAGACAAAAAAAACTTATACAGTGAAAGTAGGTTGTACAAAGTATTTACGAACACAGAAATTCGACTTTCCCAGATTTTAGTTAAAACTTAGACGAGAATAAAGAACTGTATTAATCCAGATCTCTCATGTGATGTGGTTTGTCGTCATATGTTTCCAAATCTGCTAATCTTACCCTGTATTTACTTTTTGTGGTTTTAATCCAGAACAGTTGTTAAAACACACCCACACAAAATACTTATCAATGGTCCATCATGGTGGTTACACGCTACCACGCCTGCTCTTCCCAGAACGTATCATTACTGACATCATGTGTGAAAATCATCCGCTCACTTCTTTCATGCAGTGACTCATTCATTCCCTTTCTCTCAGAGCACTTTGTCATTTCTTTAAGCAAACGTCCCAAATCCCGAAAACAATAATGGAGGCCGAGCGATCCCGCATGGACGGGAGACAAAGGAGAAGAACTGGTCCCAGAGGACGGTTTACGTACCTGGGGCTTTCAGGCCTGATGTGTTGGGGTTGGTAACGACCATCTGTTCCCTCATAGCGTCCTGATAGGTCACCTTACCCATGTAGTCTAAAGACACCCCCACATTACGACTGTTGCTCTGCTTCAGGGCAAAAGACGAGACAGAATATTGTATTTTGTTAGGATTCAATGCAAACAAGGGTTAGATTACATATCTACTTGCTTTAAACTTAATGTAAATGGATTATAGCTAATTATTTACATTATCAATCATTCTGCAGATCATTTTCTTCATCAATTGATTATTGCTTTGTATATAAAAAGTACAATTATATAAAATCAAGCTGGAAACAAAGATTTTTATTTGGACTAAAGAAACCTGTTGGTCAACGTATGAATTAATACAATAAACACATTTAATTATATTTTTTTCTATAAACCTGTTACAACTACTGTTACGTACAAACCACTTCATACTCGGATTGAAAACACTGGCTCTAAACCAGTGGGAGCTGCCGACTGAGAAACCACTTCTGTTCTCTCAACTGCACAAGCTTGTCATTCTACTTTGCATACTTGTCATTTTCCAAATAATTCCCCCTGAAGCAAAGTGCCCCAGGTGATTACACTCAATCACAAAGACATGTACAGTCTGACATTGCTCCATAATCCTGCACAACAACAACCTGTCTTGGCAACACACCACCAGACAAAAACACTCATCTCACCTCCTCGAACCCGATGCACGGGGCTTCCAGCGACATGTGTTTGTTCGCCTCGGGGCCTGAGTTGTTGGGTTCATTGGCAAAGGGCATCAGGGACTTGCGGATCTCCTGTAGGGCCTTGTGGTAGGGGTTCTTGGGGTTGATGCTGCGCCCTTGCTGCCTCGGATCCTCAGGGACCATTTTCCCGGCTCCACCTTGGTCCACTTTCGGTGGTTCCGAGGGTTTGGACAGGTTGCGCAGGCTGTTCCTTATTTCCTGCAGCATTTGCTGGCTGTTGCCGCTGTAGTTGCTGGCGGGGAACGTTTTGGGCCTCATCTGTCGGTATCCTTCGGGTTTCTCCCCTCTCTTCATGTAAACGCATGTATGGAGACGATGGAGGGGGATGAACAGGAGGTCGCTCAGTGTGGGGGGGCTGCAGAAGGAGGTGGCCTGGGTCTGACTTCACATCTGCATCCTCCTGAAAACAAACCAGCCATGAGTAGGAATCCAGAGCACATGTTACCTAACAGTTAACAGGTTTGGCAAATGAGATGTGGTGAGAGCAGTAGTTAAAAAACAGTGACAGATAAACATGAGTTAAATATTGGTCAGGATGTTATGACTGAAAGCTGATTGATTCATGATTTATCGATTTAAGCATCTTTTTTAGTGCAATAAATACAAACCAGGCAGGTAAAGTAACAATTAAGGACATTAACTAATAACAATTAGTTGAAGACCAAACTTAAATACAACAATAACGGAGCAATAACACGAGGACAACAGTCAAAACAAAGGCAGATAACATGATATTTTACACCAATCAGCAAACGAGACGCAGAATAACATCAACTTTCCACTTGACAAAGTATTTTTTTTACTATATGACTCGTTTAAAACTATTTACAACCAATAAAGTGGAGATTCCTGCCTCCAGAATAAAAGCTACACCTCCTCAAAACAAGACCCCGTCCACTTGCTAGCATCGTTAGCACCGTGCGCTAACAGCTCGCTTGCTCCGGCGTCGACAATGCTAACGCGACTCCCCGACGCTTCTCGCCAAATGTCCCTAAAAACGTACAGAGATTCGCGATTTAACGACAACCACGCTGCGGGGGGGGGGGGGGGGGGGGTTCTCACTCCCACTTTGCGTGAGATCTAACGGCGCAGCTGCGTCTCCGCGGCCTCTGCGGGTCCCAGGCGTCCATTTGCTGCCGCTGAGCTAACGACAGGTTGAGCGTTAGCATGCTAGCTCGTTAGCCGCGTTTGACAACTGACCCGGAGTCCGCAGCGGCCGCTTCCCTCGACACTTCTCCGGCTCCGACAACAAGCGACGTCCCCTCGAACCTTTCCCCGGCGACAAGGACGCGATTTCGAGGTCAAACGTCTGAGTCGAGCCGCTCGTTCTCTGGAGCTCGTGAATTCCTGGGATGTGAATGACAAGTACAACAGACACAAGCTACACACCAAAACAACACACGGCACTTCCGGTGCTTTCACAATAAATGATCAGGGGGGTATTTCTATTACGTGAACCAAATCCTGTAAACAGACAAAACTATGTTAATTTAAAATTAAACCATTTTCAAGAACCGGAATATCTTACCTGTCAACTTATTACATGTTCCTAGTTTTGTATTGTTGTATTTTTGCCAACACAAGCAGACCACAGCAAATTCCTTGTATGTGTGTGTCTGTATTTTACAGCTATTTTATTTGATCAAATTCAGTGCTCAAAAAGCAAGACAAAATTTAATTAAATATTAAAATATCCTTTCAACACAAAAAAATCTATAAAATATGTATGAAAAGACAAAAATATAAATAGTGCTGTGTTGTTAGATGGTTTTAGCTGCAATCTACACGTAAGACTGAAAAAACATATAAGGAAATGTTTTTTACAATAGTTTGTCCCTCAGAAATTAATCTAAATCCGTTTGTGTTATTGTTTGAACTTTTAATTTTAAAAGAGATACAGGAAACAGTACGAGAGGAATTTTAGGGTGAAGCTTCACTCAAGTTCCCCGGATGCAGCTTCCTCATCCTTCACCTGAGCTCAGTGAACAAAACTAATCTGAGCTGGTAAAGTAGAATTATATTTAATAAACAGCAGCAGAGGTCATTTTAAACCTTGTGTGTAAAAACTTTGAAAGCATTTGCGTCATTTCTATTTTATTGGTTTATTTATTTATTTCAAAAACAGTTTTAACAACAACAACATCCATTCAAAAAGTTCAGCTGAACTCAGATACTCTGCTTGGAACGATTTGCAAAACATTGAAGCCATAATGATTCATCAATGCATCAGCAAAATACACAAGTAAAGCCACAATATCACAAACACACTTGTGAACATTTGTTTTGATATCTGATCAAAGCAGAAAATAAAACCTCAGCTGGGACCGAAATTGGCTGCAAATAAATATCTTTTTCTCTTGTGCACTTCAAACTGGGATCTGCCGGTTGACAAAAATCGCCTCTCCGTCAGTCCCGCAGACGAGACACTGTCCGAGTACGTCCAGGCTGTTGACCGACAGTGTCTGGCTGGGCAGCATGTGGGTCGTCTCCAGGCGTCCTTTACTGGAGTCTCCGCTCAGCCAGGCGTTGACGAGGGACTGGTTCCCTCCGGCTGGAGCCATCGCACTGCGAGACATCATGCTGGTGTTCCTGCCGCCTGGGAAAACCACAATGAAGCATATTACATTTGAGAATATTGTGATTTCTGTGCCATTATTATGTTGGTGTATAGATTCCAATATGCTGGGTTATTTTACATTTAAGACTAATACATGAAATATACAAATATCCTCTTTCTAAGGCAGAAAGATAAGTTTCTAACATGTGATTGAACTGTCGTGTATAATTGTAACGACACCTCAATCATGTGATGTGCTGATAACGTTTGGTGAATGGTTTAGAGTTTGAAAAGCTAAAGTTCACAGTTTACAACAAGTGTAATGAAAATACTCTGGATTGTGGCACAAATGCCAGTTCTCTGCAGCACAGAGCAGAGTTTTTTTTGTAAAATAATGTTTGTCATCTCCCTGTGCTGAAGATGAAAAGGAAATGTGACATATGTAGTCTTACCTTGTAGGAAGGAGGGCATGTCTGACTGTGAGGATGTTTCCCAGTGTAGCAGCGAGCCGTCCTCTGAACAGGTGAACAGATGGTCTGGGTTGGTTGGGTGGAAGTGGACCTCCCACACTGGATAGAGAACCACAGAAAAACTTGTTTGTAAAAAAAAAAGGCAGCAGTTATTGCTAAAAAGATCAAAATGAACTTGTAAGTTTAAGTCTTACTTTCAGCAGAGTGTGCCTCCATGAGTGAGAAGGGAGCGTTGCTTTGTCTCACATCCCAGACACAGAGCATGCCGTCCTGGCCTCCTGTGGCTACGATGTGCTGTTGGTTCGGATGTCTGTCCACACAGTGCAGTGGAACTCTATCCCCGGAGCTGAGAGGAAAACAACTTGTCAGTTTTGCTTACAATGAAAGGAAAGAGCAAAACCTTTTAAAATGATGCCTGTGGAGATCTTACAGGGAGAGGATCTGTGAGGGCGAGTTGCTTTGTTGTCTGAAATCCCACAACTTGAGTTGGCCGATCGAGTTCACCGTCAAAATCTCTGTTGTCCTCAGATAAGTCACCGCATGAATCGTGCTGCTGTCTGCGTTCTCTGGCCACGATGAAACAGTCCAATAAAACATGTGAGTCCCAAGAAACATTAGTCATTACATTTTATTGTGAAATGTTGCAGCTTAATCTTAGTCTCACCTATGACTCGGATCACTGCTTCCTGGTCGGCTCTGAAGACGATGATCCTGCCGTCTTCACCGACCGTAACGATCTCGGGGCTGCTGCACACGACACCAGTGCAGGGGGCGTTGTCACAGGGGTAACGATGCGCCCTCGCCCAGTGCTGAGCAATTGATATTGTCTGCAGACAAGAGAGAGAGAAGATAAAAGAAACGAGATGTTTTATCAAACCACAACTATTTTGTGTGTTTCCTGTTAAGAAGTTCTTTCCCTGAACTGAAACATATTTGTGGAGCCATTTCCGTGTCTTTAGCTGTTGCTTGTTACACAAGCTTCTATAAAGTCATACATAAAATACCTTCTGGAAATTTGCAGTTTTCATAAATGTTATAAATCAGACACAAATAGAAAATCTGAATAACAACTTCAGAATGCAAGAAGAAGATCAGAGCACTAGTTGATCCTTGTAGGCACAGATTCAGGTCAAATGTTGCTCTACTCAGGGTTTCACTTCACTGTTTGATCGTCTTTGTTGCAACATGTTTTTTTTATATTTCCCTTTATTTTGGAATAGCAGATATTCCACAAGGAGCATCAAATAGAAGTGAGAGATATCACATTATTGTCCAGGGTCTGTTGGTAATGGCTCCATGTGTCAGACTCCTTCTGGACTGTGTGGTAATATGAAGTTATTACTATTATAAAGTTATTAGTATAACGTGTACCTGACTGTTTTGGTGGTGGCGGTAGATGCTGACTGCTCCAGTTGAAGATGCCGTGACGATTCTGTCTTGGTCCAGAAACTGTAAAATATTAAAGGATGTACGAAGGCACAAGATGAATTCCAGAAATCAAATAGAATCTAACAATAAGATAATAAGTACAAAAGAAAAACTAAAACAGCCTTGTGATTTTCTTTGTCCTCACACGACCCCTGAGGTGATTAAGTCGATTTACAGCATCACGTGAAACACTGTGACATCTGCGCAGTAAAACCAACTCCAAGTCTCTTATTTTGGTCTGTGAGGTGAACAGTTTAAGAACTCCTGCTCTAAGAGACTCACCTGAAGGTCTAGAACATCTCCATCGTGCTTGTGTTCACACAACAGCTGAGGATCTCCTTCAAATCCATCGTCCATGTCTGAACTTCCATTGTTCCCAATGGACCAGATGGAAATCTTGTTGTCCTGCAGACACATTCACAGGAGCTGATGGTTTACACAGCAGCAGTGCTAGTTTAACTCTATTAAAACCATTATAAAAACATATGTGTGCCCACACAGACACTTTTACCTACATATAAATACTTGTATATACATTGGTGTAAAGTAAACAGAGGCTTATGTGGTAGATGTTGAAGGAGTTTATACAAAAACCCACCAAATAACACGAATGACTGAAATGAAATGCTGCCACAAGATAAGAGAATATGCAGTAAATCCATATAAATAATACAAGTATAGAATATACATATAACAGACAAATAACTCATAAAGACTGCTGTATCACCACAGTTAAGTTTTATGAAGTATTATGCTTTCTCTCAAAGAATTTATAATCTAATCTTTCTGACGTTATGACTCGTAATAAACACGTATTAACAACAAATAAACACTTGTTCGTGCAGCAGATTGAAGCCGAATTGACACTTTACGGTTCACAACGGGCCTCAAGTCGTGATCTGCCCAATCTGATCCAAGGAACCAGACTACTTCACCAAATGAAACAGAATTGCGTGTTTTTCTCAACGACGTCTGGTGTGAAGTTCAGTATAAATATCAACTTGCCGACCTCGTTGTCCCACGAACCGGCCGCGAAGACGTCCGGCTGCTGCAGCGTGGACACGGACACGGGCTTCCACCGGGTTCTGCTGACTTTCTGGGACACGTACTTAGCGTTTACGTTCTCCATCGAAGCAGAGACGGCCTCTCACACTTTAAGGCAAAACACGTTAGCCGGTGTTAGCTTAGCATTCACGAGCCAAACCGAACTGTACGCGCCCGCTGCCGTCTACGGAGTACGGTGGCTCAGCGGGGTCAAAACACCCCGACAGCAACGAGAATGAGCGCCACCAGCTGGTGTGAATGGTTGAGACCGTGGGGTAGTGATGCGTGTAGAAATATACAGTTAATAATCATAATAATAAAATAAACTTTATTCATGCAGCACTTTTCAAAACAAAGTGCAAACAACCACTGCAACTTTTCACACGTGTCTCTTATAGGCTCATTCTTTGTTCTATTATATTGTAGTACTTTACTGTGTATTCTAGTACTTAATTGTGTATCATGTATAGTTTTATTACATTTTATGTTTTATTTCATTCTATTTTGAGCTATTTTAATTATTTGTAACTGTTTTATTGCTACTTCACATGCTGTTGTAACATCTTTTACAAATTTGGGATAAATAAAGTGCATCCATCTCTCTCCATCTATCTATTCACCTATCTCTCTTTCTCTCTCTATCATCCATCCATCCATCTATCCGTCTATCTATCAATCTATTTCTCTATTTCTCTATTTCTCTATTTCTCTATTTCTCTCTCTATCCATCCATACATCCATCTCTCTCTCTAACTCTCCCTCTCTCTCTATCTATCCATCTATCTCTCTTTCTCTCACTATCATCCACCCATCCATCTACTCATCTATCTCTCTATCCATCTATCTCTCTATCTCTCTATCTCTCTATCTCTCTATCTCTTTCTCTCTTTCTCCATCCATCCATCCAAATAAAGAGAAACGTGGGTTTCCACTACAACGTGTCTCTCACGCCCCCTAGCGGCCCCAGTCCATAGAGCCGCTGCAGATCTGCAGGACTCCGAGTGGATTGTGTTTTACTCTCTGTGTTATTAACCTGATCTGACGTAAACTACCACACGGTTGTATTCAGGGTTCGATGCCCCCGCCGTGCACCGCCCTGTGCTGCGTGCGGGCCGCCCCGCAGTGAGGCGGTGTCCGGATGCCCGGTGACGCTGCGCCGGCTCCTCTGGAAGTCGTGGGCTTCCTCGGTAAAACGTTCGGCGCAGGCGCGGCACTGACAGCTGCCGTCTACTTACTCCGCAAGGTCTGCTTCACGATGGCCTGGAAATCTGGGGGAGCCAGCCACGCAGAGCTCGTCAACAACCTCCGCAGTGAGTAGTTTGCACAGCGGCGGCACCTCCGCGCACCGCTCGCCCGGAAAAACGCTTCATTTGGCGGGTTGAGGTTATCAGCGCAGCACGGGGGGGCTAGCCACCTAGCAGGCTAACTAGCTAGCCGTGTGGTCAAGTTGTTGTTGACCCAGCGCTGCCTCTCTCTCCTCCCCTTTCCGAAGCACGTTCACCCCGGGGAGCACATGTCTCCGCGTCGCTGCTAAAATAAAACAAAAACACATGTTTACTTTTTTTAATCTTATTTGTGGTTGCAGGATATTTGTTGTTTTGCAGGGTTAGCTCAGCGTGCTAGCTCTATGTGCGTCACTGTAGCTAGCGTTAGCCGCGCTGCTAGCTGCCCTGCCCACACTCCACCCTGCACCATTCACCTCCACCTGAACGACGCTGACAGCTGCTGCTGCTGCTGCACCTTTATTTAGCGGATGACTGTGAAAGACACGCCGCTGTGCCCCTGCGGCTGCTGGTTGCGTGATTCAGGCGGGGTGAGGGTTAGTGTGAAGGGGGCAGTGAGTCGGTGGGGCACCCCGCTGGGGTCTGGCGCGATGGATGCCACCAGTGCCACCAGTGCCACGTGGTTCATCCTGCAGCCCAGACATTACAGCATCGTGTTGGGGACAGAGGCGGAGTGAAGCAGCCTCTGATCTGCACTGAAGGTTTCACTTACACCGAGCAGCGAGATGTGCACTGTCATCATATCTGACGACTTCAGTAATATTAAATATCCACCCGATGCTATTTATATTCTGTTCAGTCCAGCTCTGCAGCAGTCTTTCTGTATTTGCTTCTTAATCAAAATCATAACTTGTATATTCAGCCATATTTATCCTGCATGTTAAAGACTAAATTCCAGCATCTGTATCAAAAATTGAATGGGTTGTTCCTTGGCCCAAGTCCCATCCCTCCACCCTCAGACATGACCTAATCCTGGGGCATTGGCTCCGGACTTTACCCGCAGTTTGGGGTTTCACGTGCCCAACGCAGCAATGCTCTGCACAGACGCGCTCACAACAGCATCAAATCCTCCGCATTATTCAGAGAGGGAGAGGTGGAGCAGCCGGGTGCAGCAGAGGCAGAGTAAGTGACGTATTAACTCCGCTGCGGAGATCACGTGATCGTGTTTACAGCAGCCGTCGCCAGCTCTCATCACCACAGACTCTCTAGACGCGTGTCAGAAGCGTCATCAACTCACTTGCGATGAATCCAGCGAGGTTTGAATCCCTGCTGTGTTCTCTCGTCGACCTCTCCTGGATTTCTACAGACTTTATACCAGGAGGTCAGGCGGAGAAAGTCTGCAGAAACTGGGGAGCGTCTCACTGGGACATTTGCATTCACACATGCACGTCCTCCGTGGAAGATGCGGAGGAACTGCAGAGTTCAGTGCATGTCTGAAAGCAGCTTAGTTTCAATATAATCAGTTCAGTAGTTTTTGCGTAATCCTGCTGACAAACAGACGAACAGCAATAACAGAGTTAACTAAAATGACTCAGTCGAGCACAAACCTCCGCCAATGCTAAACTATCCCACACACGACTGTCTCGTTCTTATTGTAAAACAAGGCAGTGATGCTAATCTCTTTCCATCATTAGCACACGATCACGTTTTCTTTCTTTGCGATGCTTTAGACGCTTGTCAAATTAAAATGACGTGGTCATTATTTTTGATTTCACGCTCCTCCTGATTAAACCCTGGACTTGGACACTGACCCACTTAAACACTCAAATGGCCTAAATTTAACCCAGAATGAGCACAAGCTGGATTCATGCAGGTCGCACACAGGATGCATGCTAATTCACAACTTTGTGTCTAGCCTCCTGATCGCACTGCTCAGAACTGCTCTGTTCAGGCAGTTGCAGTTCACCCAGTTGCATTTGTTCTAATGCCTCATGAATGTTTAAAGTTCAGCGCCCAGTTATGTGTCGGAGGAAGATTAAATGCGCCTTTTTGAATTGCGTGTGTGGGTTTTTACAGCCTAGAACGAGGCCAGAGTTGGTTTGCGTTCGCCAGGCAATTTTGAATCCTGAGAATAATTGTGGCTGGAATATAAAATTGCTCGAAACCGGCCGGTGTGTATAGTTTAAATTTTTAGAAATCAGAAACCACCATCTGGTGGATTTGCAATGTATCCAAAAGCAGTGCACAGCTGTGAGGGTGAGGGGAGTCGCTCGGTAATGATGGCGGCGCCGGCTGTCGTTGGCGACTCCTGCCTTTGGCACCAGCTGCTTCAGGAACCTGTTAAAAGGGATTAATCTGAAGACTAGTACTTTTGTGGGGAGTTTTTCCCCCCCCCATGAGTTGTCTCTAAGGGTTTGTCACTTGTCTGTTGCTCACATATGCACATGTGACTCTCTGCAGAAATGTTTTATCACTAAAAAAGTCTCCACACTTTCATCCTGCATTTTCTCTGACATTGTGTTTTTCATACGTGGCATATTTTTCCATTTTGGGCAAATCTAGTGAAAATCTTTTCAGCTCTATTTGTGTTTTTTATTTATAGTTTTATACCAAAGTTTCTCGTTAAACTGTAAATTAACTTACTTAGCCTATTTTGATAACAGCATTTTAGGAATAATTTTCTATATTTATCAGAATTTTAAATAATTTATTCCCTATTATTGCGATCGGCCTCCAGCAATCCATATGGGTCAGGGTCTGATAATAAGTCCTGCTCATTGATTTGGTCTTATTCAATGAATAAAGGTGCAGGTACTCACTGTGAAGGTCGCCACAGTATATGTAATATCTTCTCCTGCTTTAAGGTTGTGTCAGATGTTTCCTCCTGGTGTTTGTACTTGTGTCCATAACATGCAGTGAGACAAACTTTGTTTCCTCCACAGAAAATGGCATTATTAAATCCGACAAGGTCTATGAAGTCATGCTGGCCACAGACCGATCCAATTTCTCTAGGTGTAATCCCTACATGGACTCGCCGCAGTCGATAGGTATGCACTCGTAACACAACTCGTATATTCAAACAGTCTGACATCTGAGGGAGGAGCTGACCAAATCTCTGCCTTTCTTCTAACCAAAAGGTTTTCAAGCAACCATCAGCGCCCCACATATGGTAAGAACAGACTCCCAGACGTGCTTGTTCCCATTCACACATTCAGACGATAACAAAGAGAAGCAGCCAGAGAGATGTACCACATTAAATCCCACTTTTTAATCTTGTTCTTTTAATTTTAAACGGCTTTAAAACAGACTGTTTTATGGATTTGAATGTTAGCTTTGTCAAACTGAAAGAGATAAGTTGCCATGTTTATCAGTTATTTTCAGCCCATATTCATCCTGATTGGCCTGTACCTTGTCATCACTGTGCCCCCCCCCCCCCCCCCAAGCACGCCTACGCCCTGGAGCTTCTACACGACCAGCTGTACGACGGGGCCAAAGCTCTGGACGTTGGCTCCGGCAGTGGGATCCTGTCCGTCTGCTTTGCACGAATGGTGAGCCACACACATGACGGGTAAACAGCACAGAACTTCTCTATGGTGGCTTTCTACATGTAATCATTTAATTAGCTGGACAACCAGTCCACGTGAAATCAGATGAAGTGAAATCCTTTGTGTACATGAAGTGAGCCTCATCTCCTCCTCCCCCCCCCTCCGCTCTTTACAGGTAGGTCCTAAAGGGAAAGTTATAGGAATCGATCACATCAAAGAGCTGGTAGATGATTCTATAAACAATGTGAAGAAAGATGACCCCAGTCTGATGACATCGGGCCGAGTGACGCTCACAGGTAACGTGTCATTCACTATATTCACACAGACGCCGTTAATCAAACTATTTACCTTATTCTGAATAAAGATATAAAGATATTTAAAGTCTCCTTTTTGGAAATGTGTTTCTATATGTGTCTCTTGATGAGGAAACTGTTGCTCGTATCCTTTACTCGATATCCTGTGTGTTTCAGTGGGAGACGGGAGAATGGGCTACGAGGACGAGGCGCCTTACGATGCCATTCATGTTGGCGCCGCAGCACCCAACGTCCCTCAAGCTGTGAGTCTCACAGTTTTCCCAATTACTTCACAAAATTACGTACAAAACGGGGAATGAATATAACTCAAGAAAGGTGATGCAAATCTAAGTTTGTAAGCCATCCTAGACATTTGTATCTTCACGCTCTTAACCCTCCTTCCTCTCCCAGCTCCTGGACCAGCTGAAGCCCGGCGGTCGGCTGATTCTCCCCGTCGGCCCGGCGGGAGGAAACCAGATGCTGGAGCAGTACGACAAGATGGAGGATGGCAGCACCAAAATGAAGCCCTTGATGGGGGTGATTTATGTGCCTTTAACAGACAAAGACAAGCAGTGGTCCAGGTGGAAGTGACTTCCTACTCCCTCCCCTCCTCCCCCCTTCTCTGCTTCTCACAGTGGCAAAGGTGAAATGGTGTGGCTCGGAGCAGGCGATGGATCACAAGGGGCTGCATTTTGCTGCTTGTCGACATTTTTTGCTTCCTCCATACCACACCTGCACGTTTCCTTCATTCTAACACTAAATTGGTTTGTAAAAACCTGCCTGACGAATGAAATCTGAACTCGTGGTTCTTTTTGGAGCCAAAAAAATAAAACCATGAACTAATTAGTGCAACGTGTGAGGTTACATGCTTGGTTTTTCAGAGCATGACTTCATTTGGATTCTAATATGACTGAACCGTCGACTCTGTGAGATGTAGAACAATCTGTCTGTTTGGATTTTGTTGTGACAACCAATCTAAACATCTTGCATGTGACTCTAACTCCCAAGTGTTTGCACGACGAGGTCGCGGTTTGTGTCGCTCGCAAGCCGCTCGTCCGTTTCTCCTCTCTAACGTGTGACTTGTGTTTCTCGCAGGGATGAGCTTTGAAGAGGAAGACCGTCCGTTTTCCACCTTTTTGAGTTTGAACCTGGAGAAGACTTGGATGGGGTCCAACTGCCCTCGTCATGTTGCAAGCATAGCAAAAACAGGCTCTTTTTTTGTTTGACATCTAACAACGGACAGCCAGTACCACACCGATGACAGCCCAGAGAAGGCTGGGGAGAAGGACTGCTTCAAGCTCGGCACAGAAATAATGGGAGAGAGCGTTTTGCTTTTCTTTTAAAGGTGCGCGCATCTTTTTTGGGGTGTTTGTTTTCTTTTTAACCGCTGGATTTAATTTTTGGTGTTCTCCATCATTTAAAAATGCAGTCAAGACATTTTTACAGTATTACATTTCAGCAGCATCAAAGCTGAATGTGGGAGGGACGCCGGACGAGGAGGAGGAGGAGGAGGAGGAGGAGGAGGAAAGCCGGTGACTTTTAGATAATTTAACTAGCTACAGCGTGTGTGTGTGCTCTCTTCCCTTGCCAGCAGTATTAGGATCTCACACACACACACAGGCAACACAACAGCTGATGTAACCCACTTTATCCTGTTTGATGTGCAGCACTCTTTAGGTCATTTTACACTTAGAGCAAGCTACGCAGTGGATCATACCGAGCCTGACTCCAGAGCGAGCGGAGCGCTAACAACACTGACACGCGTGCACATCCAGGGCTGCGCTTTCCACTCGGTGATGTGCTGCTTTTCTGCCATTAACCAATTTTGTGCAGGCTCTTCTGGTGATCGACACTAAAAGGCATCGTCACTGCTTTGCCAAAACATTCTCCAACAACATAAAGCAAATGAATGTGTGTTTTCTTGAGAGAAAAGAAAGAAAAAAGAAAAATCCTACATGGAATAAAAAAAATGAAATAAATAAAAAGCACATTTCATTTTGGGTGATACTTGGCTTTCACAGTTTATGGAATGGCATATGAAAATAAAGAGATGTTTTATGTCTGACTTTTGTTATTGAATCTTTTGTGTGTACCTCATGTTGTACAAAAAGTGAAGCTGAAATATCCTGGATACGAGCGCTGCCGTCTTGTGCTTTCGTTTGGAGCCAGATTCTGTGCGGCAGTGATGGTTGTGTGGCGCTGTTGTGTAACGGTCAAGGATACAAGCTCTCAACCAATCGTGTGTCAATAACGGCTGTCAATCATGATGTTTCACCCCTTTTTTATTTTAATAGGGTCAAATAACGAAAACCAAACTTAATCAGAAACGTAAAGACGAACAAACAGTTATACGATCTACCTAAAATGACAGAAACCATCATTTAGGGAAAAATTGTTGCATACATTGACTTTAGTTTGGTCCATGTCCCACCTGCTTCCGTGGAGGAGGTGGGGTTTAGAAGTAGCCACCAGGGGGCGAGCTACCATGTTGTCTACGTTGACGTACATGTTTATGGCTGCAACCTAAAGCCTCACTGAGGTTTGAATAATATTCTAAAGAAAAGATAAAATGGTATTGACCTCGATGGATGTTTAAAACATCTTTAAAATGCAGGCTCATTATTTGTATTTGTATAAATCATTGTCAGCACATCACACCGATATTGTTCGATATATAATAAACTTTAATATCTGACATGTAAGACAGCACTTAGAGGAAACACATCTGCGCAAATACAGTCACAGACTCCACAAAAAAATGTTTACTTGATGAAGACGTGTGCAACAGATCCAGGCAGGAGTGGGACTGGACAGAAATCACTATGGTTACTACTGTTCTGGGATATTTAAAGAATAACTCCAACATCAGGCACTCCAGAGTATTAACACTTCTGTCCCCAGGTCAAATCTACAGAATTTGAAATATCAAATCAACTCATTTGTGGATTAGGTATAATTTTAATAAAGGGGGTAATCCAATCATATGTTTATATTATATATATATCAGTGTACGGTTGTTGAAGTACGAATTTTGATATTTACCTCCGCCAGGAAAGTTATGATTTTGTCTGCACTTGTCCGATTACCACAATATTTGGTGGAAGGATGTGATATGGGTCAGGGAAGAACCCAATAAATGTTGGTGCGGGTCTGGATCAGCTGGCGTTCGCCTCAAGGGCTTGATATCTATGAGTGTGTGTAATTTGGTGCAAGCTTGTTTGAATTTAAGGAGACTGTTGGGCGGAGGTACGCGTTCTACAGAGTTCCCTTCTCGTTCATCATGGATTGAGCAGCAGTGTGAACTCTCAAGCGTCCGACTCTGTGTCATTGGTTCTGACAGCAGCAGCAGATCCAGCCGTTCAAATGTAGGGAAACGTTCATGACAGCAGAGAGTCGGGATGTTTCCCTCCTGACGTGAGGACAAATAAGAGACGAGACATTCAGAGTGCAAATTTTAAAAAGTCCTGGCTCAAGGTCTTCGTGTTTGACGACGACATCCTCGATGATTTCTCAACCGTCAGATCTTAATACTCGCTGCCCCGGGCTGGTTGGCTACAGGTACATGCCGTTGATGAGGTAATCCGAATCCTCTGTGGTCAGGGGCCGGGTTTTCTTCAGCTTGTGGCGAACGATTTTGATGCGGCAGCCGATCATGAGCAGCAGCAGAGCAGTGATGATGAGTCCGAGAGCCAGAGGCAGGATTGCACCTGGAGGAGGAAACAAAGTCATTACACATGAACCATTAAAAGGAACCAGAGCCGGACAGAAACACAGACGTTGAGTGTCACCTGACTCTGGGACAGGATGTCCTCCCATCGCTGGAAATGGTTTCGAGATGGGGACGTCGCTCTCTGCTTGGTTCTGGGAGACTTTAGGTGCAGCTGTAGCAAAAACACGAATACACCTCAGTACATGAAGATGTCAGCTGACTCGTATGTCAGTTTTTTAGAATATTAATAATAAACTGACCTATCTCCGTCTGTTTGGTGATGGGAGGAGCCACAGTTGCAGGTTTGAAAGCTGGACCTAAAACACATTTCCATTATTTGTTAAACGCATTGTAGTTTTTCTGTTGCAGTTACAAAAGGACAAAAACCCCTAATACTCACTCTTTTGTATACATTCACTGATGCAGTCTGATTCCTGCAGGAAGTTGTTATGGTTGCCCTGGCAGCCGCCGTACAGGAAGTGTTTGCATTCGCCGGCGTTTTGGTCGTAGTACCAGCGAGGGAAGGTGCCTTTACAGGGTCCCACGACTGGGGCTGCAGCACAGGGATCTGCAGGAAACAGGATACAGAGAAACAGAGTGAGGTTTCACCAATAATGCACCGTGACCCTGGTTCTACGCTTCTCTTTCTCTTTATCGCAGGAGGTTCGGTCATTTTGGAATCCACACTACGACCAACCTGAAGGTTAGAGCGGGTCCTCCACTCACCTGAAGGTCGATGGTTCGATCCCCGTCTCCTCCAGTCTCACTAAATTGCCCCTAATGGCTGTTACTTCAGAATGTGATTGAATGATAGTGCTGCATGAATGGGTGAGTGTTACCTGTAGTGGTTGATACCAGAAAAGTAAATTTACTTCCAGCGATGTCTTTTGAATTCTCTCTTCTCTTTACCTTTTTACATGATTTATGAGGCAGAAACACTAACGATTCAGTGGTTGCAGCTTCTCAAATGTGTTTCTCTGTTTGATTTGATTGAAAATGAAAAATGTTTGGTTGTTGTGCTGCAGGTTGAAAAATAAAAGAGAAATATGAGGGTGTCATCACAGGCTTTGGGCGACTGTGACAGACACCATCAACTTTCTGACATCTTATCGACTCGGAAATGAAGGATTCGGTGATAGAGGATTTCCTACGTCCCCCCCCAAAAGACAGAGGGATATTAATGATGCTTTTCCCTTTGACGTCTTCTCCCTCGTCTCAGCTGTGATTTCTCATCTAAGACTCCTGAGAAAACACCTCCCTCACATGATACCTGTGGTAAAACAGCAGAGGGGGGACGATGCCCTTCAGGTCGGTCTCTGATTCAGGGATCAGGTGGCGGACGGGACAGAGGAGCTTTGTTCCAGCACCGAGCTGTTTTTCCCAGCCTTCATTTTCAGCTCCGTGCTGTGACTCAGCGTCTGCCTACAGGGCGCCATCTGCTTCCAAATCCAGACACACACTAAAAGCATCTCTGCCTCTTTCCGAAGGGACGCTGCACTAACGATGCAGTGATGGAGGCTCACAGCGTCAAGGACATTTGAAACAACAGCAGCTGTAAAAAGAAATGCTGGTGGATTCACTTAAAACTCATCTTTGTTTATCGTGCAGGGGCTGGTCAGTAACACTGCCTCCTCCATGTTAGTGGATGGTACATGGACGAACAAAGAATATGTCTACGTTCTCCTTTTTATCCTGAGGCTTGTGAAACAGAATCTTACCTTGACTGACTGAAGTCTTCTGCTGACCGGTACTTTGAAGAGGAGCGGTCTTGGTTCTTTCCTCAGGTGTCACGATGTTCTCCACGTTGTTCCTGGGTCCGTCCTGGAGCCTGGACCCAGACTCAGCCTCCTCCGTCCGGGCTCCAGACCCACGAGGGCTGGGCAGGTCCACGGGGTGGGTCACCGTCTTCCTGCTGCTGTCAACTAAAGACATCGCAGAAAAACCATTAAACCATGATCCTGATGACACAAGAGACGATAAAAGACTGTTTTCCCGTCACTACAAACAACAACATGTATTTCTGATTATGAAACGTTTCTCACAGTTTGGGCAGAAGTCTTCATCAGAGCGGTCTGGACAGTGTTGCTTCCCATCGCAGGCGTAGGTGATGTCTATACAGCAGCCGTCATCACACCTGAACTGGTAGTTTGAACAGTGACCGGTGCACACTGTGGACACACAAAACTGTAACTGCACCGTTCGCACAAAAACTCAGCATCACAAACACTAAAGAATCTGATGTGGTTTGGTTTTTGGTGCGTGCGTCACCTTCTGCTTGGTGTTTGGGCGCCAGCACAGTGACAGAGACGTTGTCGGAGCTCTTCTGACCCACTGTGTCGGTGACCGTCATCTGGAAAGTGTACACGCCCTCCTGCAGGTCACTGATCTTCAGGAGCCCCGGGTGCGTCGCCTTCAACACACATCACGCAAGAAAGATCGGAGGATGAGTGACAGCTCTGTCGTGTTGCCATTAAACAGAACAGATTTACAACATTGTCCACGAAAACATTTGAATCTTTTCATCTTAGGGCTGCAGCTCCATAGATTCTGGACTACCTCGTGAGCGCCCCCTACTGAGAGTGGAAGTTCTCCTTACATCATAAATGTTCTGAACGTCAGCAGAGCTCATACCCAACTGTCCCCTTATTAAACCACCTATAAACACTCAATCAAGATCCATGAATTGAGAATCTGAACGTGACAAATCAACGACAAACACTTATATGAAAAGTCGGACATGTTTTGCTTGGTGCAGAAACCGGGCTCCAACACTTCTGCTGTGTTCGCTGAGCCGGTTTAGACAAAACCATTTCTTATCTGTGTTGAAACAGCTGAACACAAGTCGCCCTGTTGACTCAACTAATGCAAACACAGCTGCAATGTGACTCTGAAGCCTGCGACTATTCATATGCTGTGAATACAAAAGTTAGAATCGTCCGATCCCTCAGCCTCTTTACACCTGTTGGTCTTTTATTTTGTGCAAAGTAAACACTGACCTTCATGTTGATGGCTGTTTCTCCTTTGACCAGAGTCCACTCGTAGTGGCTGATGCCGCAGTCGTCCACGCTGTCCCGACCATCCAGGACGGCCCAGTCCGTGGGCAGCTGGATCACCACGTCCTGCCCGGCGTCGCTGCGAGGAGGCTCGTCCACGTCTGCAGACAGAAAGTCAATCAACAAATCAATTAACTGTCAAATGTTTGGGGTGATTTCTGTAAATGCACTGTAATGTCCACTTGTTTGGATGGAACTAAACAGATCAGATTTAAAACACCTGCTGCCGGTCTCACTGTCCTGATCTAATTTAGCAAAAGCTGAAAGGTGGAAAAGGCAAATGATTAACTCACTTTATTTTTATCTAGATCAGCTGCACGTTGAAGTGGCTGAAGCTGACGTGGTCAACTGAGAGAAAGTGTTAGAAAGGTGTAGAAGGAGTAGAACCTTTCTTTAAGGCTTCACACATTAAATCTAAATAAATGAAATATACTGAAGCTAAATGACCTTTACTTTTTGACCAGTATAAAACTAGAACAGATCTTAAACTGATTTGTTGTTAAGTTTGTTATAATGAAGAACAAGTAAATAACCAGTATGTTTACCTGGTTATTTAATACTTGAATCTACAATAAAATGATCACATACAGACATATTACTATACAATAACCACTTTGGTTTTACACATCATCTCGTGTATATTGAATATATTGAAGCTTTTATATTGAGCTCTTTTTATTTGATTTAAATCCAATGGTTCCCAGTGACGCTGCAGTGCTGGAATAAGAAGATGATCAATAACAAATCACTGTGTTATTGATCATGTATATGAAGCTCTAACCCCGGATCTCCACCACCACCTCCCCACCTGGTGCCTCGTCCTCCTCGGCCGGTCCCTCCCCGGGCCTCCTGGCTGATCCCCCGGCGGAGGCAGGGAGGTGTCCCGGGGCGCTGGTGGCGTTGGGGCTCCTGGTGTACGTGCTGAATCCCGGCTGCGGGGCGAAGGAGCACACGCTTCTCCCCCGGTAGGTGCAGTTGAACAGGTAACAGCTGAGACTGTCGCCGGGCTGCCGCGGCTCCTCCTGCACCACCGCCACGGTGCAGTGCGGCTGGGAGCAGCAGGAGTGCAGGCAGTCCATCCAGGTGAGCACCCGCTCCGGGGACAGCAGGAACGTGGCCCCCTGCTCGATGGAGGCCTTGGTGCGGATGATGCGCTCCCCGACGGCGCTGAAGTCGCCCGCACAGGAGTCGATCCCGTCGGCCGCGCGGTCCTGCTGCTGCAGCTGCTTCCGGAACTCCTCCAGCAGCTCCTCCACGCCGGAGATCTTCGACTTGAGGTCGGCGATGGGCGAGGAGCGGCTGTCGGTGAGGAGCAGGGCGGAGGCGAGCAGCAGCAGCAGCAGCAGCAGCAGCGGAGGATGGGGAGGAGGAGGAGGATGCTGCAGAGGAGCCATGTTGTTGTTCAGGAGGAGAAACAGCCGCTGAAGCTCACACCTCGTTCCGGAGAGGAAGAGGAACCTGCCTCCATTCAAGGATGATCCGCTGCAGCCTCACGAAACACCTCATGTCAACATGAGCACCGCGGAAAGATGGAGGTGGAGGTTCTTCTTCCTCAGGGTTGTCATGGTGAGGAGGGGCGGGGGGAGGCCTGACGTCACTGTGATGAATAAACACAGCAGACCGGAAGTAGAACACCTGAACGTGACACATGTTCACAATGTCAACAAAACACGAGCAGTTAAATCAAATGTGAGGATTTTATCTCTCTTTTGGTTTTATATAGTTTATTGTTCTGTTTGTTTTGTTGTTTTATTATTGTTGTGTTATCAGGAGCGTCTCAATAGAATCTGGGGGCCTGGGGGGGGGGCCCTACATTGAACCAAAAAGACCCCCCCAGACAGACACACACACACAAGAATATAACCATCATGTTTACCTGGTTATACTCACATAAAACACTTGTTTTATTATAATTGACACATATTTAATAATAATACTCGTTGTCATGGTGAGGGCGGAGGCTCGTATTCATCACAACAGAAGCCCTGAACCTGACAAACCTGTTCATAGTGTCAACAACCGCAAAAAACTTTTTTTGCAGCCTCCTCTTTCAAATAAATAAATCTGCGATAACGTCGACATTCAATCACTTTCTCAACACGTTTCACAGTTTCAAGATGAAAAGTTTTATTCAACAGTATGACACAAACATCTCGATTCATTTTCGATGTGAAACATAAACGGAAACACAGCTCGTGGTTAGTCCCCCCCCCCCCCCCCTATTTCTGACATCATGTTTTAAAATAGCAAAAAAAGTCAAGGTTCTTCCATTTCATATTTTCATCACAACATGAACGTGACAGGAAGTCGTATCACACGAGCACGTTTGTCAGTGTACAACAACAGAAAGAGAGCAGATGATGTGACGTAACATTAATTACTAAACAAACATCGGCTCCTAGGATTCGTGATACAAGAAAATACAATAACGTCCCGTTTACTTTTCACATGTTCATCTCAGACTCGGTCTAGTCCCACATGGAGATTCAACTAGGCTATGTTTATCAATATATCTGTTTTTTAAAGTACATAAATGTGATTCACATATAATTTTATGACACATTATTTACATGTTTCCGAAAAAAAAGAAAATGGAGATTCGTCATACAAAAAGAAATGTGAAAAAACTAATTAAATAAGTCTCAGAACAGTAAAAAACAAAAAAACAAGGCATGCATGCACTGACATCCTTCAAATAACCATAACAATTAAATTAAAGATCCACTTAAATAAAGTAGTGATAAGATGAGAGAGATAGGAGTACAGATGGTTTTGAATGCAGTATTTTGTATCTCAGGCTTGTGTTGGTCAGTTCTGTAAACCTTTTTAAAGACAGGAGGAAATGTTGTTTTAAGGTTTTAATGGTGGATTTTTCCCACAAAGCGTCGCTTTTAAAAACGCACGTGTAACAAAAAGCGGCGCCGCGTCGACGAAGCGACAAAACCAGTGGCACTTCTCAGTGATTGTTTGCCGTCAAAATGACCTTGTATCCAAAATCCTCGTTTCAGGATTATAAAACAGCAGGACCTCGCCGCTCAGGGGTTAGTGTTTGTTCCTCTGCGGACCCGGCGATCACAGGCGCTGCTCCTGAACGTGTCGCTCTTATAAATACTGAGGTAAAGAAGAGAATACTGAGTGTTTGATTCGGGGACACAGGTCCAGGCTTCTCAGGGCGGGTGTTGTCTCTGAAGGCCTCAGGTCGGCTGCTGCCTGTAGTCTGTGATGGCCTTCCATAGTTTACACAGGATCCCACCTCTGACAGGACACACACACACACACACACAGAGACAACGTTCGGTTATATATTATAAAACATGACAGAAAGTAGCACGCAGCCGACAAAACCAAAACATATAACTCAGTTTTTAAAGAAGCTAAAAAAGCCTGTTTTCTTTGATGCGAGTTTCATGCTGATAAATCCTGACACAGGAAGGAAGTTATACTGGTTTTTACCCCTGTTTGTTGGTCTGTTTGTTTGTTAGTTTGTTAGTTTACTTGTTTGTTTGTCATATTTTGTTTGTTAGATAGTCGTCATTAGAACCCAACCGATGTGGATTTTTAAGGGCAGATGCTGATACTATATTTAAAACTATTACTAAGATGTGGTTATCAAACTCTTATGACAAAGAAATGTAACTGAGGCTTGATGCTTAACGTCAAACTTATTCTAAATAACTACAAATAGAAAGAAAACACAAATACAACCAAATATGTGGCATATAAAGATCTAATTGTTTTTACATAAAATGCAAATCAAGCCAGATGAAGGCCCATTGACTGAGGTCTGGGAGGAGGAGGGGTTTGTCTGTGTGAGGGGAGGAGCTTTGAGGGGGAGTGTTTCCAGCTGTGTGTGTTTGTTTGAGAACGTGCGGCCGTGCACCAGTAAGTTTCTTTAATTTATTGTGAAAATTGTTTGAGAATTATTCTTTTTGTAGCCTAGCACTGAAAGCAGAATTTGAAATGTGATCGTCGATCATCTTAAAAAGTGTTGTTACCTCAGTCTTAAACTCTTCAGATCTTCTCTCGTTACATCGTGGAGGATGTCGTTCAGCGTGTACTCCTCACTCAGGACCTGAGGGGACACAGAGGGGAAATATCAGTACAAACAAATAAATATAAACTTGAAAATGAGATACGTGAAGAAACTGACAAAGTGACTAATTATTATTGATCCCTTAAATGTGTAATATTAATTGGGACTAATAAAGAATCTCATCTTGTATGTATTAAAGAAAGGGAGTAACAGGATGTCACGTTAGTCAAACACAGGGACTCACTTTTTCTATGGCGTCCTGGTCGGCACCGTAAAGACTCAGCCAGCCGCTCAGCTCCGAGTCCTCTCGTGTCTCCGCAGGTTGACTCGTCTGTTCTTCAGAGGACGACGTGAAGACGTCTGCCAGAGAAGAAGAAACTTCTTTAGTGAACTGGACAAACTGAACACTTGCACAAAGAAAAAGAGCAGTAGCTGCAGGAGAAGTGGTGCAGAATGAAGGGGAATCAGACCTGCGGGCTCAGATCGCAGCCTCAGTAGTCTGATCTCCTGCTCTCTCTCCTCCAGCACCTGCTGCAGGATGGACTGATACTCTCGCTCCCTCTCCAGCAGCTGTTCCAGCAGCCTGGAGTCAAACAGGAAACGCAACAGGATCAGTTGAATAAATAATAACACGTCTAATGGTTTGTGTATCTGATGGCGGTGGCGTCTACCTGTTGGTCTCCAGCTTCATCCTGCCCAGCTCCATGCTCACAGAGCGCTGTGCGTGGTGGGACTCGTGTGAGACGGTGGAGCTGAGCGTGCTGACCCCCGACGTGGCCACCGTGTCGTCGTGAGCGCCGATGGTAGGCACTCGGCTCTGGTGGGCGGAGTTTCTCTCCTGCTCGGGGTCGTCGTCGATGTCGTCCTGATCGGCCGGGTCGCTCTCTGAGGCCAGACTGAAGTGAGGCCGCAGCTCTGCACACACGATTCAGTTATTAACGACCAATGGGACGAATACGATGCACTTTGATCAGTCTGTCTATGATCGAATTCAACACTCTGCTTCCTAAAGTCCAGTCCTTTACCAACACAAATCCCATACAACACTTGTGTATTCCTCAGACAGTCGGCGCTGCCCCGAGGGACAGAAGATAATTTATGTAGCGGCGCTCGGGGACGATACCTGGCACCAGGATGGTGATGGCCGTCTGCACGGCTTTACGGATGATGTTGTCCAGAGCGAACATCCAGTGAGGCTTGATGTTGTGGTTTCTCAGCACTTTGTTCACCTGGACATGAGGAAATGAGAAACGGAAAGAAAGTGATATTATTTCTTTTTTAATTTCCCCATTTCTGTTTTGACATACTGTCGGTTTGTCTGCCATTCTTCTTTATCCACTCCATTTTAAAATGGTTGAATTTATGACTAGTCTGTTTTGTTCTTTGGTTCCATTGTAAAGCATTTTGTAGTTTGAAAAGATCTCTATAAATAGAGTTTATTATAATTATTACTCATCCATCATCTAAACAGCTTTTACTGTTGAGGGTCGCGGGGGAGCTGTAGCCAATCCCAGCTGATATTTGGGCGACAGGCGGATAATTATTATTATATCACTATACTTTTTTTTTGGATTTCTTTAGAATTATTAACATGGTTAAAACATTATTTCCTGTAATTTAGAATATATTTTATTGTTTCTATATGAAATGATCTTATGCAGTGAAGGAATCTATATAAAACCATATTATATTTGCTGATGTTTAAGATCTTTCCCTCACATCTGAATTTCTCCCACCTCCACTCTGAACTGTTCCCTCTGATGACCAACAGGGGGCATCAGAGCCTCATCCTCTTGCAGGATTATGCAATATCTCTCCCTAACACAAAAACAACCACTTGCTCTTTTGCAATCTTTTCTCATCACCCTGTTTCTGAGGGGACGAGCATGAACTGCCCCTTTAACGTTAATGTGCAATTATTCCTGACAGATCGCTCTTTTGTTTCCTCACTTAAAGGTTACGAGTATTTTCACATTTATCCGTCTGATCTGTGCGCGGGAGGAGCAGCAGCAGCAACATGGCAGCAGCTCTGTTCTGCAGCTCTGTGAAATGACAAGAACTGCACTGAAGTGATCAGAGGTTCATGCAGTGACTAAGAGAACCTCCGCCTACAAACAGGAGAAGAACAAACCTTTTGAGGAGACTTTTTAGAAATCAAGAAGATAATATAAGATGAGAAGAAGCAAACAATCTCTGGATCAGAGACCGTTTTGAATGTGATCCTCTGCAGCAGAGACGCGGAGTATTTCTTTGATTCATAATTTCTTTATTAATAATTCACCGTGGGATGAGATGTGAGATTAAATTTTTGAGATTTGCAGCGACGAGCTCCTTGACCCTCGGTGATACTCACAGCGTCCTGGAAGCCGAACAGCACGACCTGCAGCTGGCTGATGGCGGTGCTGTCAAAGTCCAGCTCCAGCTTGAGTTGCGACAGCGTGTTGGCGATGATCTTCCTGTCCGCCATGCGAACGAAGTCGGCCAGGCTGACCACGAGGGTGGAGATGTGCTGCGGCTTCAGCTTCATCTCCTCGGAGCCCTGGAGGTGAGGAAGAGGAGAGGAAGATGAGGTGGTGACGGGCGAGGCTGACGTACACAGGAGCTATGAGGAGTTTTTTATTTATTTATTCTTCCGTAGCTGACCTGTGTGAGGGCCTCCGTCAGGTTGGCCACCACCTTGTCCCGGTCCTCCGTCAGGATGTGGTGCAGCGTGGCTCGTCTCTCGCTGTCCTTCCGAAGCATAAAGAAGCCGGAATCCTTCTCGTCGGGGGACGGGGGGGCACTGTGGTCCTCGAAGTTCTCCACAGGAATGCTGAGGAGAAAAAAAAACGACATTGTCCAGCTTTAATGCAGTTCCCAAAATATACTGTAGCTAAATCATACAGGTAATAGATTTGTCATTGACATCATTGGTGCAGCAAAACCAACACAACTCCATCATGTCAGATTTGTAATGAAAGGCAGCTCGGGCCCTGTTTACTCCAGATTAGAAACTGCGTCTGGGCCTCGTTCTACCTGAGGAAGAGCGACCTGGGCCCCTTGACATCTCTCTCGCTGTAGCACTTGATGCTGGGCTTGAAGATGAAGGGGTTGGAGTTGAGGTCGTTGTCAGGGGAGACGGAGCCGTACTCGCTGCTGCTGCTGGTGTCCTCCACCACCACCGGCACCGGCAGGGAGATGCTGCGCAGGTACTCTGAAGGAAAACGCAGGATGAGGTCAGTCCTAAATGCTGCAGCGTTCAGACGCTAATAATCAGATTCATTGCTCTGCAGCACAGAGGGATTCTGTAGCAATCAGGAGCAAAGAGCTCTAAAGCTTTGAAGATGGTGAAAGTAGAAATGGTGCTAATGAAATTTGGATTCCTTCTCAGAAAAGACCTCAACGCCTCGAATTGATGCTATACTTTATAATCATGTTTCGGATGAAGAGCTCAATCGGGTGCATCTGGCAGGAAATAAATAAAAGAGGCATTATAAAGGCATCCAAGCTTTTGTAAAGAAGTGAAGCTGTGCAATGTGTATTTTGAGTTCCTGGAAAGCTCAGAGGCCACTGGCAGCAGAAAAATGAAATCTGTAGCCTCCATATTCTCGGCAGCACGGCAGCAGGCAGATGTTTCCTGGAACTGACGTCCTGTTTCTAAAACAGAAATCCTTCTGGTGGTAAATATGCGTGAGGCCGTAAGTGAAATAGCTCACCTGACCCCGGTGACAGAGCTGTGGGGGAGAAACATGAAATGTGTGTCAGTGTTTCATCGAAGGAGACAACAGACAGAGAGAATAACATTTCCAAGTATGAGGTGAGACACAAGCTTGTCTGATCTTGTGTGTTGATGCCAGAGGACATGAAAGCATCTCTGCTGCAGGAGACTGTTCTGATGGATACATTCTCCAACAGGAGCAGGAGGTTAATATTAAAGGTTGGGTCTCAGCTGTCAATCATGACGTTTTACCACATTCTCGTGGCATCGGATAACTAATTAAAAAAATGTAATTAAAAATTAACACTTGAAACATTTTCTATTTGATGTGCACTTTTTGTTTGTATCATGTCCCATCTGTTAACACGGAGGAGGCTGGGTTTATGACCTATACCGCAGCCAGCCACCAGTGGGCGATAGAGATGCTTTGGCTATGGAGATGGCAGGAAACATCAACATGGTTTTCTCCACCTGTGAAGCTGCCCTTGCCCTTCTTCTTGCGGCTGGTGACGGTGAGGAACTCGTCGGTGAGCAGGTCGAGGGCGGTGGCCCGGTGGTCGGGGTCGGGCTCGAAGCAGCGCAGGATGAAGGCTTTGGCCTCCAGCGACATGGACTCTGGGATCTCAGGATGGATCTTGAACATGCCCACCTGCAGAGGAAGAACGGCTCAGACTTCAGAAAAGATTAAAAAAAAATAACTCAAGCCCTCAAGGGAAATTATCTGATTACCTGCAGCGAGCTAACAGAAGTGTGAGGACCCACTGAACCACGAGACTTTGCTTCAGGCCCCCCCCCCCCCACAATGCTCAAAGTGCGAGACTCTCCCGACAATGGGAAATTCCTGCGCCGGCTGACGAGGAGTGTTGACTTAAGATTAGCAGGGAGACGCCCCTCCCTGGAGAAATTCCACGTGGACGAGTGAAGAAAACATCCAGACGGGAAAAGCCTACACAGCGTTCGAAGTGCAGACGCAACACGATTAGAGATGATCCGACTGAACCTGCAGTTCCACGAACCCTGTGACACTTGATCCCAGTTGTCCCAGTGTTTAGTAAATGTACAGAAACATACATGTGCTTGTTTGAAGTCACATCCGTGTAATTACACCTCAGTGTTTGGAAAGTTCCACGATTCAGAGCTTCGACAGGAGAAGCCTCTCAGACCCTTGAAGGAACAGTTACCGTCCCTACTGGGTCACACGTGGCTGAGAAGAATATTTCACTGGTGTGTCGCACTTTGCTTTTCCATCCATAGTGTGATATATATAAATTCTGTGTGTATCAGGGGGGGAGTAATGAGCTGAGCCCCAGATGTTCATAGACAACACTTTCTCGACAACGTCTCAGGAGAAGCAGCTGTTTACCGTCATAAAAAACCTGCGATGAGTAACAGTTACCCAGAGGAATGATGGGAATCCGTAACCACCGGCGTCTCTCACCTTGAACATGGCGGCCTGTGGCTCTCCCAGTTCATAGAAAGGCGGTTTCCCAGTTGCCATTTCTATGATGGTGCAGCCGAGAGACCAGATGTCCGCTGGTTTCCCGTATCCCCGGGGACCCTTGTCTATGATTTCAGGAGCCATGTACTGGAGTGTGCCTGAAAAACAACACACACACACAAAAGAAACACAACAAAATACTTTTATATATAGTAAACATCACAAAAAGTAAATATTTAACGTAACCATAAAAGTAAGTTCTGCAAAAGTTTGTGAGTGTGTCCTGCAAAACCAGAATGTTTAACCTCTTCAATGCATTTTCCACAGTTTCAGATTCCGGTTGCATATAAGTGACGTCAGGAGAGAATGACAGAAGCTTCCATTTGGACTAATTACCAGTTTCCTCCGTCCTGAGGTGACGACACAGTTCTTTCAAACCGGTCGGGTCACAAAAGCTTCACCGGAGCTTCTGTTGTGTGTTTGAGCAAAGAGCCTCTCGGTGCTTTCACAGTTGAACATTTTTGAAAGGACTCTTTTGTTCTATTAATAACCGGGTGCCTGCGTGTGTGCTGCTTTTAGAAGCTCGAGCTAAAAACAGACGGGGACACATTAATAGCAAGGCCCGGGCTATAAAAAGGAGTAGCCCAGTTTCCTGAAAGAGCTCCACCGTCGCAGGGTGAGTCCCTTTCTGCTCCAATCAGCTGTCAGATGCGTTACTACTCCAAGAGGTCAAACTGAGCCGCAATTGGCCGCAGCGTTTGGCGGCATCACGGGGCACAAACCTGCCAAAGCCGACGCGTCTGAACAGCAACAGTGAGCTATTTTCAGGGATTTCACTCACCGAGGCTGAGAAAAGTGTTATTATTCCTCACCGAGCAAAGTTTAACCCCTTGAAAAACATCTATTTTTGGGGGTGAAATGAAGCCGATGACGTGTGTTGCTGGGTGAAAGGGAGTGATTTAGAGTGTGGGTCAGTGGGTCAGCGGGTACCTGTGAACGTCTCAGTGCAGGGGTTGATCCCAGCCAGCCTCTTGGAGGTGCCAAAATCAGATATCTTCAGCACGCCGCTGTAGGTGTTGATGAGCACGTTGTCACCCTGCAGATTGAAAAGACAGACAGTGAGAACAGATACACGACCGCAGGGTACAGCCGCTTGGAAGGGAGGAAGACGATGGAGGAAGACGATGGTCTCAGCCAAAACAAGGTGATTACCATTTAGCTGCTGCTGGTTATGTTTATACGAGCGTGTTGTTAAATCGGGCGGATGCTTGAGGAAATACTGCAGTTAATGATTGTCTGTGATGGAGGCATTATCGGTGTTTGTCTGTCGTGACATGACATAACCGGCAGGAGATCCGCTCTTAGGTAAAGCACTCAGACGCTGAGATGTGCAACACAAATAAAACCTGTCTGTTCCTTTTCTTACATATCATTTATTCTTTTATCCAGGTTTTATGTTTTAAATTTTTCCTCCAGCAAAGAAAAACTGTCCAAAGGAGATCTGCTCTAAAAACACTTTGACTTTGGACAGTTATCCTACTTTTTCAGTTTCAAATCAGTTTTTTTAAGATTTGAACTGAAAATGTATCT
Organism: Verasper variegatus; assembly: GCA_026259375.1. Classification (NCBI taxonomy): domain Eukaryota; kingdom Metazoa; phylum Chordata; class Actinopteri; order Pleuronectiformes; family Pleuronectidae; genus Verasper; species Verasper variegatus. The sequence goes on from CM048055.1 coordinate 2,975,756, forward strand.
CAGACAGAACTGACATCTTCTCCCCGGGGATTTCTATCGATGAAGCTTCTGCAGCTCGTGCACGATTTTCTGTTCTTGAAATGCAAATCCTCGCGTTGGAACATCCCACCTGACACAAGAGTGCTCGTCACGAAGTTGGTTCACCGCTGTGTAATCAGTGTTAATGAAGAGGCCTCTGAATGCAGCCTGGCAGGATATAAAGCAATGATATTAAAATCCAAGATGGCTGGAGTCTAAATGATCCTTTCCCTCAATTCTCTGAACAATATCCTTTCTGGTAATTATCCTGCAATAAGGCAACGATGCCACACAGGTAATTAAAGAAACCTCAGTCAGATCGTTAACTGCTCAACAAGGGGCGTGGCTACCTTGATGTCTCTGTGTGCGATCTGGTTGTCGTGCAGGTACTTGAGCCCCTCGAGGATCTGCCGCGTGTAGAAGCCGATAGGTGGGCTCGTTGTTTTTCAGAGGGCCCCACTTGGACCTGAGCAGCGCCGACAGACTCCCTGCACAACAACAGGACCAAAACAACAATTAATACGCTACGATGCTCTGACACACATTGTGTTTGTCTCCTGTTTGAGTCAAACTGTCTTTCTGTCTTCTGGTTGTTGTTTTATTAGTTTTAGTTTAAAGAGCGTGAACAGTCGTCTCACCTCCGGGAACCTGCTCCATGAAGATCTTGATGAAGCCGTTCTCACTGAGGGAGCCGAGGTACTGGACGATGTTCTTGTGCTTTAAGTGCTTGTGGAGAGCGATCTCCTCGTGGAGCGGCTGAGAGTACCTGCGTTACAGAAGAGAGAGATTATAAGGAAATCACACGTAAACAGTTAATCTACGTAGAAGAAGCTCGGTTAAGAACAGAGAACTTCTACAATGACGAGATCTCAGGCTTTATTTCGATTTACGATTAATTTGAAAAAGGTTAGAGGCCCCAATTTTACTGTAAGATCTATTAAAACTTGAATTTGAACATACACACATCGGAAATACTGCAAACTGAAAGTATTGACTACTAATATGTTTATCTACACATTTCACAAGGTGATTATAACTAAACTGAAACTTAAAATAACCAAACTGAACCAAAACCTTGGTCAAGGCAGCAACTACTGATTATTTTCATTATCAATTCATCTTCCAATTATTACTTTGATTATTTCACTAACTATTTGGTTTATATATCAACAGCTCCCTAAACTCAGGGTGGTGTCTTTAAATGTCTCATTTTGTCTTAAAGCTGAAAGATATTCATTTCACCGATGAAGATTAAGAAAACATGCATTTTATTTACATATGACTCCATATATAAATAACGTGTCCAGAGCCACGACCAGAGGACTGAAGTGTGAAAACACCGAGGCTGGATCTCGATATCTGTTCCCAGCAGCAGGAAACTCTCTCTGCACGAATCCCACCCTGCGTCTCTCCCCGTCTCCAGCTCTGAATCCACTGGTGAATTATTTACCTAAATTCTCCACATTCTTCGCAGCTGAGCGCCCCGCTGACTCGCCGACTCGCTGATGTGATTAGTGCAGCAACGTGTGGCGAGCGGACTCATCGAGTCTGTGACGGAGCCTGAGACGAGTGGGTGGAGGGACAGGGGGGGGAGGTGGACGGAGGGAGATTGTTCTCCACGGAGGGACACAGATAATAGTAATAATAATAATGTTGTCTTTCTTCCTCACCTGCTGTCTTTCTCTGGGATTTCTTTGATGGCCAGTCGGACCTGGTTGCTGAGGTCTCGGCCGGCGTACACCACGCCGAACGTGCCTTTTCCCAGAACCACCCTCTCTCCATGCTCATCGTACTCATAGTCGTACTGTGGACACAAGCACACCACACATTCACACACATTGTGATCCCAACAATAATATTAATACTAAAAATAATAAAAAATAACTTCATAGATCAGGACACATTTACTTTGCTGATTACTGTAAATAGCAGAAATGAATTTACATGCAATGCTTCATCCTAGAAAACAAAAAGTTGAAATGTTGGTGTTTGAAGAAAAGAAATAGCTGCATGGTAGCTCAAGAATTTAAACCTGCTAAACTGATCTGGACTCAGTAAACCTGTCGATCTCTATTTTTAACACTATTTTAATACCAGCACAGAACAGCAGTTGCTTTCTTCGCAAGATTATTCTATTCTTCTTATTGTAAAATCCAGTCTGTGCATATATCCCTCCTGTTTTTCTGATTAGCGTTTTGAAACCTTTGTAATCAGATTACTTTAAACCTGTTACATTGGTTCCTGGGCACAGTTAATGTTCTTTATGCCCTGGTCTGAGGACAGGCCGTGTTACCGAGGGGCAGCGTCGGCCTGCGGATGAACCGACGGTGGATTCAGGCCGATGATAAATCAAACGCCAGCGAGAGGAACCTGTTAGACATCTGATACGAGCCGAGCGCAGCCAAACAGGGTGCGGCTGTGTTTTGGGTAATTAGATTTTCTCCTCCCGAGGCTCCACCGGGGAGGGAGTGCAGGTGAGTGCAGCAGCAGCAGCAGCAGCAGCAGGTGTCAGAGCACTCGAGCTAAATCACTCAGTCACTTATCAATAATAAAACACACCGGATTAGAAAAGGAAAATGCTAAAGTAGAGTCTCTTTTGATGGAAGAATTGAAAATATTAAGTGTTTGGCAATAAAGAAAAACTTGTCTAGTGCAAATCAATTGTTGAAATTAATTGATTTAAATTAATTAATTGATTTTATTCTGTCAGAAATCAGATTTCCTGTGACATATTAGGAGAGTGGACACAATAAACCACAGAAACACAACAGGATGTAACAAAACAAAGCAGGAAAGGGAAGAATTAAAGTTAGAATTAAAATTAAAAGTAGAAAACGTATTTTGCTGAAGGAAAATCCACAAAACAGTGCTTTTGGATACAGATGGTAAAAATGCCAGGTCATTTGTTCACAGCACTAATGTTTCGGTTCCTGTTCCTCAACAGAATCTGATATTACCACTAGAGCCTGTAAATCTTTGACAGTTTGACGTTAATTCACCGAGACAAAGAAATTCAGCTCTAAGGCTGCAACTCAATCTTTTGTCGAGACTTGGTTCACTGTAACAAAGAAGTGAACCCAGGCTTCTCACCTCTAAGGCGTCGTTGTCACAGTCTCCCTCCTCTGGACCTTTCCACGTCTCCTCCGTGATGCTGTTGACCAGATCACAGAATCTAACAGAGAAAAGCCCGGTTAGCGTCCTGTTCAGGAAATACTGTGAAAATCCTGCAAAGTGTTTTAACATCGACAGCTTCGGCATTTGAAGAGTTAAATTTCAGCTTCGAGCTCGTTTGTCAGGTTGTGATGATGAAGACTGAACAACAGCAGCAGGTTTCTGCTTTTTACACAAATAGAACCCTGGAAAAATGTAAAATACAAAAAGATAATCTAACACTGTACTGATTACATTTAAGAATATACAGCGACTGTAGTTAGTATTATGTTTTTGACGTTGACAGCTTCCGCATGTGTTAAATTGTGTTAAATGCGTTCCTGCAGAAACCTGTAGGAACAATCAATCAAAAATCTGAAACTCCACAGCCTGCATTTCTAAATTTAGAAATGCAGGCCCAATGCCCCCCCCCCCCCCCCCCAATGCTCAGGTGGCCGGGCACTTCTTGACATGCGTACGTTTGGGACAATTTACATGTGTTGTCGCAGATCCATATTGTGATTGAGTGGCTTTATTTACAGGCTGGTGTAGTGATCCAGAAGGGGTTAGAGTGTGTTTACATGCACACCTCCCACACAGACACACACACACACACAGTTATTGACCTTTATCACTCCCACCGCACACAAGCTGTGAATCAGTCGCCTTGATTCTCCGTCGCACACACAACATGCCTGCAGGTGTTCGCTGGTACACGTGTGCACATGCCAATCATGCATATGCACAATTAGACTGGATCCCTTCCACTTTGCAAGCACCCCCCCCCCCCCCCCACACTGTCACTCCCCGTTCCCCTGTATGAAAAGGAGCGCAGCATCACAACACCAGCAGGCATGACTCACTGACTCTCACACTCGGGGATAATGGAACTGGAAGTGCTCGGGAGCCTCCGATGTGAAAGTCACAAGTCTGAACAGTCGGTGCGTCGACATGAGAGAAGGTGCGTTAGCGGTGAGAGGGAAGGTGAGAAGCTTCCAACCTGAGAACAGAGCTGACGAGAGCACGTCGGAATACGCTGAACGTTTTGTTCTATCACACGTCGTTTATCACGACAAGCGTCAGGGGCAGATTTCAGCTTTGGTGTCTTGCTCAAGGACACTTCAGCATGCAGACTGAAAACCCCCCCGGGGATTGAACCTACGACCTTCTGGTTAGTGGACGACCCACTACAATCATTTTCTCATTCTTTATTGAGCATTAAGGAAATGTAAGTTTTAAAGTTGTAAAATCTCTATAACTGATATTGTGTTTTTAGTAATGACGGAGTTATAAACATTGGTTAGTGTTAGTAATGGTGTATTTTCTGTTTATTTTACACATATTATTGCTATTTTCTATATTTCCTTGTGTTTACTTCTCTATCACTGGTGTATTGATCTGGTTCGCTGCTCTAACACACATTTCCCCGCAGTGGAAGAGACGGACCGACCTTTTGCAGTGCATCTCTGTGCAGAAATAGATCTGGAAGTCGTCGGCATTGTGCAGGACGTAGAGGAAGGCACTGCGCTCGTCGAACTTGCTGATGCTGAGGAGAGAGAGAGCGCACAGTTAGTCCAACAGTGACCTCATCAGAGCGCGGGGGGGGGGGCTCAGAATGAAAGGCACCTTTCCCCGGACTCAAGACATCAAAACACAAAGCCCAGTACATGGATTTACACACAGAAGCAACATCAACACAACCTGTGGATATTTAGTTTTGTCGTTTTGTGAGTTTCAGCTGCAGAACCGATTCGTTTCTGGGCAAATTCTGCAGCTGCAACAACATTTGCAAACAAATATTTAAAATACAATTTCACGATGCTGAATTTCCGCACAAAAGACCAAATTGAAACTTTTATCCACCGGGATTGAACGCTCGGCCTGGTTCTACCGAGGCCGAGCCAGACACCGGAGCGTTGTGTGCCGTGTGGTCGTATTGTTGAGCTGCGATTGTGTCCTGCCGACTGTCTGCAGGCTGAGAGGAGAATGAGTCGTTCCCTAGCAACGCGTGAGCACGGCCCTCCGCTCTCTGATCTGTCACTGAATTCCTTTGAGGGCCGTGGAGGAGCAGACGCAGAGCAAGACATCGTCTGCACTGTGGTTCGGTCGGGAGCTGTGTGAGGTGAAGTGATAGTAACACACAGATCCGCTCTCTCGTGTTATTTTTCTGCACATCATGAGGGAATCACATCAAATGCTTCTAGCAGAGATTCTGTGTCTCGATGCCGATACAAATCCATGTCCGACCCTAATGGGACTCTCGTACACACTTACATCCTCTGATCAGTTGCTCCTGGACGGCTAATGAATGAATTCATTAACGATAGAAACTCCTTTATTCAAACAGGTAGTTTCATTGAGAGCATGATCTCTGATTCAAGACAGATGTCGTGCAGAGAGCAGAATCACGATAGTTGTACATTCATTACAGACAAATTAGTTTTTGCTTCTTCCCTTTTGAAGTTTACTTTTGTATGCACTGGTGCAATTGTTGCATGTCAGCATGCGACTGATGCATGCGACTTTAAATGCGACTTTAATGACAATTCAATTGAGGTTTTAACTAGTTTGATCTCAGGCAGAGACTTTATGCAACTTTTGTGACGGCAGAAAGTGATTTTGACCATTTCTCTGATTCTGGGGTTTGCAGAAAAATGAAGAAATTCACAATATCACCACCTGCAACGCTAAATTCAAACCCGCTCCCCCGGGTGGAGACACGTGTGAGGTGACTGTGACACCACTCAGCTGTAACCACGAGCGTGTCAGTAAAGACAAGAGACACTGACCTGACACCTCGAACTGATGTGGCGCTGAAGTTCCACTCATAAATCCCTTTGTTCTGCTGGAAGACAGATTAAAAAACAAATAAGATCATCACAGCTTCGGGGGGAGAAGATAAACTGAGAAACTCTGCTGACTGATGGTCGTATCACAGCGGAAGCACGATTCCCAAATTTGTTGAGGGACCTCACAGTAATAAAAAGACATTAGTGGTTTTATTGGAGTGGTTGTGGCGCAGGAAATAAATGAAGACATGATGTCGGTGCTGCTGATGTTAGGATCTGTTACTGGAGAGCAAACAATGCATCTGCTGCAAAAAAATTATACAATACGAGGAAGTAATTAATAAATACAAACAACTTCCTGAGCGGAAACAGGAAAATCCTCATCCATCACTTAACTTCTGTTGATAAATGTGAAGCCATCTTTTGTTTTTTTTCATCACTTGACCAGATAGTGTAAAGCATCAGTATTGTTGCCTTGGTTACATTCAGCATGTAAACGCTGTGGTTTCACCGCAGTAGGTCACCCACCTTGTCGTCAGGGGCAACGTGCCAGATAGACACCGTGTTGTCATCCACGTCTTTGTTTATGGATAAATACGAAGGCTGGTACACTTTCGTGGGCTCTAATATCAACACCTACAGACACAGAACAATACACGTCATCATTCATTTCACCAAATCACTTTTGTAAAGCATGCAGGAGCTTTTCTGTTTCCTCGGGCATTGTTTGGCCTCAGTTTCCTCGCCTCGTGTCACTTACAGGAAACCGGACAGAGGAGACATCCTTCTTGGTCGCCTCCACCAGAAAGTCCATCCAGAAATCCACCAGCTCCTGCTTGGGGGCCGGCTGCTCCACACCGGGCTTCTTGAACTGCTGATATATCAGGATGGTCTCCACCAGCGAGCGCAGGTACCTGAAACCAGCCACAGGCACGAGAAGGGTTAAAGAAAAACACAACCCGGTGTGTTCGGAAGGCAAATCTTTATTTAACCAAACGCACGTATCCCCGAAAAATCCAGACATCTGAATAACTCCGCTGAGGGAGAATCATAAACACAAATGATGCTACGTGATTGTGTTTTCATGCTGGGAAACATTTGTCTTTATGACATTAATGGAAACTTAAAGAGTTTTTCACAGCACAAACACAAATAAAGAACAGCAGGGACTTAACACAGACAGTTCACTGTTCTCCTCCACACACTGCAGATATGAAACCGTCTCTTAAAACCTCCTGCGATGAATTTAACATCTGAAATTATGTCACGAAGACACATAAGCTGTAAAAGGATTCAGTGAGCATGTAGAGATGTTAATTTAACGGCGATCTTGGGTCTTATATTTGATATTTTTCAGTTTACGCACATCAATAATTCCGTACTTGAAGGTTACAGAAAACCCTTTTTCTCGTGGTTGTTATCTTGTCGGTGTCATTAAAGCTGAAGGTAAATGTATGAGCCTGTTCGTTAACTGTCCTCTGCACCATTTCAATGTCAAACTCGTTGGAGAGAAGCACTTTCCCTCCCTGGAGCAATCGATTTCCTTTGCAACACGTGTTAAACTCTTCACGACACCAGACTCGTGTGGGGGGAGAGCGACGCCGATCAAATGAGCAAAGTGAGTTCCTCCTGATATTTTCTGTTCTCCACCAGAATCACACTCGATACTTACTACATATTAGACATAAACTGTGGTTCCAGGACAGAACAAGACACATCACAGCGGCACAGACACAGTGATGGACGTGGGCTGAGCTTTGTTTTTCCTGCGAGCTAATCCGAGAGCGGCTCCTGACGTTTCCTCACCAGATGGGGGCTTTGAGTTTGAAGAGTTTCTCAGACGCCTTGATGACCCTGTTGTTGTCGCAGGCCAGGATGCTGGCGCCCAGGAAGAAGCCCACGTCCCAGTAGCTCTGCAGCTTGTCCAGGCTGCCTTTTTTACCCAGCAGGCTGCTCAGCTTCACGCCTGCAAGACACGACAGATACAAGCATGTAATCGTTTTATTGTGTTTCCCCTTCGGAGCATCACCAACTGAGATTTTAAGTAATCTCAGTTGGGATGCAAACATGCAAACTCTGCATGGATCTGCCACAACACGCTTCAGCTTTTTCTAATCTGTCATTGTGCTCAGCAAGAGTTGAGAGATACTTGTTATGATATTCCTGGGTTCTGCTGCGGGGGGAGCTGCTGATACATGTCCTGCACAGTATGCGGCTGCAGGAACCAACCATTCGTGGAGTCAGGTGGGGGGGCGGGGGGGTCACCGGGATGAGGGTGGGGCTACATTACGGAGCTGCAGGCGGATCTGAGCCGCGGGGCCAAAGGCAAAGATTGGGAGCAAAGGCTAAGGAGGTCGTGTTGTTTTCACTCTGTCCCTTTGTTCGTCAACAGGTTTACACCAAACTTGGTGAAAGGATGAAAGTTGGGCCAAACAACAAGCCATTAAAGTTTGGCAGTGATCCGAACAAAGGGGCGGATCCAGGGAATTATGTTTTATAGGTTTCTTTAACATTGCAAGGTGCACGCTCCGCCTACTGGGATGTGGGATCAGGTGCACGTCAGGACCCTAGTTTCAGTATTAATGGAAGTGTGGTCATGCACGTACGACCTGAACAAGTCAGAACTCTCAGCGGACACGCAGAGTAAAGTCAAGCCGTGCAAAGCTCAGTAGATCTCAGGGAAACTGCAGCGTTAGGTTGTACATTTCTGCGGCTTTGTCACTCTGAGTGGCTCGTCTCATTTTCTGCCGGCGAGAGTATTAAAGTGTGGCTTGCAGTTTTGTTCTGATTTCCATGCATTAATGCAAAGCGTAAAATAGCAGCTTTGCTTTTGAAAAGGAGCTGAGTCTTTTCCATGGACGTGACGCATGGTGAAGAGCCGCTGCTGCAGAGCGAGGACGCGGCAGAGATGGATTTCTCAGTGGTTACTCAGCAGGTTCAATGTAGTCAAATGAGAAGCAGCGTATGCAGGTGAAGAGACACACACACATAATAGCCACTCCAGCGTCCACTCACCCGTTTTGCGGAGCTCGAAGGACGTGTCGAACTGGTGTCCGGCCGCCAGGAGGAGAACAGCGTAGTTGATACCCGAGTGCAGCGTCGGCTCGGACTCAAAACCCTTTTTAAACCTGGGGTGACAAGAAAAATGACTCCAATAAATATCCTGCCTCCAAATCCCAGCGTCTCTGAGGTAACGGATGACGTCTCCCTCAGACACGTCAACTCAAAAATCCAGAAACAATCACAGCCATATTGAGTTGGGGCCCACGGAACAGCAAACAACAACTGCGAGCACCCTCGCTAAACAAGACATGTAATTTATTTAATGACCAATCTGTTCTACTGAGGGGAAGTGACGAGAATGTTATTAGGGGAAATCAGCCAAGATGTGACACGGAGCTGGAAATAACAGCCAGATGGGAGCGTGATTATCGAAGCAGCGTGTTCAGGCGACAAAGATATGAGATCGAAAAAAGCAAATTCCAGGAAGGAGGCAATCGACAGCCTGGTGTTATTGTCAAGTCGACCTCCGTCAGGTGCTGTTCGCCCCTCTGTGCTCACATCACGACCATATACTCATGAGGTGGGGGGGGGGGGGGGGCGACACGTTAGCCAGGACCCTGATCTGACTCAGAATTCCTGGATTCTGCAAAACCTGCACATGCATCATGGAGATCCAGCAGGTTTTTCTGGAGCTTATTCAAGCTTTTAGGTCTGGATGGGAAATAGATCTGGTCTGAATGAAACATGACATTAGCAACTCAAGGGATCTCTCGCCTAAATACCTTCGTGCCTTTGCATCTTCCACCTATATAGTGTGAGACGTTGCATCAATCAATCAATCAATCAATCAATCAGTCAATCAATCAATCTATCTATCTATACATTTAGATCTATACATTTTGGTGTCAGATCCATTGTTTGTTCGGGAGTTTTTCAACATTTTCCCTGATTTCTTAAAGAATAATTCACAGATCTTGATTTTTTTTAAATCAGACATATTTAGGGGAATTATTCATTATTATAAAATGTTCTATGTTTGTAGCCAGTAGGGGGTGTTCCCATCCGAGTTCAGCACTAAATTTTAAATAATGTTACCAGGTTAAGTTGTTCCCCTTTTTTAATTCCTAAGAACTGCACTGAAGTCAGTATTGTCTCTAACATTCAGCAGTTACACAAATTGAATGGCGAATAAGCGTAAAGTAATTAAGGCTGTTAAGAGTTACACCTGTGATTAAACTGCTTCTGATACGTGCTGATGCAGCATCACTTCCTCTCCACGCCTCTCGTTAACATTACTCATCACAATCAACCGCCTCATTTCATCTCTTTTAATCACGTCGGCCTCCCGGTTGTTCACGTATGTTCTCTGGATCCTCGTGTTCTTCTCATTTGCTCTGACTGTGACGCGGCTCTGTGTCTTTCCAGCCTCGTCTCCTTGAGAGGAACTTGTAGGAGGAACCTGCGTTCGTCTCCTTCGAATGAAAGTAACGACACCAACGAGAAACAAAAGGGTTTTTACAGCTGACGTCCCTGATTCACGGAAAACCTCACGATTAGCTGAGTCAGAACAAAGTCACTCATCAAGCATCTTGTCTTTAGAAAACACATCTTCTAACTGTGTGTTGTGTTGTTTATATGTGGCTCACACACACACACACACACACACACACACACACACACACGTTATTTAATCCTATTTACAACAAATTGTATTTCATTGAAGTTAATTAAAACACTTATAGAAGTCTTCTTCAGCAGAGCACAGACCTCCGCCAATGCCCAACAGCCCCTCAAATTAAATAAAGCTGCACATAATTTCACACACGTCTGATTTATTTCTTCCAGTAAATGAATGATTCCAGAGGAAAACAAATCCATTCTGTTGCTTTTGTGTTATCTTGCTTATAAATCTAAGCAAATCCCAAATATATTTCTAACCACGACCCTGAAACAGCTCTTTGATAGGACCTATGCAAAACACCCTCATTTTCCAAAGGTGTCCTTCTCACTCATTTAAGTTTAATACTCAAACATAAAAAGTACAAGGACACACACACACAGACACACACACACACAGCTCTCTCACCACAGTGCGCCGTTATCTCTGCTCTGCGTGTCAGTGAAGTGAGACTCCAGGAACGTGTCCTTGTAGATGCGTCCCACCAGGCAGTAGATGTCCGAGGCGACCTTCTCCTCGTCCTCCACCAGGGGCAACATGATGTCCAGGGCTTTCTGTCGGTCACCTGGCAGGTTCCTCCTACGCTCACACACACACGCACACACACACACACACAAACACAAACACACACACACAGCGTGCACGGTCAGAAATGAAAGTTTGGACATTTCTGAACTTGAGTGAGAGATTCGCCTGCAGCAGTGAAGCATGAAACTAATCACATTTCAGTAAGTATCCAGACGCGGTCAGTGCAAAACGATGCTGAGTATTTGATTCCTCATCTTTAAAAGGGTCACTGCACCAATTTCAATTTCATGAGCCTAGAAGTCTGTCTCTATCTTAATGGAACTGCTAAATCAGGGACATTTACTTTGAAAGTGACATATTCAACAGAATATATAAGGGACGAATGAGATGAAAAACGTCTCATAACAAATATATATAAACTGGCAAATTCAGAAAGTCAATGAATTACAAATAGGTTGTTTGAATCTTCCACGGTCCCATTGAGCAGATCATGTGAACACTTCCTTTAATTCTTTTCTATTTTTGGATAACGACATAACGAGAGTTTCAATGACAGTCCACATCACAGAGGGTGTAACAGGTGGCACCTTCTCCGACTTAACAACATGTAACACAACAACATGTAACACAACAGTTACTTCATATGTCTCCATCCACTTCAGGAGGTTTGTCTGATTCTGTCGAGCCCACTTTAGAGTAGAGAGTAATATGGCTGATATGGACTTTTGAGTTAAAATATACATAAATATGTATAAATTGGCAATAGCAGCTATTTCCTGTCTTGTGTGTGTCACTGTGATGTGTTAATGTTGTTGCCTTGTCTAAAGAAAAACATTCCGATTCTTGATACATCTATAGTTTAAATATACTGTTCAGTGTAAATATTAATATTGATGATATTAAATCTGTGTGTGGTCTGAGCAGAGTGAATCAAAACAGCAAAGTGTGCGTGTGTGTTTGTGTAGCTAGGTAACTGGTGCACAGCTTTTTGTTGTGCGACATGATACTTGGCACAGACGAGGTCCATTAAGAGCCCGACTTAAATTACACAGGTTACTTGGGTCGTTTAAAAAAAAAGTAACTTTTGTTCGGTGAGCTGAGGCTTCGCCTGAACGGCCGCCGGTCATTCAGGTGCAGAGAGTTCTGCTCTAACTCACCTGGAAAGGAAGGATCCAGCCTTATAACCACATTTCAATTCTATAGATCTGCACAAAAAGTCACAAATTACAAATAATTGTCTCCTAAACGTGACTGAATGGATGTTTTTCTTCAAGACCCATGAATCTGAGACATGGAGGAAACTACTCTATCAGTCAGTGAGGATAAAGCAGCCGTTCATTTATACATTCTATTCAACACGTGGAGTGTTAATACCAACAAAGGTCATTGAAAGCTGCAGGAAATTCACCTTCCTCATTAACGATGCAAATGTATGCATCAAACCGCTGCATTGGGGGAATTTGTTTTTGTTCTGAGGTTTAAAAAATTCCCCTCATTTCAACCCTCAGACTTCAGAGAGAAACGCCTGTCGCTCTCCTGCAGAGTCTCACGCGGGCACAGAGACGAATCCTGAAGAACGTAACGTGGCTTCTCTGCAGAGCACGAAGGTTAAATAAAACGGACGAGCTGACAGCTATTACTATGGAGACCGTCCAGAGGGAGACGAGACCTGCTCCCTCTCTCTCCCCTCGTGCGTCTCTCCATCTCTTTCCTCTCCTCCCCAGAGGGCTGATGGGTGTTTGGACGGAGGAGATTCTTTGGCGTCGCTCGGTCAGACCCCGAGCGGCGTTCCCCAGTCACGTGTCTGATGCTGCGAGATAATTAGTGAACGCTCACTTCAGATTCATTTAGAAGCAGAGAAACTTCTTTAGATGAATTGCTGAAAATTGATTCAACCAACTCCTCTTCGATTCTCTCACGGCGTCCTTCTCTGAACCTGAAGATCTGACGCATCTCAGCATCCGAGGGAGAGTCTTCAGTCTTTAGCAGGAATATGAGAAAGTATCTGACCAGACAGTAGCGGCTAACACTCTTCGCATCTTGGCACCCGGCACAAACATTTTCCAGCCGCTGCCAAATTACAGAACAGCACGTTTTTATGGCTGCTTGAGGCGGCAGGGCCACGGAAACCGCGGGTGAGAAACAGGCGGTTGAAGCCTCCTGTGCTTGTAACGTGGGTCTTTTTCCCTGAGTAGCAGTAACTGTACACACGCTACTAATAAAATCGCTGCTGCTTGGGAACCTGCTTTAAAAAAAAACCCCCAAAAACTCGTAAAGTCACAAATGCAGAATCCCACTCATAACAACATGTTATGATTCACTCCTGCTGCTGTTTCAGGGAGAATTGGGCCAAAAAGACCAAAACCCTTGTTTATTAGTAATAAAAGGCAATAATGCCAACCCCCCCCCCCCCCCCCCCACACACACACACACAGATCAGGTTGCCTCACACGGTTAGTCACAGATAAGCTCATTGAAAACATCAGACACTGGGAATGCACCAGTTCCGACCTGCAGAGCCAAGTCCTCAACCGTCACCCTTCAAATATGTATAATTACATATTAGCTGTAATTTACCTTCATATACCCAAATGAAAACCTCCTGGTAGATGTGTGAAAGTCAGTGTCCATGTCTGGTGGTGTCAGTGAGTGTCACTGGGTGTGTTGTTGTGTTGTGTGAAAGTTGCCGTCTCACCGGTTCAGTGCAAAGGCGTAGTGGAACTTCACGTGCGGATGAGCCACGAGGTCAAAGGTCGGGAGCTTCTCCAGCGTCTCCACCAGCTTCACGATGGACTCGTAATCCTGGAGGACAAGGGAGGGACACACACCGGTGAGCTTCATCGTCATCATCGCTAAGCATTGTGGGACATTTGTGTACCAGCGTTCTCCAGACGTGCAGCTCAACACGCGGAGGCGCTGAGCTGCTATGAGGGGGGGGGGGGTCTGATGTCCCTTTATTCCAGTCTGAGACACAACAGTCTGACGGACAGCCAAACGCACTTCAATAATTGAGTGGCCCCTTCATCACATTTTTGTCGCTCCTACTCGCCGACATCGTCGCTATACCCAAAGCACGTTGAATAATTCAGCACGTCCACATTGCTTGTTGTTCTAATGAATGATTTATGAGCTTGAGCGCTGCCTACGGTGAGTGGGAGGATCTGGACAGCGAGCGCCATCACAATGTGAAAAGACTAAAGAGCGAAGACGAGCCGGAGACTTGAGACGAGCAGAAGAAAAGCTTCGCCCCGGAGCTCTCCACGGGCAGCGAGAGGTCGGAGACAGTGACGGGGACGAGGCGGGGAACTCTCCCCTCGGTTGTGCAGTAAAGTTAACACGGCAGCTTCCTCTGCCAAGGTCGGAGACATCCACACACACACGGATCATTACTGTGGTTGAGCTGGAGAAAGGTGGTTTGGTGAATAATGTTCCCTCGTGGTTTATCCTAGAAACTCGTGACCTTGTGGGATGTTTAGCTGAAAGATTCTTCTCTGAAGAGAAAACGTACGGCTGATCTATTTTTTACGATATATTGAGATAATCTGAGGCCACATCCATACAACTACGTTTTTGATTTGAGTCTCCTTGGTTTTAGAGCCGATACATTGAAAACGGACACGGCTGGAAACGCTACTGACACTCGTTTTATTTTGAAAACCCATCTAACGGTCTCTACATTGATCTCATTCGTAGAGTTGTTTGAACCCAGGACAAGTTGACGACATGCTGCTGACCTGGATGTCCCTGTACGTCAGCAGCAGGTTGATGACGATGTCCACTGAAAGGCACTCTACGTTGTCCAGCCGCTGTTGGATCCGGCTCAGCTCGGCGGCCAGCTCCAGGCCAGTGTACAGCTCCCGGGCTTTCCGGATCTCGTTCAGAATCGTCTCACGGAAATACTGACTGGAGGACAAAAAGAACACTGGTTAGAACAATGAGAGCAATAAGTCTGTGGCTTCCTCAGGTAATGTATTTCAGAGGAAATTTAATATTTTCATACTTCCAGTCCAGTAAGCAAATTGAAACCAACATCATATTATGTTATTTTCAGACAAGGACATTTAACCGTCTAACATTACCAGTGACGTGTAACTGGTGTCGACTGACAAGCCAACTTTGAAATCTGGCAAATCGGCTCTAGTGCAAGTAGTGACAAGATTAAAGGAGATATTATAACCATTTTGAATAAGGAAATGGACAAAGAACCTTTTTCATTTCTATCAAATCATTATTTAAAGCACCAAAGATCTTTATGTGACATTAATAACATTATTCTCCTTGACACGTTTACAGTTTGCATTCAGGTCGTTTTCCAGTGATGCTTAAAACTGGTGTCCAGGAAACTGAGGCTTCATCCAAGTGTAAGTTTTGAGTCTCTGAGGCTGGAGCAGAGCTTCCATCTATCTGGCAGCTCCGCCGACTGTTGGCAGGAAAGTCTCAAATGTTACTGCAGCAGCTGAGGTGTAAATGTGTTTTTCAAAAGCCGAGGGAGGCAACACATAAAAATAATGTCGGCAAGTAAAAATGGGAAGAGACGGACAATAAATCCAATCTTAACAGGAACTGTAACTTTGGCTTCTTCCTCATATGTGAGTGACCGGATTTATTTGTCAACCTTCGATTCTGGTAAAACCACGTTAGCTCCTGTTTCCTTATTTCACTTATTTTACAATGTCATCTGTAAGTGATATGGTAATTATGTTTTTATTAAATATTTAAAGCATGAAATCCTTGGGTCCAGTCCACCCTTATCCCCAGTTTGCTTGACTCACTGGGAGTTGGCCTGGGACACTTTGAGCAGCTGGATGAAGCGGTCCAGCAGCGGCATGCAGATGGGCCCCAGCAGCATCTCGAAGCTGGGCTGCATCAGATCGGTGAGGCCCTTCATCAGGCTGCTCTCACAGCAGTACACCTTGTTGTGCGGCGTCACCATGTACGGGATGAAGGTGTAGTTGGCCGAGCACGTCTGTTGACACAAGAGACGCAGGGTTGGGAAACCAAATATCTGTTCATCGAGGCATCAGAGGTTTTCTAAAGCATTGTGGTGTGAAAGAGGCAGCAGCAGCTGTATTTGAGTCCAAACGTGGGTGGAGTCATGTCAAATTTAATTTTGGAGGTTACGTTTTCATCTGCGTTTGTTTGTTAGTTAGCAAAAACTACTATCAGTTGATCCTAAGCCACCAACTTCCTCAGCAGATCTAATTATCCCCAAACTATTTGTCTTGATGCAAAATGGATGTATAATTAGCTGCAGGATCTTGTGGCTGCAGTATGTTGCATATTCATTTATCATAGGTATCGATAATCAAACTAAGATCGTAGTGTTTTCTAGGTAAAACAATATCCTTAAAGTACAAGCGGTACATTTATAGTACAGTAGAATACACAGCTTCACTGAACAATTACCTCGTCGGAACTCTCTCTACAGCTGACATTACAGACACCGTATAGGAAACCAAACAATGCATGTGGAAGAAGCACATTTCTTGCTGCAAGTCTGAGCCACTAGACGACACCAGTCTAAACAGGCAGCCGCCGGGTGGAGTGATCTGCATCAGCGGCGACAGCCACATTACCAGCTTCTGTCTTACAACCGCAAACACTCCGAGCGGCGCCCTCACAGCTTCCCCTTGTTCCTGCAGCCTGGGGAAGCAGACGTGCTGCCGTTCACCTGGTGCAGACCTCTGCCCGTTATTTGCTGCAGCTGCTGCATCCAGGAGTCATTTGTTCTCATCTGTTTTAGTTTTAGCACCACAATCTTTCTTCTTTATCCGCTAATCTCTAATTCCAGACACGTGTGCTTTCTGTTTTTTTGGTCTGGAGGTAGATGAGTGTGTTTGTGTTAACTTGACAGTTTTCTCCTGCAGCAGTGGTAGCGATGCTCCAGCTGCTGTCGCTCGCCGCTGCTGAATAAACAAAGAGCAAACACGTGCGTGTGGTGTTTACAGACAGTACACAGAGAACGAGACAGGCAGGAAACCCACTGTTGACATGTTCAAGAAGCAGTGGAGGTCTTTTAGAGGAGAGCTATTCCCAGAATGTCAGATGTGAGGTGACTACACGAGAATCTGAGGGAGGTTGAGCTGCTCCACAGCTGCTTTTATATTCTCCCCCGGTTTCAGCTTTTCAGCCTCTTTTAGAAAACACACGGCTGCTGCTGCTGCTGCTGCCAACTGAAAAGAGGAAGTGGAGCGAGAGACGTTGAGGCAGTGAAAGCAGATCCGGAGATAACTGCATCCTCCTGTGCAGCGGTGGTTCATGACATCACCGTTTTGCTGCACGTCTCTCAAAAGTAAACTGGGACTCCTGCTGATGCCAGTTGTGACCAGACAGGTTGCAAAAACGCCGACGCTATATTTAGCTCCTGTGTGTGTGTCTGTGGTTCATGCAGACACAGGATCACATGACAAGGCCTGCTGCATATTTCAGAGAGCGTGCAGGTCGTTGGAAGCGAAGCTCCGCTAGTCGCACACAGGTGACACGTGTGTGAGCTGCGAGGGAAACACTTGCAACAGCGCTGGCTCACGGGGGAACGTGGTGAATGAGTCAGTTGCTCAGTGAATGAGTCATCTGGTTCGTTAGCCGATGGTCCATCTGCATGTTTGCAGTAGGACGGAGCCGGATGCCGACTCACCTACACACACATGCTTTCTTAGAGCTTGATATAACTTGATATCAGCACATTTATACAACTCTTGCAACAGTGAATGATCCATTGAGGTTGTGGTGCCTCACGTATATGGGCCTGGAGCCTGGAGGTTGTAGCTGTGGGCTGTGACTGCAGAGTTGAAGTCAGTGGGCAGCTACAGTAACTGGATTTACACCAACACACTGGAAACACTGTGCACGCAGCTACAGCAATTTGATTATGCAACAACAGAGGCCAATTATCTGGATTTCTATGATCACAGTGGACAGCAGAGAACAGTCGAGTACGTTTGGTTTTTCCTCCCTGATCAGTGATTGTCCGATTATTGTTTATGATGACAAACGAGAAACAAGAATACGTTATTTACTCATCCTGAGAGTTTCCTCTTGTAATATGTTGCTTGAAAATACAAATTATACAGTTTCCTCATTATACTTAAAATACTATATAACTACTGTCTGTTTAAACTGCAATACAATAATAATGCTGCTTCTATACTTCCGTGTCATCTACATGTATCATGAAGATGATAGATGAAGATTTGGCCTGGGACATGCAGCAGCTTCAGCCTCAGTGTTGCAGCACATCACAACTCATTGTGATGTCTGAGTGTAATATGAGTGTTTGTGTTGGGTTGTGTCTCAGGATGCATGTCACCACAGGGGAGGCTTTCTATTTGCTTAACGCTTCCATGTGACTCATGTTTGTGGCAATTGCATATATGAATATGACTTGAAGTAGAATATGAATAGAAACGTTATCATAAAACTGTACAATTTTGTGTTTTTTGCTTGTGGAACTGAATAGCAGAGAAAGTCATGTTAAAATGTTAATTGTGTTGCGTGCAGGAACAAACTAATGCATTGAATTGACCGAACATAAAACAAATTGTAGATATTGTGGGTTAAATAAGAGCGATGCACCGGTGCAGAGCTGCAGTTAAATGCCTTTAATACCAGAAGGAGAGAGAACAAAGACAGCGGGAGCACATCAGGGAGCAGCGAGCTCCCGCTCTCACACTGTGGCTGATAATCAGCTCCTCTGACACGGTGCAAGTCAGAGTCAAAGATTAGTGCAACCTCCTCTCCACTCTGAAAAGCCACTTAAGAGAGCTAAGCCTCTCATCTGACTCCTGGACATGGACTCCAGGGCAACTCGCAGCCGGCCTCTGCCTCAATCACACTCTGCTCCACTTTCTGCTGAATCGCTCGATTGTTCAGTGGCTGGATCAACAGGAAATCAATGGATTTATTTTTAGCAAAGGCAAGAAGCAAAGATGCACAAAATTCGATACTTCCAGTTTTTTAAATGACAGGATTTACTGCTTTTAAAAAAATATTTTGTGTGAATGTAAACTGAAATACTTTGAGACTTAATATGGAACATCCGCACCGCCACAGGACTCTCAATCAAAACAATAAGAAAAGACCTAGTTTGATGATGTCGTGAAGCAGCGTGGGATCATGGGAGTTGTTGTCTTCTGCAACATTTCTTGTCTCGTAATATTCTTGGCTCTAAAACTGTGGATCTCTCTGGGTTTGAACGGTGTTAAAAACGTAATAAACAAACTACCGTATACGACTCAGGTCTGGTTGTTGAATTGTTTCATATTCTATCTTGAAACATTTAGATAGAAACTACAAAGGACGTGAGTCAGTGAAGAACAGGATTTCCTTTGCTTTAAATCAGCCCCTTATTTGAATGCTGCAGTCTTTGCAAGTCAAAGTTCCACCTTTCTATGCAGATGGTGCTCGTGCAGTCGCTGCAACTCACCAACCGGCTTTCATCTGAGGAAAGCATCTTGCAAAAATGGGAGGAAGACGCTGTTTTCTTTTGACATTTCTGTGAAACCAAACATTTATTGCAGCCTCTAAACAAAAGTGGGCTGAGGCAGAGGAGAGAAACCCTTTTCAACACGGAGGAGAAGCATAAGGTGTTGAACACTGCTCCCTGCATGTTGTTAGAAAAGAAAAAAGAAGCATATTCTTTGCAGCACATAATACGTGTGATGTGTGAGCACTGGGTGAGTAATGTGTGAAGGCAAAGGCGAGAGGAAAGAGAGAAAGATGCTTTGTGTACTTACAGTGTTCTTCTGGCAAATTATCTCCTGAAAGAGGACGAGAGAAAAACGACATTTAGAGATTCAACAAGCACATTTTCTCCCGCCGGCAATGTTACACTTAAATTAAACAAGACAAGACAAAACCAAACCCATTAGCTGCACTTAAATTTAATATAACGTACCTGAGACAGTTAGAGTTGATCTCTGTTGAAATTTAGAGTGGTTGACTAATATGAATGTTCCTGTGAACAGTCTGTGGCAACAGTTGCTGCCATTAATTCAGCATAAAGGATGGAAATACAGTACAGGTGAGGTACGGAATGAAAATTATTGTAAGATATTTTACTAGGAAAGGTTGTAGGTTTGAGTCCCGGTTTCGGCTGGGCTCTCTTTCTGTGTGGAGTTTGTTTGTTTGCATGTGAGTTTACATGTTCATCATCACAGAGTTAGGTTAATAGGAGACTCTAAATTTGTGGTAGATGTGAATGGGAGGGGGAATGATTACAGGACCCTTACAGGATAAGTGATGTAAATACATTTGTTTGAAGGAAAGGTTGACCTTTAACTGTGCAAGCTGAGCATCTGGCTTATTTGACATATAAAGATAATTAGATAAGTTACCCAGAAACAATTCAAGATAGCAGGGATAGAGTTAAAAGACCAATTCAATCAAGCTGCACTAAATTTCATTCACTCAAAGATACAATCAAGATCCATTATTCTCTGGGAAATCAGAGAAAATGTCGGGAAATGCAAATCTCATAAGCGATAAAAAGAATTGCCTGAATCCTGGATCCGCACAAAACCTTTATTGAAATCCTTCCACCAAATGATGTGGCAATCTCTCCTTTAGCTTTTGTGTAATCTTAATCTTAACAAACAACCCAACCAATAAACAACATAATCTCTCACCCTTCAATTCACAAGCGTGTGTATTGTTCTCTCTCGCACAAAGAGACTATTTTATTCTTAAGAAAATAAACAGCGTGACCAGCCCCGAGGACACAAAGGCCTCTGTGGGTCTGTGGGTATTTTTAGTCCCGGTGCCTTTTGGAGAACTCCCCTATTTAAAGAGCAGCCCTCACTTAGAAAGCAGCACCCTTTGAAACAATGGAACCGCCGCCTGATAAACATCAGTGGAAACCACCAGAGAGAGGAGGTCTTGTCAGGCTGCGGCGAGGAGCTCCAGCCAGACGGGTGGGCACCACAGCAGACCACAGGAAGGGAGGGGACCGCTCCAGCTACCAGTTTGCGTTAGCGCAGGGAGGAATGTCATGGAGGGTATTTTGGACGTAGAAATAATAGAGCTGCGAATGTGCATTAGCTCTTTAGGTCGTGTTTAAGTCGACTGTGCAGACAAAGCTCTCCTGACAGGCTGAGTGGAGCGTTACGCTGACTGGACAGTTCTGTGGAGCCCTAAGTCGCCAATAAGACTCCCTTCACTACACTCACTGCACAATAAAGGCCTCAGTGTTCCTCAGATACAAGCCGCTGGCAGCAGGAGGGTTTTTAAAGTGTGTTCGGCTCTGGCGTCAGACTGTGTGAACTACGTCTCGTCTGACACACACACACGCAGTTGTCATGTGCTGACACATGACCAGGGGGAGATTCTGAAGTTATAAACTGACATTTTAACAGGAGCACAGATGTGTTTCTCTTATTAATGAATGACGCATGCAGGGAGAAATATTTGCATATTGTTGGGGGATTATCACTTCCTCGTACTTGTCAGGTTTCTCCCCCCCCCCCCAGGAAGTTGTTGATGGCAAAACACCGATCATGTCAAACAGTTAGTGGATAAACATTTACCCAGCATGCAGCACTTTTTATCTTTTAAAACTGAACTCTGCCAAATAACTTAAGGTTGCGACTGTGCAATAACTGTTTTGGTTCATTTTGGTAATAATTGTTTATGCTGGTGCATTTATTTGTCTGATCTTTATCTTTCATATTCATATTTCTCTTTCACACTGTGTATGCACTGCGGAGATACACAGAATTTTGTTGCATAGCTGCAATGACAAATTATGGCATTCTATTCTATCTTGATCAAAAATACCATGTTGAAAGAAATGAAAATATAAAACATCACATGTAAAAAGGTAAAAGAAAAGACGTCTGAGTCCTGGATCCACTAACTGACTGAAAGATAAATGAGGCCACGTTGACGTCCCATCTTAAATGTTTCATAAATGCGTTTCCTTCCATCAAATTACTGATGCATTTATGTGCCGCCGCCGCCACCAAATTACATTTGTGTCAATCCCACGTCCGCCCCGCGTCCTTCTAAATAAAGCCTCAAATCACGACCCTCGTGAATCACAGTGATGGCGAGGGCGGCTCCTGGTTCCTGCTCGTAAACCACGACTCACCTGCAGCGACTGGAGGGAGTCGGAGTTAGTGTCGCAGTACAGGATGATGTTGTTGGCCATGCTGAAGCTCTCTCGGACTCCCAGGTGGTAGAAGAGCGAGGGCTGGCGGAAGGCGTCCGTCATCTCCACCACAGCCAGATCTGACGGAGACAAACAGGGAGCGGTTAGGTCGGGAGGGGTCGGTACAGTCACGTGGAATATTTAATTATACTTCATCTTCGTCATTATAGCTCAACTACCTTCATTATATCAAAGGTTAAAGTGACTAACTGCTGAACACCGACTGGACTTTATTGTTCTGGGACGGAGAGACGCAGCTCGGGGGTCAAAGGTTAACGGACTTGTCTGAAACCACATCACGTGTTTGTCACTACTACAAACTGTTCACGGTGGATTTCCTGACGTCAGCCACAGCTTCTCGTGTCAGGGAGACAAGTGGCAGCTAATCGCTCTCTTGAAAAACAGACCAGCTCCATGGACGAGGGACGCTTGATCCATCCCAACTCTGTCAATAAACACAAACACGGTCGATACCACCACCCCCCGGACGCCGGCTGGACGCAGGAGTAAATATTGTCCAGTGTCACTCAAAGCAGCAGGACTGTGGCCTCTGGTGAAGAGGTTCCCAGACTCCTGTGCTTTTACATTGAAAATACACAGCTGTGCTACACCGGAGCTCAGTCATAGGCTGATGAAAACAAAACTCGTGGAAATCTAAAATGATGCTTAAGTGGCGTTTACCAAACTGGTCGACCTGTAGAATGAGCACGGCCGTGTGATGGAGGCCCCTGACAGGAAGTGGAGCTGTGCACGCCGCCCCTGACTTCGCCGCCAGCCACCGATAACAACAGCAAACCCAGTAATGACAGGGGGGGGGGGCCTCCAGGGCGTCACAGAGATAACACGTCACCCTGTGTTTTTCATCTGTTTCCAACTATCCACCTCTCTGTGTCAACAAGCAGGTCGCACAGAGCTGAGCAGCAGAGACGCTCTGATACGGCAAAACAGACCTGACTCCGCTCAGAAGGTCGAGTTCGTTAGAACGACTGGAGGAAAAGCACCGAGACGCTCAGTCGTCTGAAATCAATCATTCAGTCTCTGAGATGAGGATTTGATCTGTTTTGACTCAAACTAGACGTTGAGCTTGTGGTAATTCCAACTTGTAACTGTAAAGCAAACTTTGTAAAACCTGTCAAATAAATATGCAGGAGAAATAAAACTTGTAGACGTGTAGAAAAGGTTTGTGTTAATAATGAAACGTTTGAATAAAAGCTGTGAACAACAAATAATGTGAAGTTCTACAAAGACAATGTGAAAAAGGAAAAGTGATTTAATGAACATCTGTTGCAGACAGGACGGAAATAAACTGTGGTTAAAGTCCACATTGTGTGTGAGGCCGAAATTACAGGAGTCTGATCAATATGGATTTTTAAAGTGTTAACCCCCCCCCCCCCGGTCCTTCAGAATAAAATCACTCTGATCGACCCCCTCACAATTTGACTGAACAGCTCACATCAAGAAGTCGATTGATTTCTGTGGATCTGCCAACGCCACTTTGCAGAGAGGAGCCAATCAGAGCCACTCTTCACACTCCTCCTCATCAACACGTGCAAATTAAACCAGGAAGCAGGCACTTGTTGCTGCCCCCGGTGGTTCTCCTCACCACCCCCCCGCCCCTCTCACTGCAGCCAAGTGGGCAGCGGACATGTGGGATAAAGAGGATTTTCAGCTCAGCGGCTCTGAGCACTGATGTGGAACATCGAGAGGGGTTTTGTTTTCTGGATGAGCAGCCGGCGTCTCCAGGACAGATGAGCACAAGTTAGATTTCACTTTCTGACGCAGGAGGCGGAGGGGGAGAGTGAACCTTAATCCTCCCTTTGGCCCGACCTCTGCTCGAGAACCACTTGTTGCTTCCATATCTGTGACGCATTTCCATCAGCGATATCGTCAAATATCAAACAGAGATTCAGCCTCGGTGCACGTTTGGACGTCAGTAACAGAAGTTCCCGGCGTGCGCTCGAGGTCTAGTGACACCAGGTGGAGTTACCTTGTTGCATTTGACGGAAATTCTCAATTCCTTAATCTCACTACAACCCTGAGCACACACGGAATAAAGAGGTTGTTTGTCTTCTTCAGGGCTCTTACTTTACGCTCTGTGCTCACAAGGTGCAACCGGATGTCCACGTCCCGACAGCGCAGGTCGTCTGATGAATTAAAGATAAGCTTGTCTCGTTTCTGTGCAAACAGGACAACCATCAATATTACATCTGAGCAGGACTTCAATTCAAAATATATTCAGAGGCTGCAGATGTCTCGGGTGGAGTAACGTTGGACTAAACCTCAAGAAAAAGAAAAGGCGAGTGTTGTTCTGCAGGGAGAGTGGAGAGGAGCCATCAGCTCTCTGAAGTGTTTAGTACCCAGAGCCCCTGAGAGCTGAAGTGGTGCATGATGATGTCGTCAGTGTTCAGACTTGATGCACACGTGTTGGACAATAATAAAAAACACAGCACGTCACAGGCTTCAGTGGAGACGTCTTTCATTTCCTTTTTTTACAGCAAGGATAGATTTTGTATTATTCTAAAGGCCGGTGGAAGATGAAGTGCAAGAAACATACAGGGTTAAAAGTAGAATGTGTCAGGTCATCACCCGTTGTATTTCCTGTTTCTAGCTTCTTATTCACAGAGGAGACAAAAGGCTCCAGGGCCCAACATGAACATGGGGCACCACACACCTCTAATACACCCAGACTCAAAGAGACACAATACTACAAATAACATGAGTGTGTCTCTTTGCAGCTCTTTTTTGTGTCTTTGCAGTCATTTTGGGTTTCTTATTAGTTGGTTCCATGTCTTTGTGTGTCTGTTCGCGTCTCTTAGCTTTGCAGCTTCTTGTTACCTTATTATCTCTGCTGTGGATGTGTCTCTAACGAGGAAATTGCTGTTTCTCTTTTCAGTCGTTTTGTGTCTCTCTGTGTTTATTTTGCCACTTTCTTGTGTCTCTCAGTGGAAATCATCTTTTTGTGCTTGACCTACATCTCCTCCTTCTCATTTTACTGCTCTTATGGCCAATAAAGTTGTTTTGTGTCTGTGCATCTCTGTGTCAGTGTCTTGACTTTATCTGTGGTCATTTAATTGGCTTTCCAACACACTCTCTGTTCCAGGCCCCCCCCCCCCCCCCCGCCCCATTGTGCCCAGTGGGCTCATTTACTGATCCTGCCTGGATGATATGACAGGACTACATGTGGTTTTACTACACAAACTGAAGGTTACTTCCTCTTTTCTCTCTGGACTTTTCCTTCAAGTGTCAAACAAACGCTTTGATTGATTTCTTTCACAAAATCGACCAGCCTGGGAAGAAGTTGATGGAGACGTGTGTGTGTGTGTGTGTGTGTTTGTGTGTGTGTGTGGCAGCGCTGCCAAGAAGCTTGCCGTGTTAGAGTGCACTGATGAAACCACTGGCCTGCATGAGGCCCTTTTGTGAGTTTGTGTATTGTGTTACATAAGTGAAGAGAATTTCAAAGCTTTATTTGTCTACAACCACAGGGAAGAGCTGGGAGAAGAGGTTCTTATCGATTCAACACAACTCAGAGCAAAGATTCTGAACATTTCAATGAGAAAATGTAGGAAACTCTCCAGGATTAATGGAAAAAGTTGAAGACTGTGGAAAACTCTGTAGCTCCTGAATCACAGCCTCAGTGTTTTCCATCCCGATGTCACATGACACATTCACACGCTACATGCCTATAGCGTCTAGTCTGACACGCCCCCCTAACAAAGACATTCTAAAAACGAGAGCGGGGGCCGACATTTCCTACACGCACGGGAAGTGGCTGACCAATCACAACAGAGTGGTTCCAGTGGCCAATCAGAGAAGGCTGGGCTTCATCGGGAGGAGGGGCCTTAAAGAGACATGCGCTGAAACCAAGATTTTGAGACAGAAGCTGAAAAGAGGAGCGGCAGCAAAGGACAGAACGAGTATAGTGATGTCGTTTCTGAACACGAGAGCAAATAACAAGCTGAAAAACATGCAGAGCGATGTCCTGATAATCCTGCGACACCTCCTGCAGCAGGACCCGCCACTAAACCAGATTGATTCGCTCGCCTACCGCTCAAAGCAGAGAAGGGAAAACAATTCAATACTCTCTCGCACTGTTTGGCTTTCGGCAGCACTCGGCCTCCTGCAGCCCAGCGGTGCCTCTGAGGGGGAGACGGGGGGGGGGAGAAGAAGGAGGGAGGTGATGAATTTGTTCTATTGGCTCCTCTTCCTCCTCGGCTCTCTTCACACATGCTCTCTTTTTGGAGAGAGGGGATCTGCTCAATATTACGATCCAAATGGCGCTGCAGTCGGTTGCAGAGGATCATTTCAGGGACTTCTCCTCTGTGCAGCGAGCCAAACGGAAAGCGTACGCCGACACAAAGAAATCTATTTTAATGAGTGAGGGCTGCTGAGAGATGTAAACAGTCGCTCCCGAAATACAGTGCATGAGAACAAACAACTCCACGCCTGCAACAAACAATTATTTTCATTCGCTGGCTTATTAAAAGACACTTCTGCAAATGCATATTCATACGTATTGAAAACAATCAATACCTAGGTTGTGTAAATATTTGAGCCTGAGGGATTTTCACAGATGTTTTATTGGCATTTATTTTTCCAGACATGAAATAAAACAATGCTGAACATTTAAAGCAAATTTTTATCAATTCAAGTTCTGTATATTCAGTTGTATTTCTGTTTTATTTTGAGTTATACTTATTAATAAGAGGGTTTATGGTTAAACTGTAAAACTATAAAATCTATATTTATAAAATCAGTATCTGAAGTTTTTTAAATTATTTTCTAAAGCCACTATTCTACTACTCTCAGAGTACAATGGAATATTTTATATAATCTACTTCACCTCGCAGTTCAAGAGCAGGATATAATGTGTGCGTGTGTAGGTATGTGCTCGTACTTTGGCCTGATAGCACTTCATTTGTGTGAAAATGTTTCTAAAAGCACTAAAATCCCATTAGCAGCAGTGTTTACGTACAGTCGGTCGCCAGCTGTGTCCAGCTGTGCCCGCCTGTAGTTTCACTCTGTGCTTGCAGGAACAGGACAGGTACAGGGGAGGTAAATAAAGCACTCGTCACAATCACTTACATAACAACTCCACATAAGAAGCTGTAACCATGGAGACTCAGCGAGGAAACTGCTGTGGATGTAAATCAAAGCATCAGTGTGTGGCAGAGCAGTTTTTCCTCTCCTCGCCGCTGAAGGAGGGACTGAGGCTTGCGTTAGTGGAGTAAAGAGCAGTGGGAGGATTTCCCGACTCGAGGAGACAGTGGAAATCTCCCAGCGCCACTGGAAACCATTTCCCACACTCAAAAAGACATCTTTTTTCCTCCCCCCCCCCCTTAAAAAAATGAACCCCCTGAGAACAGAGCGTCCAGAGCAGCTTGAGGCAGCTGCATGATAATTACCTCTATACCAGGTCATTATTTTCTAAAATAAAGTCTTTCTATTCTGAAATGAGGACCTGTTAACCAGATAGAGTCTCACTAATGGCTCGAGGGCAAACTTTGTGAGACTTGACCTGACTGCAGTCGTGGGCGATCTTGCAGAAGGAGCTGACATTTGGCTTCTACAAACACGCGCTGCTGCTGCTGCTGCTGCTGCTGCTGCTGCTGCTGCCAACCTGAGCGCTGCATTCATGGCAGGTTTTAAAGTCTCGACCTTAATATGTTGTGAGTTGCCCTGAGTAGATGTCATGATCTCTACGACTCAGTTGAAAAGTAGATTGTTAAAGATGATTGTGAACGTGAATTAGCTTTCGGACGCACTAAAGGTCACTGAAGACAGATGGAAAGCACAAATGTTCACGTCTCAGGTTTTGTACATTCTTGTGAGTTGACTGGAGAGGGGGTTTGCAGAAACCAGTGTTGCAACAGCTGCAGGTAAAAACCTGTTTGTCCCTCTGGGAGACGCGCGATGGAGAATGTCATTATTGTTGCTTATTTGAACATGATGCCAACTGCTTCTTCACAAACAGAGGAGAGGGTGTCCAACAAATGCAAACTACTAAAAGGGCCCTCAGGCCCTCAGGTTGGGGGGGGGGAGGGGTTTGGAGGAACACAAAGTTCTTGTGACATGTGCCGACTGAAACCGTCTCGAGAAGTTGGCAAACATCTACAGTGAATTCCAAATCCTACACAGCTCCAAAAACAGCCACTACAGACGTTCTCCCATAAATACAACCCTGGGAATGGAGTAAGGAAAACAACCATACAAGTCTTTCAGCTGAGAATCTCTGTCCACAAACACACCCGTCGTCCCAGAGGACACCAGACAATGGTTATTCAGCAGAGAGATTCATGCTTCTCTTTATTTTTAGACGCGAGCTTGAAAGAAATGCCCCTGGAAACACCGCCATGCAGGAAACCAGACCAACGTGCCAGTTGCACCACTCTCCTGGCAGACTGCTCCTTTTTCTGTCTTTCATTTTTTACCTCTCCTCCTCCTCCACTTTGTTGCTTTCTCACACACACACACACTGAGAGATTTTTTTTTTTTTGCAAACTGCAGTGCCATGGCCCCCGAGAGGGAAAAATAGCTGAGAACAGAATGTGAATTCATCCGCGGCTGACAAACACGTAGGGAGAAACCCGTGCTGCTGCTGCGCTGGCTGCCTCGACTTGCCTGTTTGATTTACTTCCTGCTCTCTTCTTTGCCCTGCTGAAATGAGAGGGAGCTGTTTTTATGACAAGTAAACAATGTTTTGACCTTATTTCAGTTACTTCACACGCTGGGTGCCGCTGAGATAAAGTCGCACTCGACAGGGATTAGAGTGAAGTTACACCTGAGCCTCGGAGACGCAGAAAAGAAAAATCTCCTTTCTTGGCATTTTTAGACGAGTTCCTGAAAACAATCATGACCTTTCACCTTGGACAAACACCGGTATGATAGAAAACTACCTGAAAATGTATTTGAGTTTGTTTAGATTTGCCCATGTCCCATCTCTTAACCAGGAGGAGGTGAGGGTTTATGATGCAGACAGACAACAATGGGCGATCCAGACTTTGTTCTTCCTGAGAAATAATTGTGCGCTTTCCAGAGAACTCGGTGTCCTTCGTGGTTCCTGCCTCACAATCGGACTGAAACTGATGAGTCAATCTCTCTCTCTCTCTCTCTCTCTCTCTCTCCCTCCGCTGGTTTCTGAAGTCGCAGGTTTTACCCGCCTCCTTCTGCCTCTCACCTCAAATGAACCATTGATAAGACCTGAGAGTTTTAATCCGCTGCCTCTCCACCTCCTGTCATTTTTCTGAGGGGCACTTAAGAGATTTCGCCCCGGGGGTGACTCGTGCACTTACAGCACCTTCTGTGTGTGTGAACAACACAACGAGGGTTAGTCTGCAAGACATGTAAACACAAAAGCACAGGGGAGGGAATACGAGGAGCTGAGGCTTCTCATCAGTGACGACTTTCCATGTTTACTTGAATTTCACAACAGAAAAGAATAAAGAAGAACAGATTCTCAGTTTCCGATTTTGATACTTCCTGTTGAGAAAGATCAGCGCATAACATTACCGAAAAAAAAATGTGTTCCCCGCCGACGTGCACTTGAGGTTCTGTCAGCACCGTGTGCATGACGCCGCTCTTCCCCAGATGCCGTTGAGTGGCCTGTGGGCTAATTCCCTGTGACCTTGTGCTCTCTGACCTCCGAGGGGGCAGCCAGGCATGCAGAGTAAACAGGAGGGAGGATAAACAACTTAGCAGAGGGCCAGCTGACGGGATTCCAGAGCCACGTGGCCTCTCAGCTGGCGGGAAGTGTTCAATCTTCACACTGGTGAGTCCCCAAGACGCTCGAGGTGTCGACACCGGACTTGGTATGGGATCAGAAATCACTCCCTAATCAGAAGGTCCAAAGGTCCCCTTAGAGTCAATAAGGCCGCACACACTCTTTTCAACAGGATCCATTTATTATTCTCTGGGAAATTGGTAGAAATATCCCAGAAACATGTCAAATATTCTAATGTTGAACAAACCCATTAAAGATTCTTGGATCTGCTCCTTTGTCCGATCTGTCTGAGGATTTAATGGCTTCTTCTTCTTGGCCCATGTCCCATTGTTCCCACTTTGTTTTGTGGAAATCTGTTAGAAAGTGTTTTTTTGCGTAATCCCACTGACAAACAAAACAAACCAACAGTTGAAAGCCATTTGCATTCATTAGCGGCCAACGTGCTTTCAAATCATTTGTAACCTGCGACCAGAAGCGATTTAAACAATGTCCTCCTCTCAGCCTCCTCAATATTAGGAATTAAAGGCACAAGTGGACAGCCTGACAACAGTTTGCGAGCCGCGTTGTTGGCACAGCGCCGAGTGTCCAACTCCGGCTCAGAACAAGAGGAGAGCAAACACTGAGGCGGAGGCAGAGCCGCTTTCAGAGCTCGGCTATTGTTCAAACGGCCATTGTGCTCCCCTGCAAATTACACAGCAATGCAACGTGACGATGAACCGGAGAGATAAAGCTCTGCATACCACAGCCGAGACCCGACATCACAAGACAAGTGGAACAGCACAAGTCTGTACAACTGGTCCCTGAAATGTGCCAACATCAACTGCTGCACTTTTAACTCCGCAGGAAACGAGGTAGTTAGAAATGAACCGTCCAGGAAAAACAAACCAACTCCTCTCAAATGTGTTTCACCTGAATGTGGTTATTTCAGGAAAATGATCAGCATGTGCATCAGTATGTTTTGTTATGACTCCGAGAGGTTATAGATGATCTCAACCCAACCAATCAATGACTGATGAATCCATCCTCCACCTGTTTTCAGTCGATACAGAAGCATTAGCAGTGGCTACGAGCAATTAGCTTCGCAATTATGTGGATTGGAGTCATTTTACTGATCCATTTGAGCACTTACGTGTTGTTCCACAAGTCAGCGAGTCATCAATCCAACCCTCTTAGCCTCTTTCGCTTCAACCTCCATCAACATAATGAGAAGAAACGACTAAAAGCTCAATTACAAGACAAAAGGGAAAATGCCTTCAGTGCAGAGTGGGCTTCTGATTTAAGGGTCAGTCAATTTCAAATAGCTACAGCGACAACTACTCACCTACAACTGTACGTTTAGTTATTATGGGATCGTTGCCGTCGCCCTTAGATAACAAAACAGTGTTTCTCATTAATTATGTGGTGGCCCATCATATTCAAATTTGTCCCGTTGCACTTTCACAATACATGCATCATACCACCACAAGACATCTCTTACTTGGGGTTTTACTCAGTTGTTGCATTGTGTAGGTGTGTGCGGTGCGGGTTTGCTGTGTAATTTGTTGCGCGCTCGTCCATGAAGTTGTTACCCTCCACGCAGTCAGACCTCAGAGTTTCAGTTGCAGTTGTGCAAGTAGCATGCAACGCAAATAACAAATTATCTTTCACAGGTCTGTGAAGCTGTCACTCAGAATATGCTCATGCACGTGTACGAATAACCTGCTACTGTGTTGAAGTCTGTGGGAAACGCTGCAAAGGTCAAATAATACACAGTCAGATCATCCCTCTGCAGTCGGAGGGTTATCATCCATGTTGTCTATCCTGAGCTGAATGTTTGTTTTGTCGTGTGTTATTTAATTAGTGGTGAAATGAAAATGATGTTTTTACATTAGCAGAGCAGTGGCAGTGGGTTTAGGCTCAATTCAACGGATCTGCCGGTGAATTGAAAGCTTTGTTTTCCTCTTCACCACGACAGTCCGCTAAATCACCTGCTTTACTCCTGATACCTTTAAATCTCCTGCTTCCCCAGAACGAGACCCTGAGATACTTCTACCTGGAGCCGACCCAACCTGACCAGAGCAGTCCATCATTTCCCACTGCAGCTATACTGGATGTGTAAAGGCAGAGAAGCATTTAAGTATAGTACAGGAACAGTTCATTATTAATTGATCAGGCAATTGGAGGAAAATGATTTGCTATCTATTTGGATAATGAATGAATCATTTATAATCGAGCGAGCGTCAAGATCCATTAGTCCGAGGTTCACATTTATTCAACCAGACCCCGTAGCTTCAGACTTCACATGTCGATTACCTGAAGTCTGTGATCAACAGTTCTCAGCAGCTTTCCCTCAGTTTCCTCCATCGTGTGCTGTCGCAGCCCCGAAGGCGTGAGCATCAGCCTCTGCCGCCTCTCAACCAAACGTCCCCTTTGTCCACGGCGCCACGTGAGGAGGATGTTTGAGGACGGACAGGAACAGGCTCTCGTTGTATTTCAATCTGGCAAATCTTCTTCTTCCAAATGAGCAGACGCAATGCACAAGCTCCGGCTCTGAGCTCATTGTTTGAAGGTTTTTTGTTGTCTGGCCTTCATGTCGGCTCCGCGCTCGTGCAGGAAGAGGACGAAGCGGAGTGTGTGTGTGTGTGTGTGTTAGATAAAACATCGGGTTTCTGGGAAAAATGCCTCCCATGTGGATTCTGAGTAAATTCAGTCGGAGTCGGAGGAAGAGAAGTGGACAAAAAGAGAACTTGATGTGTTTGTACAACTAATAATGTTTTGTTATGACAAGCAACACGTCTGTTTGTGTTGAGCAGAAACTTTACAACCGTCACCGACTGGAAGGCTCAGGCTACCAACACATCCTATGGTTTAATGCATGTAAAATAAAAACTTATTTTAAGACATTTTGCTCCAGAAACCTAATTTTGTATGAAACTTTGGTTTTATTATGTTCTTCACGATATGTTCTACTGAGTTTTGTATATAAGAAGCACAAAATAAACAAAAAAACCTCAACAAAGACAAGATTTCCTTAACAAGCTTCTCATCAAACTCATTTTATTTTAACCTGGAACTTCCTGGTAAATTTCATCCTGATCTTTGCCTCATGTGTTTCCTACTTTCTCTGCACTTTTAAAACCAAGGTTCACTCTCTAAAGTCGCCCAAACTTCTCTTTTCTCTGACGACTCTGGAGCTCAAGGTTTCACACTGTCCTTCGGAAGAAGCTCGTCACAGCTGCACACTGATATGGTTTTTATGAGGCCTCATGGAGGTTTTTGAGGAAACTGCAGCTGTATCCTTGACACTTGAGCTGATTCTGTTTGTGGGTCGCAGCAGCAGCAGCGGCGGCGGCAGCAGTCACAGGTATCTCTGCTCTTATCTCTGCTGCACAAACCCTGATAGCAAATATCTGAGTTCACAGTCTCTGGCTCGTCACCAGCTCCGTACACTTACAGCTGCTTTTTATTTGACTGAAACTTCTGCTTTCCAACGAGGGGGTTTTCTCTGCTTATTATGCAACTGAACATTTCCAGTAGGATCACGAGCCAACTACTACACATGCACTACGGATAGAAGCGAGGGGAAAGTGCTTTCAGTCGGATTCCAGTGGAAAGTCCAGCCTCATGGCTCAACCCATGACACCCGGACGATACTGGAGGCGCACAATGGAAGGGGGGGGGGGGAAACTGTGTGTGTGTGTCTGTGGAGCAAATTAAACAAACCCCCGAATGATGCTCTCCTGCTCCGAGAGGTTTGCAGACTAAAGCCCCGACTTGTGCAGAGCAACCTGTCCTGCAGGCGGTTTCTCCGAACAGAGGTGATGCAGCAAGCTGTGCGACCTTTGACCCCTGGCACTAGCTTGGAAGGAAGTCCAGCATTCCTGAGCCGTGAAGCAATGCTCTTCAGGGGTGACTGGCTCTGGCTCTGCACTATTGATCTGACTGTTTAATCATTATAATGGAGTGTAGGTTAAACCCAATGCATTCAGATAATTCATCTGAAATAACAACAGGCAGCTTTTAAGGCCTCATGCAGAAGGAGTTACCCTCTTTAACTTCATGTTTACATCCTGACGTTCATCTTGTGCTGGGTTTCACTTGTTCGATGCAGTTTTGGAAGGTGAAACGGGCTTTTTACACTTGACTCACCTGCGTTGTAGAAGCTGTCCAGCACCGTGGTCTCCCCGAAGTCCAGTTTCCCAAAGTTCACAGTCTCCAGTCTGCTGCCCCCCGCGTCGCAGGCGTCCTTCAGACACTGCAGGGCCATGCTCTCCGCGTTGTTCTGCTGGTTGCCCTCCCCGTACACCACATAAGCCACCGTCACTGGCCTGTTCTTGACCGACTTCCCCGTGGAGAGCAAGCCTCCGCCTTCCAGCGGGCAGCTCCCGGTGGTGGGGCTGAACACCGCGCCGCCGCCGCCGACCACCACCGTCGAGTCCTGCCAGAAAGTTCCGGCAGCTGGGATCCCGGACGCGCCTCCATCCCCGGGGCTCTCTTTGCCGGGACAAGCCCCTAAGCAAGGCACCTGTAAGGAGATCCCGTTTTGCTCTTGACTCATCTTGCTCCAAGTATCGCTCACTGTGTTAGAAAGTGTGGCTTCTGCAGCAGTCCTCCATGGAGAGCCAGCGTTACGCACGGCGGTTACCCATGGAGCCGCTGCACGGGCACGTCTGGCTCCGTCTCACCAACGCAGGTAAACAGTGTGTTAGCGGCAGAGCTGCAGCTCCACATCGCGCTGCATGTCTGCGGAGGATCCCACGCTCACTGTGCCTCGTCGCGGAGTCACGACACGAAAACACACGCACACGCGCAAAATCCTCCAAATCCGCGCATTCCTCCTCCTCCTCAGCTCCCACGACGCACGCACATACTTCCAGAAGTTGAGCAACACAACACAACACGGCCGGTGTCTGCGCTGAAACGCCCACAGGAAACAAGCGATGTCACTGCGAGGACAAGTTGAGCGCAGCTGGAGTCCGGCGCAAACCGTGCGTCATGGCGCGTAAAGAGAAAGTACAGTACAGGCTGCACCGTGCGCGCGTCGTGGACTGCGGGTGGACCCTGCCCAGTTTCCACTGTTATCTCCCACTCTCACACACACACACACACACACACACACACTTACACACACTCGGGAGCTGGGCGGGGAGACAGCAGCAGGGTGAGTGGTGGAGCTGCTTGGGCGGAGACACGATCGCCATATGTGGAGCAGAGAGGGGGGGGGGGGGGGAAAGGAGCAGTTCACTGAAAACAATCCGCTCATTCACAGAGTCCAGTGAGCGGAGCGTCCAGGTGATTGGCTCAGCGGACGATCAGCTGATCACATCAACAACAGAGAGAACAGCTGTTATTGTGACTGGGAGCTGGAGTCATGTCACAATAATGTGGCACATAAGTCAGTTTTCTACATTAATCATATGAATGGATTAGAAACATGCGATGTGATGTATGGTTCAGTAGCTTCACATCTGCAAAGCAACACTGTAAAGATGCATCTTTGTTATTTTAAATTCATGAAGAGGAATTGAGTCAGCTGATATAACCTGGTTATTCTTTCCTGTCATAACAGCGACATCTTGTGGTTCAGACCTAATATTACAGCTTGAACATATAGCTATATATATATAGCTATATAAATGTATGGGGGGGGTTGTGAAATATAATTTCTGTGCAAGCTTCAAATGAGTTGAATTTAAAGAAAAGGAAAAAGATGGATGCATGCTGACAAATAAAATGCAGCCTCTGATATAATAAATAATCAAACTACTTTCTCCTTCTTGGTGATTGATCATAGAGAGATAGACAGACAGACAAACAGACAGACAGACAGACAGACAGACAGACAGACAGACTGATAGATAGATAGACAGACAGACAGACAGACAGACAGACAGACAGACTGACAGACAGACAGACAGACAGACTGATAGATAGATAGATAGATAGATAGACAGACAGACAGACAGACAGACAGACAGACAGATAGACAGACAGACAGACAGACAGACAGACAGATAGATACATAGACACATTATAAAAGGTGGTCAAATAAATAAGATCTAATATCATCACTGATCTTAACGCTGCCCAGTGAAAAACACACAAAATAAAATGATTTGTTCTTTTTATTCTTCAGGGAAACATTGTCAGGTTGAATAAAGTGTTTTTTTCTAACTCTCTCACTTATTCAGCAGAATGTCGTTGCCCCTCCTCACCACTAGATGTCCCACCCCGCCCACACATACACTGATGGGGGTTTCATGGAGGAGCAGCAGCTCAGTGATGAAGCTGCCAAACCACACACGTCCACGGGGCTGTGTTATTCCACCGTCTGTCCTTAAACACATCAGTCTGCCATCCATCGTTTCGCTGGGGGCCAGTTACACATCACACCCAAATATTACTGTGCACCCCCCCCCCCTGTCTGTCTGCTGCTCTCACTCACATCAAGAGCTCAGACTGTTGAGATTCAATTATTGTGAGTTCAATTACAACAAAAGTGTGTTTATCATTCACTCGGTTCTTCCCCTCGTTCTGGTTTTTATGCCTCATTCAGTCTCGTGCACAGCTGCACGCAGATATTTAACATATTGTATTAGAAAGTAGACAGTTGACTTCTTCTTCTTCTTCTTCTTCTTTGCTTGAATAAGTGGAAAAGTGTCCAGGTCATTATTTTGGGATCAAAAGTAAAAATACTTCATTCTTCGTTTATTATCATTTATGCATTAATGTGGAAACAATCATTTATCGTTGAAGCTGGTTGGAGTGGAACTTGATCTATTAAACTGTGAAGCAACAAATAACCAGTAGTGTACTTTTACTAAAGTGAAAGTAGTAATACTACAGAGTAGAAATGCTCCATTACAAGTCGAAGGTCCTCATTCAAAATTGTTTTAATAAAGTAGAAGAACATAAGTATGGATAACAAAATGTACTTTAAGTTTCAGGAAGTAAATGAAGTACCTCAAAAATGTATTCTGCATTTTTCTTGTTGTCAACAAATCCCATAGAATAACCAAACCGAACAATCTGAGCCGTTCAGCTTCAGTGAAATTCCAGTGGAAGCTCATCTCTCTCAGTAAGAAGCTGAATGTTCACTCATTTAATTACTTATTTGGACGTGAACCGTAAAATCTTTACACACCCATTAGGTTTAATGGATATTTTATTCACTCTCCTCAAAACCATTATACATATGTTCATTTTATTTACATTTGTTTCTATTTGATTTAAAAGGGTTGTAAAAAACAAACATTATCTTCCTACACAGTTTTTTTTTTTGGTAGTTGTATTAATTGATTTCTTTGGTCACAAGGGGGCAGCAGAATGAGACCCATTGGATGATACCAGCTGTCAATCACACGGTTTCCACGCCCCAATGCGCACTGTGCTTTAGTCGTCTATTTGACTCTTAATGGATCATAATTTACTGGATGAGCATCGTGATATAATGAAGAAGACTTGAAACTAAAGATTGAGACATAAACTCGTTAGGAAAATATTTATTTAAACGTATATAACGTCGCCCTCTGCTGGTCATTGCAGAGAATACAGGGTTCTGGCACGTCTATATTGGCTTCACTTTCCAGACCCGGAGTCTGCGTCCATATGTTTGAGAGAAGTGAGAGTACAACAGAACTGTGGCCTGCTTCACCGAAACAATGAGCTAAAAGACGATAAAACTTTGTTGAGCTGACGGGAACTGAAGAGTTGTGTGATAATTATTTTTGCCCGCGGTGGGAATAGATTCAGTTGGGATTCATTCCCGGGTTTAACGTCTTGGGAACAACGTGCACCAGCGATGTTTTTCTTTGCATCGTGCAAAATGCAACCCGAGTGCCCACTAATCCTGGTATATGAGTGACCTCTGTCATGTGATCTGTTAATAAGAACATATCGATTAGTGCAGCCTTGAACAACAATTTAACAGCAGTTGTTTTTGCTGACCTCTAGTGGTTTAACTCCTCGCCCGCTCGCCTTCCGAAGCCGCTCTTTAATCACGACCTGATTGGGCATCGCTCCAACTGGCCCTCGTTAGATAAAAGTGCACATAACGACCTTTCTAACAAATGTCAAGCGGCTGTGCCAGGTTGCTGCCGCCGCCGCTGCCGCTGCGTTTACATTCCTCAGTGTCTGATAAAATGCAAATGCATGCACGGTTAACAGCGGAATGAGAAACAAACAAGCCGCAGTATTGGTTGTTGCAGTATTGGTTTAAGTTTGTGAGGGTTTGAGAGCAGTTAACCGTCAATAGGTCGTCCGTGCTGCACCCTGCAAATAAAGCTTTCCATTCTGCTCTGCCACAGACCATGAAATAGTCACTCAGCTCTGAAATGGAGAGAATCACTCACACAGAGAAACTGCGGGAAGTTCAGTTAGTTCTGCGGTGCAGGTAGGAGATAGATACTTGGAGGCACAGACTTATTGCAGCCTTCCATAGATATCTGCCAAAGTCTACACAAACATTAGAGGGAAACGGGGAAACAAAATTACAGAAATCTGCTAAGTTTGACAAATGGCGGGCGCAGCATTGCCACCAGCTATTAGCCTGCAATGATTAATAAGTGAGAAAATAATTGCACTTCATTGAGATTGATGACGCCCCATTTAACCTCCCCACTCATCCCGGCTGTGCCACAGAGCAACAAGATGAGCCTCGGACACACTGCTGCTCTCCTGGCCTCATTGGTATCAAACGCACACACACACATGCACACTCGTACGTGCACACACACCCACACACACGGTCTGTAACGATCCTACGGGGCATTTTTTAAAAGCCTCGCAGCGCTCTGATCATAAGTTCATTGTTAGTAAGTGAAAAACAATGATCTCAGCTCTAGGAGGCCTCTGGGAATCTCTCACTCCACCAATATAGAAGCATTTAAGTCAAACACCATGGGGAATTAATGACAGCGGAGTCACCATTAACTCCTATGCTAACGAGTTTGCGAGCTTTGGCCCTCTTGTTTAACACATCGTGAGTTTGTGCGTGTGTGTGTGTGTGCGTGCGTTTGCTCGTGGGTCGGACAATCTTGTCGATCTGAAACACGCCGGCTGTGTGAATGTGTCTGAATGCGATTTTCACGGGTGGAATGCAAACAAAAACAGCGGCGATCGGGGGCGAGAGGAGCTGGGAGTGCCGTGGCGCCTTATCCTCTCAGTCTGCAAAGAGACGTGGCCAAGGTTATTAAAGAAGGATGTAGCAGAGCAAGATGGCCGCTGTTGTGACCAGAGGCGGTGTGGAGAGATAAATGGTTGACCCAGCCTGGTGTCAGGTTAGGATTGATGCCACTATCAGCCCCACTGCTTTCCCAATGATTTTCTCAAATCTCTGATAGAGTGTGTTATCTAGTTACTGGCATGAGGGTAACGGCCTGCAGGCACGGAGAAGGTCAATCTATGAGGACAATCTTTGTTGGACTAAATGAGAAAAAAGACCTCACAAAAAAGAATAAAAAGCAGCTGCTAGGTCTCTGGGATAAGATAAGCCAAATTACTTCTCTTTAGTAGGATAGGCCTCGGGCTAAACATCAAGAAAAAAAAGAGAGAGAGAGGAAAAAAATTAAGCGAGGCAGCTGCTGTGCTCTCTGACTTCAGTGTTGTAGATTTCACCTGGAACCTCGGCTTCCTTGAACTAATGTTGATTCGGCGGCGGTGGCGGCGGCGGCGGCACCTTGAGGAATGGGTCGGGGGGCCCGGCGCGTGTTTGTCTGCCGCTTAATCTGCATTTGCCCAATAAATCTCCTTAACAGGCGCAAAAAAACAACAACACAGGAGCTTCCAGAATATATAACACCACGCAGGCGAGGGGACGTGAGCCGCCTGGCAGATCTTCAGCTCCCGCCGTAATCTCACTCCGTCAACCGTTGGTGTGTTTTTTTCCTGAACTGCGGGGAAAGAGTTTGACTAATAGGTTGTAATTTACCGGCCGGGGTCCTGATCAATAATTCTGTGTCAATAATGATGGAGAGGTCTGCGTGAGGGGGAATGATTCCACTCATTGTCTGAGAAAAATGAAGGTGTGGACATCACCGCGGGCTGTAGGCAAATGTCCACAGGTGCTCGGCCGGTATGATGGTGGAGTCGATGAGTGGGAAGACGAATAACACACACACACACACACACACAGATCAAAACTTTAACACACATACACACACACACACACACACACACACACACACAGATCAAAACTTTAACACACACACTCACACACACACATGCACGTCGCTAATGGATGCATTTTTCACCGCGCTTTTTTCTGCTGACGCTCGGCTCGACAGGCCTCTTTCATGACAGTGTCATTTTGAAAGCAGTCCTCTGACAGAAATATTGACCAAACCACTATAAATGGCCGCGAAAGGTCTGTTTCTTTATGATCCAGAAAATTGCTAAAACGGTTTTGAAGGAAATAATAAATTGCCCCTTTTTGTTGTTTATTTATTTCTCTTGCTGTTGTGCGTGAACACGCTCGACAGCTTATCTGCGTGGAGGTGGAAAGTAGCTGAGTCAATGGAAACATTGTATATAATGATACAAAATAATCATGTTTACAGTCTTGAAAAGCTTGAAAATCTAAAATATTATATTTTCCTTATAATATTCAGGCAAAAAAACGTCACATCAGAGCACAAAGATTGAAAAATTCAGTTTTCGCTCAAGATTTAATAAATGCAAAGTTGTAAAAAACTGATTGTTTCATAAATAACGATTAATCTATTAATAACTCATACCCCTCTTTAATCGGGGGACTTTGGGGGCCCCATGCAGGCAAAAGTGGCCTGGGGGCCAAACCGTCAGTGGTGTTGTTGCAGTGTCTTGTGTGTAGCTGATCATAAAACTTAAAGGGGTTCTCGCTAAACTGTTGTTGCTGTGGACTAACCTAATCAACTGTTTTTTGGAGGCCCCCCCCCCTCTGCTCGGGGCCCCAGGTCCTTCTTTGCCGTCTTGTCTTCTTCTTGTTTGGGTCAGAGGCTCCGGCAAAATGAAAACCAACGAATATCTCCGTTACACCGTCAGGTTCAATGTGTTAAATCTCCAAACAGGAATCTCGCGTTTCGGCAGAGATGCTGAGTCACAGCGTGTCTCTTGACTTTAGTTAGAAAGCAGCAGTGAGATTTCCAGTGTGTAGTTACAGGACTGATATCAAACCCTTCTCAAGCTGTGGTGAGCCACACTCCACCACCTTGATCTGTCAGTCACAGATAAACGCTGCTGACTCCGGTGCAGGGAGTTTCTCGATTAATATCATAGTTAAAAATATTTAAGGAAAGCAGAGAGACTTTTATTTTGACGATCTGCAGGACTTATTTCCACACGTGGCATCTTGCAGCAGACGTGTTCTCTGGAATCCAAACCTTGACCTGAAACATATTTTGTGATCCTCAGATTGTGTGGAATCAAAACAACGAGCTGGAAAACCTCTCTCTATTTGCTCTTTTGACCCTGAAGGTATCATCTCTCGGAATAATTGAGGGAATTCAACGATACGAACCAATGCCACAGAAGTTGACGGGGAGGGTCAGTTAAGTTGGTGAATGACCAAACCATCGCCGTGCCCCCCCACCCCCTCCCTCCACAGCCGGCCGCTCCTCCTCTAAAACGAGCCGAGCTTTGTTTTCAGTCCTGAACAGTTTGAACATTGCGCTCTAAGTGGATTGGGTTCCTGTCAGACCTGAGCGTTTGGACATTGATAAATTTCCTCCTGTGTAGGATCGATAACTCTCACCTTTCAGCCCAGGGCTCCCTCAG
This sequence comes from Verasper variegatus, assembly GCA_026259375.1. Classification (NCBI taxonomy): domain Eukaryota; kingdom Metazoa; phylum Chordata; class Actinopteri; order Pleuronectiformes; family Pleuronectidae; genus Verasper; species Verasper variegatus. The sequence continues at coordinate 3,017,512 of CM048055.1, forward strand.
AGTCGGACGTCATAATTACTCTGTCAAACTGAATGCCTGTCTGTGTTAAGACTGATGACTGCGTGTGTGTGTGTGTGTGTGTGTGTGTGTGTGTATGAGAGAGAATAATATCAGTCAACATGCGTCCAAAACACTGGAGCTTTTTCTATGTGAACGTGGTGTTGTGTGTTTTGGGATGTGTGCTTGAAGATGGATCATATTTTCCACATGTAGGCTCGTAGCGTGTGTGTGTGTGTGTGTGTGTGAGTGTGTGTGTGTGTGTGTGAGTGTGTGAGTGTGTGTGAGTGTGAGTGAGTGTGTGTGTGTGTGTGTGTGTGTGTGTGAGTGTGGGCCCAGGTGATGCTTTGTTGGCGGAGCCGGACTTGTGACTGGCAGTGATTGACAGCCGGGCGGCCCGCCTCCTCCTTTCTCCTCCCACGGCTGTTTTTGACGCCTGTCATATTGGCCAATCAGGGAAGTGATCTGACAGCTGTCCTGACACACAAATACACACACACACGTGCACCTGCAAACGCACACAGACGCCTGCACGTACACACACATTTCAATTTGAGTCCTAAACCTAATTCCCTTGAAATTCAGAATTAAAAATTAAGAAAATATGCTGAATTTGGAGGATTTTTTTATAACATTAAACTACAACGAACGACCTATAGGAGTGAAAAAGACCTAGCGGCCATGTTTTCTTAACGACTAGCAGCGAGGATGAGCTCCACAAACGACACGCTGGGGAGGACGGGCCCCTCACGTCAATCACGCTCAGTGCGTTAACGAACGTTCCTTTCAGCTGGTTCCACAGATCTGTATCAGTTGTAACGATGATTTAATATTCTGTTTTAGGGGAATTACCTCCGTCTGCTCCATCAGACGTCGCCGCTTCCACCGCATGCATCCTTCCTCCAGGTTACCAGCTTGGTGCATGTGTCTGTGCACGTTTGTCGTATTTGCGCAAACATGCATTTGTAATTGTTTTTTATTACATCTGGGTGCGCGTGTGTGTGTGTGTGTGTGTGTGTGTGTGTGTGTCGCAGTGACCATGTGGTGACAGAGGCCGCCTGTGGAATTAAAAGTGAATGAAGCACAGATGAGCGGAGGATGCCCGCTCCGTCCTCATAACGCCACCACGATAATAATAATAATAATAATAATCAGGGAAATAATAACCTCAGAGCTCATTTAGACATCAATACTAATCACTCTCATTTGGAGGACAATAATAATAATCAGGCTCATTTGGAGAGCCGCTTCTCCACAGAGGCTTCCACTGCCTTTGGGGTCGGTTGGTGCTTAACCTAATGATAATAGTCATGATTCATGGCTCAACCCTGCCTGCCTGCATGTTGCTTTCACTCCACAGGATCACAGGAAGTGTGTGTCTGTCTGTGTGTGTGTGTGTGTGTGTGAGAGGGAGACAGTGCGAGGATGTGTCTTCTTTGAGCTGTTGTGTTTTTTGTCTATTCTTTTAAAGCGCACTGACACTTCAACCTTTATATTTAAGGAGAAACTTCGGTTCAGCTGAGGTTAAGTCCAATTGTTGCTTGAGTAATTCCATGGTAAATATCCATGGTTTGGTTTTTCCGTTTAGTTTTCTGTGTAGAGTGTTATTGTTTGTTTACAACTATCTGTCTCAACTTTCACGTCTTCCTGTTTGTCCCGTTATGGTGAGCATCACAGTTATTGCTTTCGTCCTTCAAAACTAATAGTACTGACCATAGACTTAAAGATGGACGACATATCTCCATTTCCTCCATTTGAACAAACTTGTGTGGGACTTTTTAGTCTAGTCCATGTCCCATCCACTAACATGGAGGAGGCAGGGTGTATGACCCCCACTGCAGCCAGCCATCAGGGGGCGATCGAGATGTGTTGTCTAACCCCAGAGTTCTTTGACACCATTTTTATTAGATTTTCTGTCCCTGTTATTGCTGAAATGTGCTGACGGAGGCAGGAGACATCTAATGAATTCAAACGTGTCTCTAATCACTTCCAAAGATTTGTCTTTCCTCCACTTGATCACAACTCCAGACGACAGGGATGCAGGTGAAGGCCACAGTGGATTTAAGGCTCTGCAGTCTCTCTCTCTCTCTCAGCTCTCAGGAGAATATTCCCTCCTCTTTCTGATGCACTGGGACACTCGGCCTCTAATGTAATTCCTCATGACTCGCGCTCATCTCATCTGGGCTTTGAACTCTGGGCTCGGCAACTTTTTCCCGAGCGAGACAGAAAATGGGTACAGAGGGGAAGAATTGTCCGGCACTGATTTGCTGTAAAACCTCGGACAGAGGATCATTTCGGCGCAGCTCGGGAAGATCAAAAGCTCGGCTGCCGGAGAGCGGGCGCGGGGGGAGATGGTATCGCCGGGCTCCCATTTCATTCACAGACGAGTGTGAAATGACTTCATCTGTTATGTGGACTCACACTAGACACTATTATACACGACTGAACCCTGTCCCTCCCCTCCGCTCTCACTCGCCCCCGCACCGAGGCAGCTACAGGCCAAAAAACCACAGCAGCTCGGGCCTAATAACACATCTGTCAGGTATTGCTTTGTGCATCTATTAGCCACACTGTCAGATCTTCACCTACAATGATATCCCGAATTATAAACAGCCTGGTTTCGCGTGGTAGAATAAGACCTGTTAGGTTTGAGTCTGGTTTTAATTGCCTGTTAAGAGGAGCCGGAGATCTCAAGCCTATAAAAACACAGACGAGGGAATATCGGACCACTAATAAGCGGAGATCAGACCTGGAGTCCGGGCCCACAGATGCTAGTTCCAGGCCCCGGCAGCGCACATCGTTACCACTCTGCCTCTCGCACTTAAAACAGGAGGAAAGGAGGAAAAAAAACAGCAATTTTCTCCAACTTCTGAGCCTTAAACGCTTGAATAATTTAGAGCTGAATATTATATATTCGCTTGATTATTTCAGGAACGACAACAAGCGGGGTTCTCTCTCTCGGCGTCGCTGCTAATGGAGATCGCAGCACGTTTTGCAGGCTCACACACACTCAAAGGAATCCAGAGTGGTATAAAGAGAGAGGGAAGCATCATCAGATAATACGAGTCGACTTAACACAAGGATTTTCCTCCTCTTTCTTCTTCTTCCTTCCTCCCTCGTCTTCATTTCCTCCGTCATTAAGAGGAGTCCGACGCAGAGCCGGGCTGTAATGCTGCGTGTCGGGCTGTGAGAGCTCTCTCGCTCTACCTCCGTCTGCTCTCTCTCCCTCTCTCCTCCTGTCGCTGTCCTCCTCTTCTCCCTTGAACATCCTGTTTAGCTGTTTAAGCTGATGACACAGAGAATATTTCATGTTGAAAGGCCGTTTTACCACACACACACACACACACACACACACACACACACACACACACACACACACACACACACACTGACTTACACACACTCGCTCGCACACACTCTTGCCCAGAGCGAAAGGCCCCAGGCAGTCTCCTTCCTGCTAGCCAGGGGCGATCATTCTGCCTCTATGATACTTTAACTGTGGGATGTCAGGAAACATTAGGCCTTTAAAAACACAGCTACGATGCAGCGCAGACACACACACACACACACACACACACACACACACACACACACACACACGCACACACACACACACACACACACACACGCACACTATCCTCTCTCTCTAGTTCCACCGAGTTGCCTACAAAGCCAGAATCCTCCAACACAGATTAGAAAAACAGTGATTTCTTCTTTATCTTTTCTTTTTCTTGATATTCACCTTCTCTCAAGTGTTAAACTTTTAATCTACTAAGAGTATTGATGTTTTACGATGCCGACCGTCTGGAGGTAACTGTTAACCGTAACCTTTTGATGCACCAAACACGACACAACCTTCATATGAGAAATTTTAAGCACTTCTGGATCTGTAATGTTAAAATTTAGGCGGAATATTTATAAAGATGGAGAACGTGTCTCCGCTTCCTCCCACTATCCAGAAATGAAGCCTGAAATACAAGAACTACATAAAATAATAATCGATTTGGTTTGGTCCATGTTCGATCCACTAATGTGGAGGAGGTGGGGTTTATGATGTACTGCGTCCAGCCACCAGGTGGCGATGGAGACCCTTTTGTTTTCACTATTCGGGAGTTGTCATGTCGTCCATCTTGAAAGTCAGTCTATAACAAAAAGTAAAAGTAAACTATAGGACCTACATTCATGCTAATAAACATGTGTCCTTCAGAGATTTGTTGAAACATATTGTGCGTCATCAGCCTTATTCTATGTATTAAAGATTAATTAGAAGTTGCACTGTAGCTTCTATACTTCTTCCCAATTGCATAATAACATCCAACCTGCTAGAATATTTAGAGCTGGATGTAATCTTTAAAATACCGTGTGAAGACACAGGATGACGACTCTGCGTTTCTTCTTCGCTCTGCCTTAACAAATAAACACAAAACGTCCAAAAACCTTTCAATTGTAAAATACTCCGGTAGAAACTTTTTTATTTGTCTTTGCACTGTGGTTTTCTGAGTGTTCACATCCATCTGTGTGACTGTAGATCAGTTAAGACGTGTGTGTGTGTACGGGGCATTACGAATGACTCCAGCCTGTCCCGTCTCCCTCCGCCTCTCCGTCTCTGAGCCTCTGAGAACCTCAGAGAGTGGGATGAATGTTTCAGAGTTTTAATAATAAAACATCTGACATCGGGCTTTACAGGGCTCTGCTGCCGAATACTTCCTGTATCCTCGCAATAACTCCCGTATTTTCCTCCGAAATGAGGGAGAAATCTATTTGTGAGCTCGGACACAATCAGATACAAAGCCGGCGGAGCTCATCTCAGATATTAGCATTTAATGAAATGCACATTTCTTTCATTTAGTTTGAAATGTTTCCAAATCTGGGGGAAATACTGGGATGACCCATGTTTTGATATGCTCTTTATTAGTTTGTTTTCTTTTCATTCATTCTCCACTTAAGGTTTTCAATGCGCGGCCTTTGAGTCCTGCGTGCCAAGCTGCTGAGGACGGCCTGGTTTCACTGTGTGAATCTGGGTTCGCTCTGTTCGAGCTCTAATGCGGCCGGAGGTGCATCCGACTCCAGGCTCCTTCAAAGCAGAAAGAGAAAAGAGAAAAGTGCATCTATGTCCTGTACGCACAAGAAAATAAATCAAAGAGTAAAGTGAAATTGCTCTCCTCGATCCACCTCAGTGTCGTCAAAGTTGTTCCACTTGACCAGATTTAGTCTGTGAGGATCAGACGTCTTGTTTCTGTGTTGTGAATTTGAAAAAGAGAAAGTTCTTTGTAGCAGCTGCCTGCAGAGCTAAAAGTTTCCTTCAGCATTTCCTGTTTTAAACTTTGCTGAAATCCACATATTAAAACACACACACACTAACACACACACACACACACATGCAGGAAGGTCCAATGTGTGCGAGTGGGTGAGTTTGTGTGTGTGTGTGTGTGTGTGTGTGTGTGTGTGTGTGTGTGTGTGTGTGTTTGTGTGTGTGTGTGTTTGGCCGCGGGCCCACAAGGTGTTAATTGGATAATGAGGTACAATGACAAATCCCTGTTGCTGCGACAATAAGGTGCTGCTGTCCAGGTTTAATATCGCAGGCCCTGGTGTAATGCTGTTTGGACACACACACACACACACACACACACACACACACACACACACACACACACACACACACACACAGCTCAGGTGTCGCCGCTCCTCTTTGGAATCTAATCTGGCTCATCGTCCTATAGCAGCCAATCAGAGGGAGCTGTTGCTGCCCCAACGACCAATCAATTATCTCTAATTCTGGAAAGGCTCTCTCCTCTCCTATGTCATTTTCTCTCTTCCCTCTGCTTTCCTTGATTCCTTCTCATCGTTCTTTAAATGTCTCTGTCCTGTCCTCTCCTTGTTCCTTGTTCCTCTTCCCTGTTTCCTTTTCTATACTTCCCTTGTTTACTTTCCTTTTTTACTTCCACTCTCATTTTGCAAAGTTTCCTCATTCCCTTCCCTAATGTCTGTCTCCTCTCCATTTCCTGTTTTCTATTATTTATTTTACCCTGATCCACCTCAACTCTCTGTATTCCTTTCCTTTCCTTTCCTTCCCCCTGATGTTTCCTATACCCTTGTTTCCATCTCCTCTCCTCATTCCTTCTTGTCCGTTCTGGTCTCCTCTCCTCTCCTCGAGCCATAACTGGGGGAATGATGGACCATAATTCACCGGGATCCGGGCCGCCCCAGACGTGCTCACATTAATTGGATGTCCATATTAAATGGAAAATGAGAGCGGCGCTGAGGGAAAAAGTGAATGACTGACTCTCTTGGCTGCTATTGACCTATGAGGAAGAGACGCTGCCCTTTTCCCCGGCGCTCTCCCTCGCCCAGTTTTCTCTGCTCCCGTCAGCGTGATGGATCTCAAAGCATTCATTTTCTGACCCCTCACCTGGAAGCAGATTAAGCGCTTTGATTCAATAGGGCCGTTAATGGGGGCGCCAAAAGTTTATGAGGATTTCTGGAAAAGGCCAGGGAAATTAGATTGTAAGCTAACAGATTTATTGCTCTGTTTCAACACATTGTAAAAAGATTATAGGACCTTGAGGCAGGTTGGAGGGGCAGCGGGGCCGCGGCTTGCTCTCGGTGTGAAGGAGAGAGAGAGAGACACACTTCCACTCTCACATTTACCAGCTATTTCACACTGACGGGGGAAAGACAAGCATGTCAGTCTGCAGAGGATAAGCTCACGGCCGACTGTAACCTGAAGGACAGATGTTTAGACAGCACGCCCAGCATCGCTCCGCTGGAGGTGATGTGATGTGGAACCATGTTGATGTGTGTTGTGTTGTCTTTTTACCTGCTCTCACCTGCTTCTGTCTCATGATGGTCCTGTTTTGTGTGAGCAGGGATGTAGCAGCTCTTTAACACACACACATATACGACCAGCTACTCGTCGTATTCTGCACAAAGCAGAAAGAACAACATATGAAACTGTTCTTTGACAGGGGGGGGGGGGGGTTCATAATTTTAGAGGTCAATTTCAATGTGTTCGGACCAAGTTAAGAGTGTGTGTATTTCAGTTTGTGTAACAATCTGGAGGAAGTAATAATAAATTCAGTGCAAAAATATTTTATGGACATTTCATTGTTTATGGGTATGAGGAGCATCATTGTGTTGTTGGGTGAATTTATAATGTGATTAATTAATAGTTAAGATAAGATGAGCTTGTTGCTTCTTCCTATTTCTTTTCAGACAATGTTAATGTCACTTATTAAGAATGCGTTGATTATTTTAATGGGATTTTCTTGTATATGTACATGTGCATGTTTGTATATGTATATATGCATGTATGTATTTATGTATATATATGCATATGTGTATTTGTGGGTTGCGTATATATATATATATATATATATATATATATATATATATATGAATATCAGCATATATATGTCCTATATGTAAATTATATTATTATGTTCAAAATAAAGTTAACTCTCTTTTTATCCATCTAATATTCATGTCATGTCATGCACACACACACACACACACACACACACACACACACACACACACACACACACACACACACACACACACACACAGATGCATTCAGACTAGTCACTGCAGCTCAGGTGAACTCCTGCTCCACATGGTAAAGTGGCAGCGGCGATTAGAAGCCTTGACATGTGACAATGACAAGCGGCAGAAGTAAAAGTCCAATTGGTCCAAGTGCAATTAGACGCGTTCCCTTCCCCTTGTGTTGAAGTCGCCCATTAACACGACTGCTGGAAGGTGTTGTGTGTTGCAGAATAACACGACAACAAGCAATGTGTAGTTACGTGATTGCTCCTCTGGTGAGTCACACTAACACATTACTCTCTACAAATAAAACCTGTTAATGAAGAATAGTTGTCGAAGTTTAATGTCAGATAATATTGATAACTGTCCCCAGCTGCTATTTACATTAACCTGCAGATTTATGTTTAACAACTGAAGTTTGATACTAACTCATGTGTTGCACGCTGCATAAAGTTGTGTGACATTAAACAAGTGGTGACTTCAGATGTTAGAAGTAAAGTAGAGACTCTAACATCAATTAAAAATATGAATACACAAGCTTAAACCCGTGTCATATATCGATTTATTCCACAAGAACAAGAATCACGTTAATCACGAATTAAACGTTTCAGCCCTGGTTCCTGATTTTATTGGACTGAACCACCAGTGCCCCCCCCCCCCCCCCCCCCCCCCGGCTTTTCAAAAGTGGTACAACCAGGAAGTATATATGACACATGGAATGCACTTTTCCCCCCTTTTGTCTGAGCACCAGAAAACAGGTGAGAAAATGCTATGTGTGTGTTAGCAGGTTATCACAATGGGTAACGGATAAACGTGAGGTTTGTAACCACGTGGAAAATGGTGTCGATCGGATGTAAAAGGTTTGTTGTAGAAAGAGACTTCGACAGAAAGGGGATGAAGTTTTAAAGTTAGAAGTACAGAGGAATCCAGCCAAACTGTTCCCTCGTGACTTGGTGGAGAAGAAAATGGAGCCAAAAGTAGAGTCAATGCTACAATCTATTCCTGTGCTTTCAAAACAAGGCCCCAAATGAAAGCTAATGCTGTTTGCTAACATTTTCACCATTAGCTGCTTTCAGGAGCACTGAGCTCTGGACACTTTCCCGAAATTATCTGATGGAGGCTGTATGTGCGATGGAAAATGTCCAAGTCAGTTAATCATCCAGAATCTAAGCATCACATGAAGTCAATGCACCTTTTCATTCTGGCTGCAGACTGACAAATCCTCATGTGTTGCACCAGCACAAATATTAACACACACCGAACACGAAATGCAACACGTTGGAGGCGAATCTCCGTGTCCGTGTGCAGCTGGAGTGTCAGCGAAAAAAGCCTGCAGACAAAGTGCTCCGTTTGCCAAACACATCCTGAATCCTCATCCAGCACGAAGCGCCGGAGAAAGGCCTCCGCCGGAGAAAGAGACCTGCTGAGGAAAGAAAACCGTTTTCTGCGATGTCGGTAATGATGAGCCGAGGAGGCGCCAACACAAACAGATTCCCCGTGTGTCGGGTAATCGACTCGGGAGTAATGTAGAATTCCGTCATGCGTGTTAGTTTGGCTGTTGGTTGGGGGGGTGCCTGCATGCATGGCTCAGAGTTAAGATTTACTCACCACGACTGAACCGTCTCTGTGGGCTGAGCTGCAGAGTTTGGGTTTAACCCTCTGATGTCTGGTTGCACACCAGCGCCCCGGGAACTCGTTCTGTAGTAAATTAATTTACATTTGGAGGATTTTCTAAAAGATGCCGGCTTCCTGTGGAGCCGGGGAGATCAAAGTGTCTCATTCTGTGTGTTTGATGATGTTTGATGTTTGCTTTGAGTGTGAATGTTGCTGACTTTATGCTGTCTTTTTCTTTGCACAGCAGGGGGGGGGTGCTCTTTCCTGCCTTCTACTTTCTGCCCTTCCTCGCCCATATTCGGTAAGTTGCGTTATACTTTTCTTTTTTCCGGCTCTGATCCAGATCCCTTTTGCTGACATGTTCTTAATCGCCTCGTGATACCTGCCCAACAAGCATTTGATGGATGGGGATGTTGTTGTGGGAAGAGGAGGCCGAGTGAACGTTCACCAAAACCTTCTCGTGTTTTCTCGTGGATCAGTGGAAATCTTCAGGAAGCTTCACAGATTCTTGTGATTTCACGTGATGGTGCAGATTAGACTAATAAGTTTGATGCTGTTTATCTGTTTGTTATTGGTTTGGTTTCTTCGCTCTAACCAATCAGAGGCGTCTGATGCATCGTCCTGTCAGTGATGTTTGTGCTTGACGCTACAAATGGTTCACGTACTGTTTTCTACGATTTATTTATGCTGAGCTCGACCCGTCCTCGCCAACATGTGCAATGATTGCATGTGAACTTTTCTAGGGGCTGAAATTAAATTTACATACAATGAATTTATTTCAGCAAATGTGATTTGAAAGGAAATGTAATATAAATTGTATTATCTTTTCTTTTAATATAATGAAGATGTTGCCTGAATCTAAATGAAGACGCTTGTAAAGAACGTGGTAAAGAACTCAACCTCACAGGTGCTTGACCCCTCAGCCCTTAAAATGTCTCACTGAATAGTGACGTGTTTGAGTCTCATGTGAAAACTGGATCAACAAAGGAAAACTGCAGAATATCAATGTGCTGAATTAAAGCTGTTTTTTGGGGAGCTTTTATCCAATCCCCTCTTTAGTTGAACTTGAACACTTTGCTTCTGTGCTTTGGATAAAAATGTATTTGCTGTCAGTTGCACAAAAAGTAGCAGATTCCAGTGTTTAGTTGGATCTTATGTACATATGTGACTAAAATGCAAACGGCCTTATTCTCTGGTGCAGTAAATCTGTAATTTCAGGCGGCGTCTGTCACTCAAGTGTCAGAAAACAGATGAAATAGGTGGAAACAGGAAGTTAAACATGAGGAGGAAGCTTCTCTACGTTTGTTCTTGTGGCGACAGTGAATATTATAAATGAAATTCTGAACATTTAACAAAGACAGTTTCACGTCCCGGCAGCGACGTGTTGACAGTGAGCTCATGTGATGGAGAAGCACTCCGTGACGAGGGTTGTCCTGCGTCGTGTGTTTGCTCAGGGGCACAGCGACCTGCTGGAAATGAATCTGTGATTGCTGTGAATCCCGCCTTATTGCCTCCTCATTCAAATTCCATTATTGCTGGGGATGCTTGTGTGTGTGTTTGCATGTTTGTGTGTGTTGATAGACGTTACTGCGTTTGTATGCGAACAATTACCAGCGTCCCCACCGACTCTTCCTACATATATATGACTCCCTGAGGCTACAGCAAGGGCCCCCGGGCGCGTTCTGGGGCCCCTACACCCACTCGTGTGTGTGTGTGTGTGTGTGTGTGTGTGTGTGTGTGTGTGTGTGTGTGTGTGTGTGTGTGTGTGTGTGTGTGTGTGTGTGTGTGTGTGTGTGTGTGTGTGTGTGTGTGTGTGTGTGTGTGTGTGTGTGTGTGTGTGTGTCCGCAGACTGCAGCTTTTGTTGTTAATCTGATTTGGTTAAATGTCCCCCAGGCACACACAAAGCAGAACCTCCTCACCTTTCACCTCCCCCTCATTGTCTCTCTCTCTCTCTCTCTCTCTCTCTCTCTCTCTCTCTCTCTCACTCATTTGAAGAGGCTAATCAGTTTAAATAATTTGCTGCAGATAGTTTTGGAGCAACACAGTGTGTGTGAGAGCACGATCAGTGTGCCAGTGTTTTCCTTTTTCTTTTCAATGCAGCCACTGGATTTCAGGCCATGTTGATAAAAAATAATCATATCTCCATATTGTGTGAATCCTTATTATTTCACGTTTGACTTTTCGACCGCACTTATAATTTTTCTCTTTTTATTCTCACTTTCTTGTGCTGCTGTGTCATTTGTGAATTTCCTGAACGGAGGATAAATAAATGTACATCTCTTATCTTGCATAAGAAATAATATAACCAGTTGATGCATTATAAACTAAACGCTACAGTGGAATTAAATGGGTTTATTGGTTTTAAATGCAACATCCTCTTCATAAACCTTATTATAAAACATCCGACTCAAAAGTCCACGTTTGTGTTTTCAACTTAACTCTTAAACAAACACTTTCAAACTGTATTTTCTCTCTCAGATTAGAAGTTAATGGATTTTCTTTAGGCGACAGGGTTGTTTATTATTGGATAAGTCAAGTGCAACAAAAATCTCCTTTTGAGAAAGACAGTGCTTTTTTGAAATAATATAAAGATGCATTTGGACTATTTGAAGGATTTCTGTGCGTATTCAGTTAAATCTAAATATTCACTGTCATGAACACTGATGTTTAAAGTCGTACGTTTCAGGGGTTTTTTGTTAAAGCTTTTCTACACAGACAATTACAAAGCTTTTAATGGGCTCCTATATGATTTTGAATAATTGCCTCAGTCTGGTTTGATTGAATTAAAAACTGTTGGGCCTTGACGGGGACATTCTACTGTTGTATTATATCAAATCCTTTTAGTTTGACTTCATAGCGTATTCTTGAATATGTGTGATGAAATGATTTTTCGTTTTCTTTGCACCTAAACAGCCAATGATGAGAGTATTCATATAAACGATGATGTGGATTCTCATCTTGAGTGATATCAGTGTGTGTGTGCGCCGCCCAGACTCCCCGTCTGTCGGCTTCCTTTACTCCGCCAGAGGACAGAAGACATTTCTTTTTTTTTATTCATTGTAAAATGTGTCGTGTCAGTCGAACGGGCAGAGTGACAGCGTGCAGCCGTCAGCTGTGTGGACGTTTCTCTGCGACGCGGGTCGTGTTGGTTTAGCCTCATTATCCCACATCCGACATGTTTCCCGTCACATGTGTGTTTGTGTATTTACTTTTCTCTCCGATATCTGAACTGTGATATTCAGCTGACCTCAAAGCTCACAATTGCCCATTTCATCTTTCCCATTTTCTCTCCCTCCTGCACCCGTCTCACCCCCTGCCTCCCATACCCCCCCCCCCCCCCCACCCCCCTCTACCTGGGGCAAAGTCTTATGTAAAACACATTTATTTTTAATGGATTTTTTAATGAATTTTTTAGCTGCCTATTAATAATGCCATTAGTGGTGGCAGAGCGTCTTCAGACAGCAGCCTGGCCTGCTAATCCTGCCCCCCAGCCCTGGCAAATGCAACTAATCCAGGCCCCTGCTTCGGCTCCAAGTAGGCCTCACACACACATGAACACACACACAGAAGTATGTGCAAACACGTCGTGTATGTAAAACACACTGCCACACACACACACACACACACACACACACACACACACACACACACACACACACACACACACGTGAGAGTGTTGCCTAATCCTCCGCCTGTATGTGTTCAGTCGCTCTGCTTCACTTTTCTTTCTTGTCTCTTTCTCACACACACACACACACACACACACACACACACACACACACACAGCCTCCTCCTCATCCTCCTCTTCTTCACTCGCTCACCAGTCCTCCTCCTCCTTTTAATCCCTCTGTCGCTCCCTCTCTTCTTCCTCCCTCATTCATGTCTTTGCCTCCCACCTTATTTCTCCCTCGTCCCTCTTTCAAGCACTCCCCTCCCGTTCCATCTTGACCCCCCTCCCCTCATGCGTTCTCTCTACCCTCCTCGCCCGCCTTTCTTCTTCTCCTCCCCTGGGCACCCAGCAGGCCTGGCCTTGGTGCTCGACTCCTCACGGAGGCTCCTTACCTGGGGCCCTGAGTGTGCGCACACACACACGCATAAACACACACCCACACACACACACACACATCTGTGGATGCTACAGAAAGTCAGTGCAGAGCAGGGAAATAGTGAGCCGCTTAAAGCCTTAATAGAATTTGAGCCGGGCTCAGAGCGCGCTGGAGAAAAGGTGTTAATTACTGCTGGTTTTAATGCTAATTAAATGTTTCAATTAATGCCGTGTTTGTTGCCAAAATGTGTCAGTAATTGACAAACGGCAATAAGGTGTGTGAAGGCATTAAAGACGGAGACAAAGAGAACGAAGAGAGCGCTCTACCTCAGATGTGCAAGAGCCCGGAGCAGTGCAGCATGGGAAATTTCATTCATGAAGCACGGAGAGAAGAAGACGGAGAGAAAGCTGGAACAGATTCAATACAGCTGTTTTCCATAAAAGTGCTCATGGCCTCTATTAAATAGTGTTTCTGTCCAGGCTGAGCTGCCGGACTTATTGGTGTTATAGCTTGTACGTGGACCGAGGGCGCCGCAGATGTTTGACAGCAGAACAATATAAACACAGAGAGCAACGCAACTTATCCACAGAGAGACAAAAAAAACAACTTGTGTCTATGTGACGGAAGAAGAGCGGGTCGTCCACTAACCAGACGGTTGGGGGTTTGATCCCTGGTTCCTCAAGGTTGAACCCCTGACTTGCCACAGATGGCTTTGAGATGCAAAGAAGCATAGGAGTGTTGCACGAATGTGACTTGAACTGTAAATATATGACTAGGAAGAAAGTAATTAAACACAGTCCGAGTAAATAAAAAAAATATAAGATCATTTCTTATCTGAGATTTCTGAGATTCCATTTTTTAAATGAAATGTTGATTAATTAAAAATGGTTTATTTCCCCCACATTTCTTCTATTTGCTGCGTCGAGAGATTTACTTTATTCAACCTCGTCCAGATCGGCATCAGATCTCACCTGTTGCCGGAGCAGTGGTTCAACTCAGTGTCAAGGGCAATATTATAATAACATGTTTATATAAGGTATAAAGCAAGAGCAGGAGAGGAAATAAACAAATTCAATATTTACATAAAACCAATTTAAATGAAAAATAAAATGGCAAAAACATTCTTTGCAAATGTGAAAATCAGGTACAGGTTTTCTCGGCTGTATAATAAAGAGTTGAGACACTTTGTCCTGTCAAACTAAAGACATCGGTGTCATGTGTGAATTAGCTCTGGTTTTATTAAAACCACAGGAAAAATGTGCAGTTTATTTTCTTGAACCAGTGTGAAGCGGCTGGTGTTTGTCTTTATGTTAATGTGTTGACACCACAGGTTTGTGTGTGTGTGTGTGTGTGTGTGTGTGTGTGTGTGTGTGTGTGTGTGTGTGTGTGTGTGTGTGTGTGTGTGTGTGTGTGTGTGTGTGTGTGTGTGTGTGTGTGTGTGTGTGTGTGTGTGTGTGTGTGTGTGTGTGTGTGTGTGTGTGTGTGTGTGTGTGTGTTGCCCCACGGTGATGCAGTGCAGACACAGACAGTCCATCACGCTGAATTATGACCAATGAGGAGCCGGTGACACGCTCACAACTGTCAAGTGTTCACTTCTCACACCACCTTTTTATATAAGAGTGCGGGTGTTTGTTCCTGTGCATCTTCTGTATGTATATACGGTGTGTGTGTGTGTGTGTGTGTGTTTGTCACACTTGCTGCACACTGATATGAATTCCATCTGACTTGGTATGCAAATCAAAAGACTCTAGGTAGGGTAGTGCTAATCGCCCAGTGGCTCTGTGTGTGTCAGTGTGTGTGTGTGTGTGTGTGTCCTAAGGCTTTCGGGATAAGGATGTGAAATTCCAGATCAGCGTTTCGGAGCTGAAGCCCGTAGGCCCCTGTCAATCTTTCTAACACACACACACACACACACACACACACACACACACACACACACCTCTCAGATTAGCATAATTAAGTCATTTGTTGTGGTGCAGCCTGATAAAATCATTGAATTATTCAATACCAACAATATCGCAGGATAGATACATCTGTGTGTTTGTGTGTAAATGTTTGTTTGCGTGTGTGTGTGCATGTGTCACTTTGCACCCCGGCTCCGCCACCTCACCATTACCCACAATGCTCTGGGCTTCAGGCACTGATCCGGTCGGCCTAATCAATTGCTCTTTCACAACAATCCATCACATACAAAGCGTTCATTCGTTTCCATAACGGCAACAATTAAGGTTTTGACGCTGTTGATTACAGATGCTTCAAACACCAAATAAAAACTAATGATCTGAAATTGCGTTTGTTTCCGTGCGTGTTCGTCTGTGTTTGAAAACAAAGCGGCGAGCGTTGCTTTGTGCCGCGGCAAAGATTTGGCGTCAGCATCTTCCAGCCTGAAAGTTCTTTGACTGAACACAGACAGCAAAACAAAATGAATTGTCGGGAGGAGGAGGAGGAGGAGGAGGAGGAGGAAGCGAAGGGGGCGGTGGGTGGTGGTGGTGGTGGTGGTGGAGGGTGAATGTACTTTGAAGTTCTGTGCGTCAAGGACAATAGGACGCGGAGAGATGCTGTAATTGTGGGGGTGCGTGATGTTACGGTGAGAATGAAACAATGTTCGCAGGAGTGAAATTACGAGTCGAGCAAAGAGGAGGAGTGGGCTTTGTGTTCGGGTCGTTAGGGAACGAGCACAGGGATCGAGCGCAGCAGGGGCTTTGAGTTTGTTTTAAACCGTTTTCTACTTCCTCTTCATTCATGAGGTTTGGGTGGTGACATCGCTCCTGTTTTAACTTTACATCGAGATGAGACAAAATCTTTAGACCTTTGACCCTGAAAGTTTTTACTTTAAGAGTCGATTCACACGTGTTCTGGGCAAAGAAATGTAATTTCTGGGAGTGACATGAGACAAAAATCATAATGAGGTAAACCTTCACTGTGGGGGAAAAGGTTAATTCACAGGAACCCAGTTAAATTCAAATTCAACTTTATTCGTCTCCCCGGGGGCAATTCAGGGCAAAGGGTACACATCGACACACATTAAAGACAAAGGTAAGATAAATAGGAAGCTGCAAAAGAGCTTCTAATGAATGAGATACAACCCGTCAAAGTCAGCGTCCACCATATCTCCCTCAATATGGATCAGAGACTGGTGGAATTTAGGAATCTGTGATGGTTTGTGGACTGTTTTGACACATGATGACCCATGAGTAATCCCGATGAGTGGGAAGACACATTTCTGACGATTAGTAGACGATCACAGGATTAATAGGAAGCTGTAAAACTGTGTATTTCCTTTGGTGAAACTTAAGAGAACCTCAAATGCGAATAAACGAGGATAACGAGAGGCGAGCAAAGATCTCAAGTTTGATCCAAAACTCGTTGCCACTGTTTATAGGAAATAAGAGTTGATGGAATATGTTCTGTAAGAGTGTCTGGCACCACCGTGTCTTCTAGCTTCATAATTCTGGACCTTTTCTAATTTTGTATCCTGACCTCGGTTTATGTTTCCGACCACATCCTGGCTCCTCCGTGCAGCCGGCCACAGATTGAGCTTTCTGGCGCAGAGGTAAATAAGGAGGGTGATTAAGGGGAATGAAGCGAGAGCCCCCTGTTATGCCGGCGTCCCTTCTTTCTAATCAACATTAGTTCGGAGTCATTATTCCTCTGAAGTAATTGAAGCCTCCACACACTCATAATCTCGTCCATTACTCTCTGCCGCCAAGCAGGAGGGGACGAGGAGAGGGCGAAGGGAAAAGAGGATGAAGAAGAGAGGAAGAGGAATGTGGAAAATATTAAAAAACAGAAGCAGTAGATCAGTTTATGTCACTAAAGAGGTTTCAACGTCACTTTGGGAAACGTTATCGACAGGTTTTTAAAGTTCTTGAACGTATTCCACCATCCAACAAATGACAAAATACAGTTGTTCCCTTTCAAAATAAAACGTAAGCTTCCTCATATCTGATGCAATTAATGTTAGAACAAAGAAAGTGATGTGTTTACATTTTGTAGCACCGGCCTGAAATAACTTAACAAATTAATTACTGCAGGTTTTGAGTTTAGTTTAAGATTTTAAGAAACATACCAAACACAGGTTATGTCTTTGTCTTTCTATTCTAAACTGATCTAACCCTGGATGTCCTGCACGTAAACACACGGCCTGGAGAAGTAAAGTCGGAGGTTCACGCTCGCTTGGGCCGTGCTTGACCCTGTGTGCAGGAGAGAAGATGTAGGAGCGACAGAAGCAGGATGCATGTGACGGAGAGAGAGAAACATGGACACGGACCAGGATGAAGAAAAGAAGTTGAGGATTAGACTTCCTCCTCCTGCGAGAGAAATCCACGGGTCACAAGTTCCAGAAGGAGGAGCTTCCTGTATCTGTTCATCTGTCGAATGTGGTTCATCCACTGAGTTTCCTGTTCCTCTCTCAACGTCAATACGTCGCTCGAATTTGAAATCTGAACATCAAATAACAGCAGATCACGTGGACCGAGTCGGCCAATGAGAGCGGCTGGCTAACGGCTGCTGGTGGGATTGCAGTCACCGCACACACACACACACACACACACACACACACACACACACACACACACACACACACACACACACACACACACACACACACACACACGCACGCACGCAAATGGGAAAATAAAACATTGTTGTGAGCTGCCACTTTAAAGAAACAGTAACAGTAAAGTAAGAAAAAAAAAAAAACTTTAGCAGCAAAAACTAATAATTGCAAAGCAGCCAATTAAATTGTGCGGGAGAGATGAAACCGCTCATATTTCCCCTGGTAATTTCATGCTCTAAACTCGCTTCCGTGCGCACATAAAAAGAGGAGAGAAAATATCATTTCAGAAGCTGACAGAACTCATTGTTCGTGGAATTTTAAATTCAAAAAAGTTAATAAAGGCGAGTGCGAGATGAAGGGAATTTGCATTTCTCAGATTAACAGCATGTAGAGCAGCGGCGGCGCGCGCAGCCTCGGGTCATCATTTAAGAAACCTTTGCATATTTTATTTAAGAGTGGCCCGGTTTGGAGCGTAATAAGACAGACAGATAATGATTAGAAGGTCGGGCCTGCAGGGCACAGCCGGGCTGGGCGCTGTAACGCTCTAATACCCAACACACACACACACTCACACAAAGCACAGCACTGCCTGTGCAGGCTCCTCTAATTGGCTGCTGATGGTTTATGAAATGTTTTCCAAAGGTTTTATTGTTGTTGTTGTTGTTGCTTTTATTGCTTTCATTATTTTAATGGAGGTTTCTGTTGGTGAGCACCGGGTTTGGCTCAGAGCCACCTGGTTCTGCTAACATGCTCCTTTTTAATTAACACCGAGAACCCAAAATGGTTCCAGAGCTGCCGGATCACGGCTCCATGCTGATGTTGCCACATGGTCGTACTGTAGGTCGTCTGCAGCGTTGGGGGGAATGTGTACCGGCAGCATGGGAAGCACCTCTGAAGCAACACCAGTGAGATTCTTGTTCCAAACTGATGGTAATTAAGTTCTGTCACACACCATTGAGACTGCGACACTGAAACTCTCATGTAATTACAAGTTTGATTTAAGTCCCATCCCATCTATTCAGCGCTAAAAGAAAAGCTGTGGAAATGTTCACTGAGACCAAGAAGTGCATTTTCTCTTTTCCTTTTCTTTTTTTAATTGAGTTATTTTGATCCGAGCTCTGAGCGTAGAGCTGCAGCCTCCTCCTCTTCTTCTTCTTCTTCATCTTCTTCATCTTCTTCTTCTCCTTCTTCCTCGTGTTGAAAGGAGCCAGTTGGGGTGGTTCTGGCATCTGATTGGGTCGGCTCCTGGGCGCCTTCCATTCGAGGTCCTCCGGGCACATCCAACTGGTAGGAGACCCCCCTGGGGAAAGACCCAGAACACGCTGGAGAGATTATATATCTCATCTGGCCTGGGAACGCCTCGGGAGCTGGCGGGAGGAGTTGGAGAGCGCTGCCTGGTAGAGGGACGTCTGGGCTACCTCGCTTAACCTGCTGCCACACAAACCCTAAGCTGCAGAGAGTGAATGGATGGAGGGATTCTGATGTTTTGCTGATTCATTGTTATTCTGTTCATGCTCAAGCTGTGACACCAAGTTTCCAAAGCAGCTCTGGGATTCGTGTGCTGAGGATTTCACATGAAGACTGAAGCAGGGTTGGGAATTGGTTGGAATTAGGATAATTATTAAATGAGATTTCCAGATACAGATAAACTGAATTTTTAATAGAATGGAAAAGCTTTTATTGTTACAACATAATGAGAGGCGCTACCTCTGGAAACATATGATTATGTTTTTGTTCTCGTTTGTAAATCAGAAGTAAAGGCTAACAATGACGGTTGAGGTGAAGTGTTCGTCGTGTCAGGAGTCGGAGGATTCTCGTTGACAGAAGTTAAAGGTGCAGTTTAAGGTTAACAAAAAGAATCTAGAATAAATCGAACGTGTCAAACAGGGACTTTGTGACCATCAGTGGCCTTTTTTCAGCTTGTTGCATGTACATGTATGTTAAAATACACAGAGAGATATCCATAGTGTGTTGAGATCTATTCACCAGGTGGCAGCGTAACTTGGACTGTATGCTGTGTGTACATAAGGGAGGATGTTATGGCCCCGAGCTGAAGGAAGCAGCAGCAGCTGTCTGTTCCAACACAAGCACTGAATTTTATATTTTATTACAAGTAAATAAAAAGGACTGAAGGTGGTGTCTCGCAGGGACCGGTGCTTCCTTCTTGAGGCCCAGCTAGTGTCCAGTAGTTCATCATGTATTTATTATGATAGATCAATGCATTCCCCAAAAAATTACTCTCTCTGTTGTTATTTAAAATATATATGATATACCCATGTGCAGTTAGTTAGATTACAATCGAAGGAGAAAACGGTCGACTACTGGTCCATTTGCTTTGCAGCTGTAACCTTTGCAGCAAAGACAATAAATACACAACACCTCAGTGCAACAGTCCAACGTATTTACTTTATCTAGAAACATCACAATGTCGCCGGTGAGGATTTGTTCGTAGGTGCGACATCAAGTTAGAATCGTTCTTTCTCTTGCTTTTGTGCTCTCTATCTGGAGTTTTGAATCAATGCATCTTTTTGATCTTCCTCACTTCCATGTACACAAGAGCTGTGTGTGTGTGTGTGTGTGTGTGTGTGTGTGTGTGTGTGTGTGTGTGTGTGTGTGTGTGTGTGTGTGTGTGTGTGTGTGTGTGTGTGTGTGTGTGTGTGTGTGTGTGTGTGTGTGTGTGTGTGTGTGTGTGTGTGTGTGTGTGTGTGTGTGTGTGTGTTTCCATGGCCCTCAGGGTGTCGGTATAACGATGGTATCTCACAGGCACCTTCATGGGTTTGAGGCCTTATTATCAGAGCAGGTAAAGTAATTTCTCAGTTAGACCAATGTTCCACCCTAATGTGTGTGTCTGTGTGTGTATCCATGTGTGTGTGTTTGTGTGCGCACATCAAAGCACTACAGAGAGATGAGCCAGATAATATTTCTCTGATTAATTTAGTCATTTGGGATACTCTGTTAACTGGATTACACTGAGATGTGTTGATATGGCCACATGGCCCTGGGTTGTGTGTGTGTGTGTGTGTGTGTGTGTGTGTGTGTGTGTGTGTGTGTGTGTGTGTGTGTGTGTGTGTGTGTGTGTGTGTGTGTGTGTGTGTGTGTGTGTGTGTCTGTGTGTGTGTGTCTGTGTGTGTGTGTCTGTGTGTGTCTGTGTGTGTCTGCACTTGCCGATTTACACTTATCATGCAGCTCTTGTGTTTCATTCCACTTGTGAGGTCCAGAAATCGACAGCGATGCTTTAACGTCACACTTCTTAAGAGGTTGCTCAGTAAATCGAGCGATGAGACGACCAATCAAAGTCACGCACGTGTGTCAGGTCGACCGGGTTGTTGTTTGACATCATTCAATTAGCCTGACATTGTATACAAAAAATGCCATTTCCTGTGAGGAGGAGTGCTTTTATTTTGTAGTGTCAGTGGCAGCTTGGTAACAGTTGCTAGGAGAAGTGGATTTAAAGACACAGCGAAATGAAAAATACATTAACAGACTTAAAACCTTTGATTGTTCATCAGCTCAAGACTTTTATCATGTGTCTAAAGAAAATTATTTGAAGAGAGGAACTATTCTCTGGCTACTTGAAATAAATAAAAGGCCTTTTCTCATTGGCTCCAGCACCTTCACCCCGTAACATTCAGTTTAGTCCCTGTTTACTTGAATCTGATGCCTCACGTACCCTTGTCCAGTTCTGTCTCGAGGTCTTTTGGGTCGCCACCCGCCATTGCTCTCCAGATGTGCCGAGTCATCCACTAACAAGGGAGTAAAGCCCACCACCACCATCACAATCCATAAACAAACCTTCTAATGGGTCACGACTACGTTCTGCTACTATTTTATTGATCAGTCTGAATAGTGTTTGCTAAAGTGTGACAATGGAACTATTTATTTTTGTGTTATTCATACCAAAACTATTTCTTACCTCAAAACTCAAACTACATTTAGAACATGGGACAGAAATGAAGTATTCTGTTATGACGGGATCATTTGTGCAACAGGCTTTGGGTTGTGCTTCAGTGTGTTGTTCCTGAAATACAGATTGCATCCTGTGTTGCCTCAGGAAACTCGTATTGTTCTCTTTACAAAGGTAAAATAAGTAAAAACTTAACAAATAATCGTGTGACCAAACCATCTGAGGAATAATGTGAGGGTATGTATTGAATGTGACACCCCAGACAGGTAACGTTGAGCCAGTGGCATATAAATTAATAGGATTCACTTCTTTTGTTAAAAGCGCACCCCCCTCACAGTTTTGTCACGTCAGGGACGAGACACTTCACAGCCAGAATATTCAGGAGCAATAATTACAGCAGTGACTTGGCTTGAGAGCCTGGTATTAAAGACGGGGAAATAATGTGAACCAACAGGAAGTGCAAGTGCCAGCAAACGTGTGAAAAACAGTTGTGTGCAGGTTTGTGTGCAGTGTCAGGGCACATCACGACAGACAAGCAGCGAAATGTAAAGAGAGGGAGACGGAGAGAGAGAGAGTGTGGAGTGGGTTAGGATAACGGCGAGGGGCAGAGAGACACCGAGACGGGGAGAGCGAGTGCATGAGAAAGGGAGAGCGAGAGGGATGGTGGAGTGGCCAGAGGGCAGTGTGCATTAGAATAAAAGCCTGATTGGCTCTGACCTTCCTCACAGCCAGCTGTCAGCCTCTTAGATACACACACACACACACACACACACACACACACAGCGCGTACAGCACACAGCCTGTTACGGCCCTGCAGGCTCTGATTACCATATCAGCACTGTCTCATTTGCATAAATCCCAGCACTCTTAATTAGGCTTCATCTCTCTCTTCCTCTCTTTACCTCACTCTCATTTTCGGCTCTTTCCCTCCACTCTTCCTCCTCTCTCTCCCTCCATTTGCTCGCAGATATGGGGCCGGGGTTTAGGGTTAGAATTAGCAGATAGGAGGGTCCATGACTCCCAATTAGTTTAGTACTGTTTAGCCTAATGACAATTTCACTTCATCTGCATGTATTAGCACACCAGTGTTGTGTCACTACTTCTGTGCACATTATCTGTGAGGAATTCTCTCTTTCAACTCCTCTTCCCCTTCTTCTTTTTGTCTGCACCTCTTTCTTTTACAGGTGTTACGGTCAGAAAGGACAATGAGCTCATTGTGCAGAAGTGAAACTTTTCCACCTGCAGCGAAGTAACGTGCGCTCGCCGTTATCCCTTCATGCAGCCGTCTTGTAAAGTAAGCTGCTGTTGTTGTGTCGTCACAGTTTACACAGAGGCCAATTAAGATCCCGAAGTTTGTTTATCTGCAGTTAAGCGTCTGTCAGAGCACATTATGTTGCAGCCTGATCAGAAGGAATTAGTGGTTCATGTGCTTCCTACATGCTGTCAGAGCTGTAATGAATGTGTGGCCCATTATACAACTTTCAAATACAACACAAGTGACTGACAAGAGTGTACAGTGACTCTGCAGAGCTCAGGCCACACGCACACGTCTAGAGGATGGAGGAAACGAAGACACCGGGTGTTTGTCTTAAGTTTTCACATGAAATGTGTTTTATATCAGCAGAGGTTTTATCTCTAAATTGAACTGAGGCAGTTGAATGTGCAACAAGTCGCAATTACATCTTCTGAACTCTGAAGAATTTGAGAGAAACACTCGAGGGCTCGAGCGAACTGCTTCAATCACTTAAAGCAACTGCATATAAAAAAAACGTCATTTAGATGAAAATATAAAACATTTAAAGAACATTCCACTCATCTGCACTCGGCTGGAAATCTCAGCCTCAACATATGAAAATATTGTTTTTAAATATGAATATTAGTAATGAAGAGGTTGTGTCCCCCCCCCCTTTTTTCAAAGTATTGCCGAGTATCTCTCATCACCTCCACATTTAGAGATGAACTGTTCAATTCATCTCTTTTAAAACATCTCGTGTTTCAGCTTTACATCAGATCAGCACCTGTCCACACTTTCTTCACTTTCTTTACGTGAGCTGAAGCTGTTTGTCATCTTCTTAAAGTGGGTTTCTGTTTTGAATGTGGTTTGTGAATGTAGGTGAACAAATGAAATGGATTAGAGGGGGGGCGGGGGGGGGGGGGGGGAGCTAAACCATATTCAGCTCTGGTGCCTCATTGAGCCCGGGGGCAGCTCTGATCTGCGGATCTCCGATATGTCCGCCCGAGGGCGTGTTACATCACCTGAGAGCCCACGAAAAAAACCAGACGCGGACTTCAGGACGGGTTAGGGAGCAGCTTATTAGCCTACCCAGGGTGTGAGAGGGAAGTAGGAGGAGGACGGCCAGGAGTTGGTGAAGGTTGAGCTACATCGACATTATTTTTAACTAAGATGCGCAACTAGATTTTTTGGGGTGGATCCAGGGGGCGCTCTGGGAGGCTGTTGAACCCCCCGAACACTGAATCTGTGTGTGTGTGTGTGTGTGTGTGTGTGTGTGTGTGTGTGTGTGTGTGTGTGTGTGTGTGTTGTTACAGGGAGGTGTGTAGGGGGGTTAAACACAGCTATATTCTGTAGATAACAGGATTAGCTGGGAAGCGGATAATAAGTTAGCATTTCCTCCCCGCGGCGCTCTCTCCTCTCTCCTCTCTCTAATCCTGCAGCTTTGATGTCCCTGCTCCCATCAGGTATCTGGGCTGCTCTGGCCCCGGGGCCCTGAGGCCTCCAAATGCTCAGACACTGAGTTGTGTGTGTGTGTGTGTGTGTGTGTGTGTGTGGATGTCTGCCCGTGTGTGTGTGTGTTCAGTGTCCTCATTAGTTCTGCCTGTTTACTAAAGTTGGCTTCTCGGGATGAAATCTGCTGTACGGCCGCTCTGCCAGAGATCTGCTCACTATTTACAACTCTCCCTTCGCTCTGCCAGGCTCTGACCCGGCAGAACGCTGATGAGGCATCTGATTCACGGGCAGGAAACGCCTGAACAACAACAGCACTTTAAAAAAAATATATATCACAACTCCAGCAGCAGAGCAAAGAGACAATTTAGAGGAAAAGATTCTTATTCATTATACTCCCCGAATTATGTAATTTTTACGGCTATGGTAAATTACTGCACAGCTTCAACTGCGAGCCCTGTTTTGATTTTCTATTTCACAGATTTCTTTTAAACGATATGAGGAAACTTCCCCCCCCCATGCTGAGATTCTTATCAGGATGGAGACACACTGTCCCACTCGCAGAGCCACAGCTTGTGGATGTTCTGCAGCAAAGGTTGAAGTTGTGTGACGTTGATTTTGTGCACAAACTGTCGGGGATTGAAGCCAGAGAGGACGTGTGGCTGGACGAGACACGACCACCTCCGACAAGGAGGTTGTTCTGTTTGTGAGAAAGATTACACAAACACAACCGAATGGATTTATACAAACTTTATAGACCGGTGCACTATGGAATTTTATTATTTTCACCATATTCCCAGAGAATAATGAATGGATCTTGATGATGAGACTGATAATAATAATATATAGGAATCCCAACACACCCCAGTGTGGGCGACATGTTTGGCCTTGGTGGAGGGATGAGCTCCATTATAGCCGGAAGGTCCATTGAGATACAATATCTCTTCTGACTGGGAGTCCTGGTCGAGATGGGCAGCAAATGAAAAAGCAGGGATAGGTAACATAGTAAGACACAGCAAACAAACAAAAAAATGAATAATGGGGAATAAAAGCAAATATTAAAATCAGTGAAATCGTGTTTAAATCAGTTAAAGTAGGCTGCCACCGTTTGTGCTTTTATAACCAAACTATGATCTGTCACTTTAGAGTTGTGTTGGGGTGAGTTAGATGAGCAGTTATTTCAGAAACTGCATTTAGATAATCGTGGAAAATGAATCTACTGAGGCTGTTTTCCGGTTGACGATATCACCGTAGAAAGAGAAAATACAGTCTCCTCATTCATTCCAATGAGAAAACACAACAAAAACACTTCTATTACAACACACAGCTTCGACTGTTCATGTATGTGAAAGTTCACATTCTGGATTATTTCCTTCTATGTTCCAGTCGTGTGCACTTTCTAGATTCTTATAAATTATGAATCTCAAACCTTTATCCCGAACATCCTACACCATGTACAGAAGTTAAAGGGCCACCATACTGTTGGGAGGCTGTTTACCAAGAGGGTGCTCGAATGTGTGTGTTTCTAACTCTGTGTGTGTGTGTGTTCGGTGGGAAGGCAGAAATTGAGTCTCGGAGAGTGTGAGTCTAATTAAAACGATGAAAATAATTACTGATACAGGCTGACAGACAGCCTCGCCCTCAGACATCCTCAGTAATTAGTTAATTAACCAAACGCAAATTAGCAGCAAGAATTAGTCAGCCAGGCTTAACGGAGAAGATGGTGAGCCCTCCTCTCGCTTTCTGCTTTGCTTCTCTCGGCCCCGCCTTTACTATCTGTGTGTGTGTGTGTGTGTGCGCCTGCCTGCAACGCTACACTGCACTGTTTTCAGAAGTTAGAAATGGGGCATGTCTGCTTTATCACTTTGTCACTGCTCTGCATGACACAGTAGCAACATGGCATGTAACACTGCGTTTTTACGCCTAAGTCAATTCATTCAAGTTAAAGTGATTTCAGGATAATGAAGCTGTAATTTCCCCAGTTTTTTTGCCTTAAACAAATGTCGTTCGTCCCTCAAACCCGCCAAACTTATTTAATGCTAAGTAGAAACTGAAGTTCATCCATGAAGTTGTCAAGGACACGGCAGGAAGGTAGCGCTGTACGTTGCCTCTATTTGGAAGTAACATAAAAGACACCCCCCCACCATCCAGCTCATGTGATTCAACCGAGCTGCCGCAGTCGCTCCGCAGCCCCGCGGGTCACTGGAACAACCCCTCGGATCCACCACACTCAAGTCAGAATGATTACGTGAGCGGCGGTGAATATTCGCCCACTGCTGGCTCCACTGGGCGAGTTGAGGCTCAGTGCTGGAAGCGGCTGGTATTCCTCTTGTTAACACTCACTTTGACTCGCCTGTGGCTCCTTTTAGGGGAGATCTGAGAGAAACAACCGCTGCACAACAAGCCGCCTTTTCTGACTTAGCCACAAACAGAGCGTGGACGAGGAATAGAGCTAATTACCTTCTTTTAGCTTTTCTTGTCAACAACTGCAATTAAAACGCCAAAACCAACAAATCAAAGAATCCTACGACCCAGGCCTGATGAAGCTTGTTCCATTTTTAGAAACAATTAAACACATCAATGAACTCCACTGTTTCACTTCATTATGAGGAATATGGGCAACGTTTTCACCCCTGTTCCCTGAACGGATTTCCACCAAACTTAGTGGAAGGATGGGACCTGGGTGGAGAGAGAACTCAATACGCTTTAGTCTTGATCTGGATAAAGTGGTGGATCAAAGAATAATGCATCGCTCTCTTGAACATCCCTCGATACGGCCTTTTTCTATTTTTCACATTTTCATTGATTTCCCATGCAGCGAATAATTCACGGATCTCGTATATTACGGGGACTGATATTTATGAGTGTGTGCAATCGGGTGTGGATCCAAATAACAATCTGGATCCAGCAGATTTGAATGTGTCCTTGCTTGGGGACTGGCGGCGGTACGACATTCTAGTTTATTTTGAATTACTCCCAAACCCACAGCACAACAAACGTGTATTCATCCAGAGAGAGAAATTTTTGTGTACCTGTAGTACTCAATACTATTTTTTAAAGGTTTACCACTCGTATTGTTATCATGTAAGACATTTATGTTTTTGCCTTTTTCGTCAGATTTGTAAATGATAAGAAAACTGAATATTTGCAGCCTTAAGGAGCTGGAAATAAAAAGACTTCAGATATTAAAATCTCCTCAAACAACTGCATTCTGATCCTTTCAGTAATAAAAACACCAGCATTTACCAGTTGTGCAGCAGGAGTTCAGTCTTGGTCAAACTACAAGTTGATGTTAACAGACAAGGTCTCGGCTTTACCATAAAACCAGAGGGCGACTGACTCTCTTAAATGTCACAACGAATATGAAAGAGGTGCATTCAAGTCTATAGACTCTGTTATATTAGATAAGATAGTTGTTGTGAAACATCCTCTGATATTGAATCAGCACCAAAGAACGTATTGAAAGACATTTTATCTTTTGGTATCATCAAGATTTTATCATTTGGATGTGATTTAGACAAGTAAGAACAATTTTGGACTTTCAGTGAGTTTAAAACTGAAATGGAAAGTTACAGTTTATGCACAATATTATAATTATACAACATAAAAAGAGGAAACTAACAAATGATTTGTCCTCACAGACCCAAATAAAAGGAAGTAATGTTCATACTTTGTCTACAGGCACAATAATTATCTAAGATAAATGATTAAATATACATAAACATGCATCCAGCATAGATACATACATCCATACATGCATAGTATATACACAAACATACATATATGCACACACAGATGGAAGAGTTAATGGTTTTGTCATTGGGCATATGAATGCGTAAGTGCAAGAATGTGTATCATTGTGTACAGCAGTGTGTCTGTGTGCTCGCTCGCTCGTAGCTCCAGGGAAGGAGCCATGTGCACATTCAGGTCAGAGCTGTCAATCATGCTCAGTCTGTTAGCTGTGTGTGTGTGTGTGTGTGTGTGTGTGTGTGTGTGTGTGTGTGTGTGTGTGTGTGTGTGTGTGTGTGTGTGTGTGTGTGTGCACACTGACGTATTAAAGTAATCTAAAACCAGCTCTTGCAGTATAGTCACGAGAAGAGTTTCTCCTCTGTGCGTAGGAGCTGCAGGATTTTCCTCACTTCTTCAGAGGTAAAGCAGTTTGAGCAAAAAGTGAAAAAGTTATCGGAGTAATAGACAAGGCCTTTTTTTTCCGTGAATGGGGGGGAAATAAGGTTCGTTTTTTTACGCTTGATATTAAAATGTGTGTCGGTCTACACTTTGCACAAAATGTCATTTGTTCTTAATTGGAGTAGAACACGGAGCAGAGATGGATCCTAATTGTTTAAAGGTTTGTTTAAAAAGCACCATTCAGACACAAGGTAATTCAAAGAGCTTCATAGAGGAAATACATGGAAAATAAATTAAAACAGTTCATTACAGAGGTGTAGAATTATTAAAACACTTCAAATAAAACAATTACAAGACAGGTTTGCAGCTAAATTTAGCATCACTACATCGAATTAGCATTTTTACAATATAACTTGGACCACAGCGTTCTTCTCTGGTATTTGACGGATTGTTGATGTAGACTTTATCGCCACCTACAGGCCTGGCGTGCTGGTTTCAGCGATTGTAGTCGTTTGTGTGTTCTCGTCTGGAGGGAGGTGTTTCGTAAAATGAAGATCGCGTTGGCGACAGAGCGGAAAACATCCCTTCGAAACAAACATTCACTTGTAGACAAACATTTCACAAATCCAGTCATGATTCGTGTGTAAAGCAGTTTTTCATTCGCTGGGATAAACTTCAAAATGACAAAGCGAGTGATGAAATCAATGGTTGAGAGCAGGAAGTAACCACCAGGTGCCAGTTGCTGCACTGGGATTTGGAACATTTGGTCCATATCAGCAGGATTTAATAAAGAACTGTATCAACTCTCTGTTGCTTATGTTCTTTATTGTAGAACTGGCATAACAAGAAAATTCATTAGATCCTCTTTTTCTTTAATAATACGTGTGCAGTGCCTGAATGTGACTGTCTGTAGGGGCTGCGTTGGCCTGAATTAACGCAGCTCGCAGCTTTGTTGATCGTCCAAAACAACTTCACACTCAACACTGAACTTTCTTGGGTCCTGAACAAAACACCAAGCCTGACGCAGCTGTGTCCCGCAGCGAAGATGGAGGAAAAATGGGTCTTTACTTGGGTCCTACTTCCCCCACACTGGACATCCTCGCTCGTGTGTCTTCTTCTCATTAGTATCTGTAGTAAAACACCCAAACCAAAGACATTGTTATTTCTCTAAGTGCTATTTTCAGTCTGAGCAGCCGCTATGTTTTGGGGGTTTTGAGTCGGAGCCTGGAGTTTGTCGGAGTATTTGTCTCTCTGAAACATTAACTAAGTAATTTTGGCACCTAAAACTGCAGCAGAACTCAGCCACAGGGGGCAGAAGATCAGAACATATCACTTGCTGAACGGATCCAAGGGTACATGCCATCTACATGATGCTTTCGCTTCACATCCACCCGGTGTCTTTTTGTTTATACCACCTTCTGTTCTCCCCAATTTCCCCCGTCACACTTCACTTGCCTGTCGCTTAGCAAAACTAGAATCACTTTACAACAGTCTGTAAACAATAGCTCCTCTGCTGGGAACGACTGTCTCCATCCACCCAGCAGCCAGAGAGGTGCCGCTGTGGGATTCAAACTCTTTCTCCAGGGACCCTCACCAGAAGCTCATCTTCCCAAAGCACGACACCAAAATCCAAAGTAACAGTTTGTGACAGAAGCTAAAAATATATAAGAAAAACATCCCCACGGGAGAGTGTGTGTGTGTGTGTGTGTGTGTGTGTGTGTGTGTGTGTGTGTGTGTGTGTGTGTGTGTGTGTGTGTGTGTGTGTGTGTGTGTGTGTGTGTGTGTGTGTGTGTGTGTGTGTGTGTGTGTGTGTGTGTGTGTGTGTGTGTGTGTGTGTGTGTCAATATTTTTCTAAAGAGGAAGAAGATTATTTCCCTTTCCGTTAGATTTAAAACGTCATTTTTCATAAGTCAAGATCAAGAACACACAAACACACACACACACACCTTCTCACTGACTTATGTGTATCAATTGTGAATACAACAAATCTCTAAAAACAAGTGTGTGCAGTTTATTTTTCCTCCCTTTCTCATAGACGGCACATTTAAAATCAACTGCAGTTAAACAAAGTGCCGTATAAGGAAAGAAGATAAAATAACATCTAGGTAACGTGAACTTTTTAGTTTTGATCCGTGTCCCATTTGCTAACATGAAGGGGGCGGAGCTTATGAATTATACAGTAGCCAGCCAACAGAGGGCGAATGGGAGGTTTTTGGCTTCACTTTTGGGATCTATCGTGTCTTTAGATAAAGTCGGAAACGTTTACAAGTAGGAAAGTCTTTGGAACTCGTCACTTTTTTGCTTCTGTCTCACCTGCACAGCGTCTTCGTGCATTTTCTTCTTTGTCGTCAGTGGCTGTGTCTTCTTTCCTGTTCCAGTCTAAAAGGAATCTGTCTGTCTGCCTCCGTCCGTTTGTTTTCCATCAACGTTTCCACTGTCAACGATTTGAATGTCAAAGATGATTAAATGTACGTGTTTTAAAAAACATGCATGTGTCAACGATTGAACGCCAGGAATTAGCGCTAGATTTAACACAGGAAGTCAACAGGATTAATCAAGTAATTAATTTCACTCAGGGCTAGATCATATTTTTTAATTTAGTGAAATGAGTATTTACTGTACTTCATATTTGCATTGTCCCCTGTTCGAGCCCCAGGGTGACGTCACCGCCCTGGGAGAGTCAGTGGGAGTTCAAAAATATTTGCAACATTTCCATGAAGTTATTTGCACAGAAATACAGGACGAGGTGATAATTCAGCCTCATGCAGCACCGAGCTCCGGCTGCTGACGTCTCTTTGTTCCCATTGACTCGGCCGCCATTGACTTTGCCCTAATGTCAGAGATATGACATGACCTGCAGGCATCTGTTCTCCTTCCCCGGAAGCGTCACATCCACACACACAGGAGCCCATCATAGGCATCACACACACTTTCCCGCAACCCACACTTCCCACACCCCTGTCTTGTGGTATTTCTCGGGTGTCCACGCCCCGTGTCCTGTGGTGTGTCTCCTCCAGAGGAGTGTATGTTTTGTTTATGGTCAGTGACATGCACAAGCACTGTGGGGCCTAACTGAATGTGAGCACTGTCAGAAGAGATTAGAGCCGTGTGTGTGTGTGTGTGTGTGTGTGTGTGTGTGTGTGTGTGTGTGTGTGTGTGTGTGTGTGTGTGTGTGTGTGTGTGTGTGTGTGTGTGTGTGTGTGTGTGTGTGTGTGTGTGTGTGTGTGTGTTAGTTGACTGGTGGGGAGACACCAGTACAGATGGGGGCTTCAGATGTGATGAGCGTCACGGCCGGGCCTCCTCCTGTCCTTTTGGTTCAGCATCAAGAAATGCCCTGCCGCTGCCGTCCAAACTAACCCGAGCAGCCCATCGGCCACACCAGTGTCCCCTTTGTCTCCTTGTCCCCGTCTCATGCACACTCCAACACTTAGTCCAGCTATGTGGATATTGAAATGTCAATGTTGTATTGAGATTTATGTTCCTGTGATACCAAGTGCGTTGTTGTAACCCTAACCCACAGTTTATAAGAATCTAGAATCTTGTTTGAGCTCAGAAAATTATTCTGGTTAAGAAAACATGAAAAATGGACCAAGAGCAAATAAGTTCCTGATTCCTTCTACCTATATATATTTTTTTAAATGGTTAAGGACAACTCAGGAAATGTTTTTTTGTTGATAACACTTATGTTTGTGCAGTAAAAGTGAAGCTAGAGCCAGTAGCCACTTAGCTTAGCACAAATGCCGCCCCCTCAAGTCGGAATCTCGACTCCGGTCCGAAACTAAAGAGACAGTCGATCTTTTCTGAGGAGTTCCAGGAAATGTCCTCATTCCTTCGTGAAGCTGAAACCTGATCCTGCAAACACCTGCATACAAGTGTGTGGAGGTGCCACACAACGAAAGGTCCTTGTTTGAGGAATGAAAATATGATCCAGGAACCAGCGACTCTAAAAGCTCAATCGTCAACTTTTCACATTTTGTTATATTCACAGAACAAATTAATGTCCATCGCTGTAAAGCTGCTAAAGGGACAGAATAGATTTTAAGTAGGAGGCTGAACTATAGTTTTTGTTGCAGAAGTTATTGTAAAAATTTGTTTTGTGCCTGAAAAATCTAAGTAGGCTATAAATTCGTTAGTTTTTATGGATATATATATATATATATATATATATCCAATATGGCTGTTAGAACTGTTAGTGGGTGTTAGAATGCATATTTAATGCTGAACATTAACAAACTACATTTGAGATGAACTGTCAGAGAACTGATGGCTGTATCCATCGGTCTAGCCTCAACGCACACACACACACACACACACACACACACACACACACACACACACACACACACACACACACACACACACACACACACACACACACACACACACACACACACACACACACACTCTGAAGTAAACACACAGCAGTTGCACACACACCCTCTCTCTCTCTCTCTCTCTCCCACACACACACACCAGTGTTAGTGTGATGAGGGTGGGCTGGATGTTACAAGGGTGGATGGTTGGTTCATGGCCTTGCTCACTCGATCAGACTAGGCATTTTGTTCAGACACTGAACAGAGACCTCCATCGCCCCGAGGCCATCTCTCTCTCTCTCTCTCTCTCTCTCTCTCTCTCTCTCTCTCTCTCTCTCTCTCTCTCTCTCTCTCTCTCTCTCTCTCTCTCTCTCTCTCTCTCTCTCTCTCTCTCTCTGACTGTCTCAGTCTGTGAGCCGGAGCAGAATTTCGTTTTTATCTGTAACAACGTACAGACAATACAGTTTGTCTGCTCTTCTTCTCATCATCAGCCTCATCATCAGCCTCCCTCATGTTTTTATCCCGACTCGCTGCTTGTCCAAATCTTACACCCTTTGTGTGAGTGCGTTCACATTACAGTTGGACATTAGTATGAAATCTGGTGGTAGCATGTGCTTGTTGATGTAGTTTCCAGATCGATATCAGAATTTAGCACCAGGTTGTTACAGACACTAGCTGCAGAAATGACTTCATTACTAAACTAGGATGGCACTTGCATACCTTCGCCCCACAGTCCCCTTCAATTCAAGATAGAAAAACCTCATAGATATCAGTCCTACAAGATTCAAATGTTATTATAATGGAAATTGGTGAAAAAATATAAAAGCCTTATCTTGCAATGTTAAAGAGAGGGAATTTTGTTTCCCTTCGTCTGGATCCACACGAATATTGATGAGTTCTTTTTTATTTATTATTTGTCTCATCTGTCTAACCAACCCTTTATTTCCCCTCCACTAATGTCATTCACTGCGGTGAGCACACATGTACCAATCCCAGCATGTATCAGTATATTTATTATCTACATATCATCTACTTTGGCCACTGTGCATTCAAATAGTTTGCTTTATGGATGAAAATGTGGCCTTTAACATCCTCAGTTATTTCTCCTCCTGTTTCCATCCTATCTTTCATGTTAGACCAGTTTTGAAAATGTCGGCCAAACTATTCCTCTCTCACAGAGTTGAAAGTTCTTTCTGTTCTGCAGTTGACGCTCTTGTCTCACGTCCGACCTCCTCCCGTGACGTCGCTCCTGCCTGTCTCAGGTCCTGCCTCAGTGGTTATGTGTCTGTAAGTGGTATGACCCAAGCATGCCTCCAACAATAAACAGAGCTAATAACAATTGGCTGTCGGGGGACTGCGTGTGAGTGTGTGTTGGGGGTGGGTGGGAGGTTGGGGGTCAGTAAATGGAGAGTTAATAATGCACACACACTCACAAGCTGGAGTCCAATAGAGTTGGTGTTCTCACAATAATCCTCAACGCCCCCCCCCCCCCATCTCACCAATAATCTGCTCCACTGGGGTTCCCACACATATACACTGACAAGATGAGTTTCTTCATTGCTCATCATCACAGACACTGATTTCAATGACTATCACATGCTCATGTTGGACCAGAGCAAGGTTTTAAAATGGCAGTTCACAAACCAATGGGCGTCATCACAGTAACGATGAGTTAAGATGCTCAAATAAGGTTTATTACCCACATTCTTGGAGCCAGTCGGCTATTATCTGATGATGAATTGGCCTCTGGGGGGCAAGGGTCAGTATTTTGGGGCTTCTGGTAAAGACAAGGGACGTCAGGGTTAAGACTCCATCTCCTGTTTCCTGTACACTGTTTCCAGTGTGACTGGTTTCTTTTATCACATGAGTTGAATGTTCCTCTTCACAAAACAACAAACACTCATGTACGTGATGAAGCATTTCAATCGATGTGTTCGGCCTCTTTTCCTCCTCACACAGAACCTGTTAAAACCTGAGTGGTCAAACTACACCTCTTTGACGCCAAAATTAGCAAGTATATCCACGTCGTTTCAACGAGGGAAGACCTGCTAAAAAAGGGCGATTGACTCCTTTCCCATTGGCAGTAGAGGAGTTTGTCTTTCAGTCTTTTTCCCTCGGTGCGTCGTGATCAAAGTTACGAGTGCACCGACAACATTCACCCGGGTGTCCTGCTACCGTCAGTGCCATCCGAAGTCAGAGCCGATTAAAAAACGGCTTTGTTAGAGGGTCTTGACCTTCTATGTAAAGTTCCTTGAGATAATGGATATTAAAATTTGGTGCGATACAAATAAAACTGAGTTGAACTGAATGTTAGTTGATTTTTGACGAGTGGACACCAGACTTGTCCCTCGCCTTCAGATTCTGAATATTTACATGCAGACTCTATCTATAGAGATTCATGAACACATAAAGATGCACGTGTAACAACGTCGTTGAACTCGTTGGCCCAGCGAGTGCGTTGCTTTGTGTTCCTGTGTGTTGATGTGTGGAAGTGCACGAGAGAAGCTGCGTGGCAGAAATGCCTTCTCCTCTGAGTAACCTTGACCCGTCTGGAGAGGCAGTCTTGCCTCAGCAGCAGCGGCAGCAGCAGCTGTGTCACTTCAACTCAGCATCTTCAGTCCAACCTTAGGGGACCCGGACTGCCCGTGTCCCTGCCACACAGCCAACAAGGACCCCCCTGATAGAGCAACCAGCCAGAAGCCCCCACCCCAATCCTCCCGCCCTGAGCTACCAGCAACCATGCACACTGTCCGTCATGCATACTGATAAACGTGTTCACTATCAATAGCAGCAGACAGTGGCCTGGCCGGCTGGCTTCTTGACTGCTGACAAAGCCCAGACTCATCCTGCCGGGGCCCTGCAGACACGGGAACAGTGGCGGAGACAAACACTGGCCTGCAGCCACTCCCAGTCAGCTCTACATATGTCACATGTTAATGACATCAAGTCCGCGGCCACCCACAGTTGATCTTGAGGGCGGCCGATCGAGAAATAAAGTTGTTTCTCCTTGGAACGACAGACTTGTGGCAACTCAGAGGCTCCAACACGTCGTTCCTCTGCACGTGAGCCCGCTGTCGACACACCTCTCTCCACCTGCTGCAGCTGCACACTGCACACGGTGCTTTTTGCTGACGGAGCTGATTTAGAATTAAATTTCTTACTTGTACAACACAAATATATGATTATAATATTTATGATACATGTTTTCTTTCAGAAATAATGAACATTTGTAGCCCCGAGGCTTTTCTCTGTTAATTAATTAAGTGAACTAGACTGAAAAGGGAAAAGTAAAAGTCATTATTGTCGTGTCTGAGTTCATCACTGTGGATATATGCAACTGTTTCATGGGAAACTCGAGTAAATACCCTTTTGTTTTTGTGGGGATTTGAGCTAAAAACCTAGGAGTGGATGAGCCAAAAACATATTTGCAGCTTTAATCCCATTAGTGGACGAGTGGAAATGTTAGACAGCAGCTATGCTCCACTCCTCCATGAGCAGAAAGGAAACTCTACGCTGCCTTTTGTCGAACATGACTGATTTACTTTCTCCCTTTGTGTGCGCGAGAGCTTTGCCTTTTCATATCGATCACGGTTGTGCCAACTGTTTGTTTTGTCTTTTCATATAATGAACCCTGGGCCCTCGGTGAGGCCCCGGCGGAGCTTTGCTCCACGCTAAAGGGCTTTTTGTGAGACAGTGTCACGCTCCCTCGTTCCGGCGAGGCTCCGCGTTTCTTATTATTCATGGCTCTCTCCCCGTTTGTTGAGAAGGCCGGGATCAAACAGGCCGATTTGCCATGCCTGACACCCACTCTGACACCCACTGCTTCGAGTGTGTGTCTTTTGTGTGTGCGTGTGCGTGCGTGTCTGTGTGTATGTGTGTGAACTTGGCTCGGGCTCAGTAATGACAGGATTTGTTAAACAGTAAATTAATGAATAATGAAATATCCAGCACGCGCCTGCCTAGCCTGGAGCACAGTGCCCCGAGCAGGAATTACTCCCGACCAGCAATCGGCTGTCTGCGCTCTGCATAACCTGGGTGTGTGTGTGTGTGTGTGTGTGTGTGTGTGTGTGTGTGTGTGTGTGTGTGTGTGTGTGTGTGTGTGAGATAAGCATTTTTACAGCCCATTGCGTGACAGAATGCTGAGGGGCCTTGCTGATGGGGGTCTGCTCCCTCACTTCCTGCCAGAGTGACGGACAGACGGCGTGCAGAGGAGACCGTCGGGATACCGCTCTCGTACTCTGCATCTATCAAACGCTCTTATCTCGCCCATAAGCTCAGTCCTGCACGCCGGTAACCGGATTACCCCCCCCCCACCGGCCGTCTCATTAAAGTAACAACCTGTGACATTTTCATAAAAGTAAAATTTGCTTCCCATTAAGAACAATTCATCAAAGACCAGTGATCCATATCACATCCGGCTGCAGAACCATTATTTGGTGTTTTAAACTCTGCAGCTGCTGGAGTTTCTCCCTTTGTGCACAGGAAGTGATGTTTTTTTGGTTTTTTTTTTGCCTGATCGGACCTTCAAAATAAACTTTAATAGGTGATTTCAAAGTCACGCAGAATTACCCGAACGAGCGGATGTTGCATGACGTCACGGTGCAATTCACACCTGTGTTAATCCTGAGGTGGAAAATTCCTTCAGTGTGACCCACTCTGACCTTCTCCACTCATCTCTGCTGGATTCTCCTCTGGAACATCTACCACGTCAGACACTTCACAGGGCTTTGGGTGACTGGGATTGGGTTGAGGGGGGGCTGGATAATTGCTGTGACTCCTGTATTATAGCCTGCAAGGAATCTTATATTTAACTCTGTAGTTCTATTAGTTAATTTGAGAGTTTGCAGGGTTTCAGTGGAGGTGGATTATGACACTTGCATAGATTTTTTTTGTGTCTGTGTACCAAGTTTGAAAGTTTCCTCATTGTTACTATGGTTTTGACCCTGCGTGTCCATTAGTGTTCTTATCAGCATGATGCAAAAACTACCAAACGGATTTCCTGTGAAACTCGCTTACAGGATGAGAAATGGGCCGAGAAAGAAACCATTAAAATTTGGCTTTGACCAGTACAAAGGGGCAGATCCAGTTATTTTTTTTCACCCCACTTTCTTTAACATTGTGAGCGTTAGAAAAAACAAGAATCTATTTCTCCGGGAATAATTCATGGATCTTGATTCTTTTTTAAATTAACGGGACCGATATCTATGAATGTGTGAAATTTGGTGCAGCTTGAATTTCAGAGGACTGTTGTTGGGCCTTGGTGGAAATTAGCTCTCTTGTTTAAGAACACAACAACCAGGCTTTATGACAAACAGCACTGGTCAAGAAACCTTTTTAAAAATATATTTCATTCCCTATAACTTAGAACATGACATTATCTTTTATATAGTGAGATGGGGCTTATATTTCAATAATGTCTTTTCAGATATTTTATATTATCTGTGCAACATATTGATGTTTCTGATGAAAGATTCCCCTTGTTGGCCTCGTTATAGAATATTAAATCCGCAATGTTTGTAATATCCTGAGATGCCGAAGTGAAACGCTCTCCCCAAAATGAGATTTGAATGAAGTTGGAAGACAGCAGGTAGTTTATGTGCAGACACAACCTTCGACTGAGGCATTTTCCAGAGGCCTGAGGCTGGAAACAGAGAACTGAGGGAGGAAGAGAAGGGAAAAAAACAACCTTTGTTGGCAGTGATAAGAAGCTGCACCAGCCACTGATGTTCCTCCTCAGTGCAAGAAAAGAAAATACCTGCAACTCACATGATGTGATGCTGCAAATGAACTATTTAATTAGCTGTAAAAAAAAAAATATCCTTGATTTAAACCTTCAGTTATCATCCAGCACCAGAGTTTCCTGCAAAGGTTTGTCGAATAGATTTTGAATTGTCACTGCAGTTCAATTGACCTACATTGTGTTTGCGGATCATAATGAAATATGAAAATACAAATATTTAGTTTGGAGCTTCCCAGTCAGTGTGATGTGTTTGACATGAGGTTCTAATCTGGGCTGGTGTCAGGACTGGGTCGGTCGGTCGGTCGGTCCTGCTGGTGTCAGTGGTTGTTTTCCTCGCCCTGTTTGTTTCAACCTGTCCTGGTTGTTTCCGCTGATGCTCTGCAGCTTCTTCTCTTTTGTTGCGGGAGCATCGCTCGCGGACATGCGGGTGCTGAACTCTGCACCTGCGTCACGCGTTGTTCCGCTCCACGGGTCAACCGAGCCCGCGGGACTCTCTGTCTCTCTCTCTCTCTCTCTC
This sequence comes from Verasper variegatus, assembly GCA_026259375.1. Taxonomy (NCBI): domain Eukaryota; kingdom Metazoa; phylum Chordata; class Actinopteri; order Pleuronectiformes; family Pleuronectidae; genus Verasper; species Verasper variegatus. The sequence goes on from CM048055.1 coordinate 3,056,555, forward strand.
TCTCTCTCTCTTTCTCTCTCTCTCTCTCTCTCTCTCTCTCTCTCTATGGCCTGGTTGTTTTTCTCTCTCTCTCATTAGCTTTCTCTCTCTCTCTCTCTCTCTCTCTCTCTCTCTTTCTCCACCTCTCTCCACTTTTTCCTCTGTGCGTCCTGCGCTCTCTCGTCATTAACGCACCGGCGGTAGATCCCCACCGCAGAAGCGCGCCCGCAAGGCACGATTCTATTCCCCCTTCGCGCGTGCGAGAGGGAGAGACAGTGTATGTGTTCTGTGTGTGTGTGTGTGTGCGTGCGTGCGTGCGTGCGTGCGTGCGTGTGCGTGTGTGAGAGAGAGAGAGAGAGAGAGAGAGAGAGAAGACTGAAAACGAGGGGCCTCACTGGCTGCAGAAAAACGCAGCCAATTATCTCTGTGGAATAAGACGGTATCCATCATTGTGTGTGTGTGTGTGTGTGTGTACTCCAGGGGCTTTTGCACTATACGGGCCATATAGACTATATTGGCACTTTAAACCTTAGCAAGGCTATTCCCTGTATTGTATAATAATAGTAACGATAATGATGATTTGGGATTGTATGATATTCACATTTACCAATGTCCAAGCATCTATATGCCACAATATCTGTCAGTTAAAGGTCCAATCTGCACTTTCTGTCCAGTGTTACTACAGTTATAATTGAACATTTGAACCTGTAACATGAATAGTTGAATGAAATAGACGATAGGTAGTGGTCATTATTCAAAATAAAGGCCTGGGACTGAAAGTGAGAATAATTATGTTTTTCCTCTGTAGCTGTGAGTCTAAACCTGCTCTTTAAAATTTGCTGCATATAGTTTAACCTATTTTTCACATTTAAACCAAAGATTGAGCGTCTGAATGTCACCATTTTTTAACAGGTTACACATATTCATCATCTCCCCTGTGGAAACATTTGTTCTCATTTTGTCCTTAAAGCAAAAACTGGTCGAGCTGAGTAACAGAAATATTGTTTTGTTTCATGTCCTCAATGATCAGAAATTCATCGTCTGCTTCTGTGAATAATTAACATTAGTTAAAATTAGAGTAACATTAAATTGTGGTTTATTTCAACGTTGTGATTGGCCCATAAATGTCACTGGCTATGTTTACATGGACACCAATATTCTCAAATTAACCAGATTAAGAATACGTATGTAAACTGCAAATTTTGAATATCTTAACCTGAATAAGGTCAAATTTGCAATAATTGAATTGAAGTGAAGAATATTCTGACTTTAGTCTCATAGAAATACGTCTTAGTCACATTATAACATCCTGTAGCTTTTGGACCTTAGAAAGAAAAACACCCCAAATGGTAAAAACAAATTATATAGCATAGATATTTAACTAAAATAACTATGTTTTACATTTTGCAGATATGAACCTGAATGTGAGTTGACCCCCAAACCTTGAGTTCCCTGGAGAAAAGGCGCCGGCTGCACACCTCGCGTAATAAAACACATGGTTTATTATCAGTGTGATAGAAATGAAATCACTGGACAATTAGAAGCATGTCTACCCATCATCAGCACCATGACAACAGCTCTATAAGAACAGAAAAACACTGGATGAGTCCCGCCGCCGGCTCACAAAGGTCGAATCACAGATAAATAGGCCTACTCCAAAATAGCTGGTGAACCTATTTACACAACCGTTCATTTTAAATTAATATAAATAAATATTTACACACATAAATTAACACCCTCCCTCCGCGTGCTCGTGTTAAATAACCAGACAAATCTGTTTCACAGATAGGATGCTCACAACCCGATTCTCCCACAATGCTTTTTGTGTGTGAGGACAAACACAGACACACACCACACACACTCACAAACGCACACACACACATTCAGGCACACATGCACACAATGTTGTTTGTTGGCTGCTCACAGCATCTCAGTCTCACAGGATGCAGGCAGGGGGAGCAAAATGGATGTAACACAGTAACCACCATGTCCTCAGGGGGATGAAAAGAACGTAACACAGATGAAAAATCCCTCTGTGCTCTCTGACACTGGCCCACGGGTGTCTTCCTCTGCCTTTTTCTCTCTACCTAGCCTTCCTCCTCCTCCTCTTCCTCCTCCTCCTCAGTCCCTGTGTGTGGCAGGTCAGTCGCAGTGGTGTAAAGCTAGAAGTAACGGTGAAACGCCACTGTGTGTGTGGCCGCCTCCCGCTCGGCTCTCCATCATTGCTCCCCTTCTTCCCCTGCTTCATTTCCGCTGCTTCTCCTCTTTGTCGCCGGCCTTGTTGCCGGCGTCCCCGTGCCGGTTGTTGGAAGGGTTGTTGAGAAACATCTTGTCGAGTCCTTTGAGAGCCTCGGTGAGGTAGTTCTGGAGGGTGGTGAGCGCGGCGCAGAGGGCGGGCGAGCCAAAGCCGTGCGTGATGAAGGAGAAGTGGGAGAGGCAGCTCTGGATGCCAGGCTCCAGGATGGGCGAGGGCCGGGAGTTGCCCAGGGGAGTCCTGTCCTGGGCCAGCAGGTCTGTGAACTCCTTACACAGCTGTCTGCAGGGGGAGAAGACAACAGCATGTCAGGCTGGAGAATAGCTTTGAGAAGATGCTGCTGCTGGTAACTTGTTCAGTCAGTGGCAGTTAATCATAATGAGGTTCATCCTGCGTTTGCTGGAGTGTTATAACTGGAAACCCAATGTAAACAACATCATATTAAAATCTCACCCAAAAGCAAGGATTCTACCAACTGCCCCCAAAACGTTACCTGCACACAATCTGACTTGAGTTTATTAATTTGAGTTTGATGGGTTTTAAGACCTCACGTTTACCTGCTGCTCTATCAGGACCTGTATCGATATCAACATCTGAGCCTCGGGTTAACTCTGTTAATCCAGCCGAGGGATTTACTTTTGCAACATTGCAGGGAATTTATCCTAAATATCTCATAAATGTATTAATTGTAGTGGTGAGGACATTTTTGCAGCATCACCTGCAGATGTTGTTGAACTGCTAACTGAACCTACACTGAATTTAGGGGGAAACAGAGCATGTATGTTATAATCTCACATTTCTCTGAGGCTCTGATTGAGGAGGCACATTCAATTTGAGCTGCATTTTAGTGCGATCTTGTTTTGTTCTCATTTCCCCGTCCTATAAAAACAAACTCAGCCGAGCGGATTCAAAACCAATTGCAGTGTCAGGGATGATACAGAGATAATAGATTATGATAAAGAATGATGTCGTGTAACACAATTGATTCTCAAATAATATCGCACGTGACTCAGGCTTTGCTTCCTAAATGAAGTTAAGTGGATACCAGAGTAAAAGCAGCGATTTCTCCAGACTTCAGCTGTCGTTAGGTGGGAAAAGAAGAAAAGGCAGAAAGACCCCCCCCCCCATCTATTAATTGAGAACTTTGACTTTTGAGTTTATTGAATCAGTTCCTGTGTTAATCACAAGATTTAAACAAGAACTCTTTGGTAAAAAATCTCCCTCAGTCACATGGTGAAAACAGACAAACCTCCTCTGTGAGAAAACACTGGACACTGACTGTTTTTCTTTTTTACACAATAAATGCTAAACTGATCTTGTTGAATTTTGGTGGAAGGCCCAAAAAAAACCCCACTTTTTGAGCAGATTTGATTAATTCAATTAATCCCCCCCCCCCCAAAAAAAAATCACTTTTTTTTACAATTGCAAGATAGGACATTTTCGTTAATTTCTCACGAAATAATGCACAAACTAAGGCAGATGTGGAAAAATATAGAATAAAACTGTGAACGGGTGAAATCTGGTGAAGATCCGAATAATAATACCGATTATTTTCAGTCAGGGGATCTTTATTCAATTAATTTTATGAATAGTAAAGGAACCTGCAACTAAAATGTCTGTGTACATGCTTTATGCATCTGATAATATGGGTTAGGGTTAAAATAGCCAATCAGCCTCAGCAGATGTAGAGTTAGGGGCCAATCCAGTTTAATTCTATTCCGTCTCCCTTGCACCAATTCAGCTTTTGTATTTGAAAGGCTTAAACAAATTTTACAAGAATATTTCACTGTCACCACAGAAGAGGATTTTATGTCAAATACAGAAAATCTGAAAGCAAACAAATTCTAATTTCCCAGGTGGACTTGTTTGAAATAAAAAGAAACTTCCCCTTTTCGGTGACTTTCCTTTATCGTCTTCTTTGTGATGTTGTGTAATTTGTTTTTGTTCCCTCGGCCTCCTTCTATCTAGAATAATGTACAGAGTTTGATGCAATCGGCGGCTGTAGAGCACAGAGGTACCTGGACAGAGTGGAAGCCCCACGAGAGGCGAGGATTTCATTCCCCCTCCTGAAACCGGATTATGGGAAACTGAGACCATGCGGCGCGTGATGCTTCTTTATTTAACGTGGCTGCACTTTGACATCTGGCGTTTAGGAGACGGTTGTGTTTTTGTTTGTTTGTTTGTTTGTTGTTTGTTTGTTTGTTTGTTTGTTAGCAGGATTACGCAAAAACTACTGAACCGAAATTAAATTTTTAATTGCGAAATAGGGCGTTGTTTTTCTTATTCAACATTTTCGTTGATTTCTCAGAATAATTAAAGGATCTTGATGTGCAGGTGACTGAATCTATGAGCGTGTGCAATTTGATGGAGAGTTAAATAAAAATCGAGTGAATTTAAATGTGTCTTCATAAGGGGACTGTTGGGCCTTGGAGGTATGGACTCTATAGTCTGTCTCGCTCTGTCTCGCTCTGTCTCGCTCTGTGTGGATATATTTTCTCAGACTCCATTGGACGCTTTAACCCTAAATATCTTCCAGGAATAAAGAAAAATGCTCCTTTAAATACCCAGAATGCACAAAACACCAATGCCAAGGTTAAAAAAATCTGGACAGTTTCAGGCCTCCACATTAAAAAGCAAATCTTTAATTGTTAACCTTTCATTTTTTGAGGACCGATCATCAAACACATCGTCATTCTTCACTATATGTGAGTGCATCAGTAAAAGAAAATCACCTCTTCACCTTTTTTCTCCTTGTTAAATCTCATCATCTGATTTTAGGCCCACGTTTTATATTCAGCAGACCCATCTCTCTCTCTCTCTCTCTCACACACACACACACACACACACACACACACACACACACACACACACACACACACACACACACACACACACACACACAGGCAGTGCGAGGCCTAAGGGCAGAGCTCTAGCAAATGAGTGACAGGCTGTGCAGGCCGAGCCCAGCTGGGGTTAGGGGAGTAGAGAGGAGAAGCCGCCACCCCGGGCTACACTCCGGGCTCTCGCTGTTGTTTTCTGGCGACTTGAAACACTTCACTGCTAAATAATGAATTTCTAACAGGCAGCACCGACACCCCGTATTGGAACAGGTTTGAATCTGAGCATCAAACATCCACCACCGAACACACCCTACATGCTGAGCACCACACACACACACACACACACACACACTGTCAGACAGGCAGATGGTTTATGCAGTGCAGGCCGGCAGACAACACTATTTATGCAAGCTAAAAATACAAGCGTCCTAAAGGGATCTTTGTTAGAGCCGCCTAAAACTCACTCTGGGACGAATGGACGCAGATTAGGACGACTCACTAATCAGCAGATTGCAAAAAATGGACAAATCTTAGGGTTGATCCACTTCACCACTGCTCCCCTGGTTCCTTTAAAGAAAACCATCCTGCTCAGTGTCTATCTGGGATCCGATTCCACACTTAAACGGCCATAAAAATGGATTAATATAAGTAAATGGGTCGATCCTATAAGAGAGAGTTCAAACCCACACTTCTAACCTCGGAGCTTGTATTTTATAAACGTCTGAGCTGCACAGGCCACATTAAAGTGTCCAGCTTCCGGCACAGTAAAGGTTAACCTGTGTGAGGGATTAGGTTCAGTAGTAGTCGCGACCCACTGATGAGTTCATATCACATTCAGAAGGTGAACATCTTATTTCTGCTCATTTCCTCATCGCTCCCACTGAATTTCACTGCCCCAATTTTTCCAAGGTGGCAGATTGAATTTGATCTCAATCAGCCGTTTCATCCCAGGTTAGATCTGTGTCCGTCTGTCATTAACAGAGTGTCACTGCCTTGTTTGCTGTGTGCGATGCCGAGCATGAAGCTCAGAGTTGAACGCAGGAGGCTTCCGCCCTCAGGGGTCTCAAAGAGGAGCCTTATAGAGACTTTAATTTCACTCAGCAGAAGTATTCCTATCCAGAGCAGATGGACACGCTTATATGCAGTCAAATGAACATCTCCAAATGCTGGACAAACCTGATTAAATGTCTATTTTGGTTTTTTGTTGGGACATTAAAATATGGGAACATCTGCTGCATGAAGCAAATATGCAATATTGGAAATATTTTATAAACTTATTGGACTTTTCTTTCGGGATTCTTTTTTTTTTTTACTGCCTTTCTGTTGCTGCTGTCTGTGTCTGTGCTAAAAGAAGGCCTCGACCTCTGTGCTCTTTATTTCCTCACTGTTCTTCGCTCTGTTTGAAGGAATCCAAATATCTAAATCAGTTTGTTTGCTAATAATTTAACATTATGATCCATTTAATTCCTTTAATCTCCCTGTGAACCTCCCAGAGGACATGTATGTGCGTGTGTGTGTGTGTATATATTATATTATATTCCATGACAGAACACAGCCCATAAAGACTGTGAGGGAACACGAATCTAATCAAACGGTCCATCAAACTCACTTTGTCGCCAGCAGCATGTTTTTCCGCGTGTGCAGCTCGTTGGGGTCCGCGTGCTGCCGGTTGAGGTACTCGCTCACGGCTTTGGTGGGAAACTCCGTCTCGCAGATGTAACCGAAATCCCGGGCGAGGTGCACCGCCTCACCTGGAGGGGTCAGACACAGCCAGTGTAAATATGACGTAGACAAACAGTACCAGTATCACAGATAAGGTGGTTTTTTGTATGCTTTAGAATACTTTATAATTATCATCTCATTTTATTATATGGACACTTTGTCTTTTTACGCAAAACCAATCGAAATTACGCAAACCAGTAATTTTGGGGAAATTAAATGTGTGAGGTACGGAATTGGCTCTTTAAAAAAAAAAGAGAAGAAACTCTTTTTCTACTTTTTGCAAGTAAGAAATAAAATTTATTTCCAGGACAGTGATGTAATATTAAAATTGCATATTATATAAAAATAAGCCCCATGTGCAAAATAAATTAAAGCAGGGAAACAACAAGGGGGGGGGTCGAACTGCCACTTTTCACATCAATTAATTATTTAAGTTAATTAATCAAACTTGATCGTATCTCTCCACTTCCTCAACACTGAATATGTATTTCTATTTCTGGCACCACAGCCCTGCAGCCATGTTCTTTGTAAACGCAGAGACACTGAGGAGTCGGTGTGAGGTCACGACCTTTGTGGAAATTAGGAACGGCCTGATTCTGGTTGTGCGTAATTTTTTTTGGTAACGTTGGAATTACATTTTAGTTTTTGAACGTCAGCTCATTATACAGTTTGTGTTGAATGTTGATATATTGGGTTTGTTTTAATTGTTTGGGGTCAAACACACAAGTGTTGGGGGAGTTTTGAGGGAGAAGGTGTGTGTGTGTGTGTGTGTGTGTGTGTGTGTGTGTGTGTGTGTGTGTGTGTGTGTGTGTGTGTGTGTGTGTGTGTGTGTTTTTAAACTTGCAAATAATTAAAATCTTTACAGTGTATTGACATAAATACTGAGAATAATATTTCTGCAGATTCTGATTTGAAAACCAATCACCTTCTACAAGAGACGTTAGTAATGTGACGTTGGCAGCTTTGCGTCTTCCAGCAGGTAAATTCAGTCCAATCTTCTCCAGCTTTTCCCTCAGACATTTCCCACCGTTTTTGGACTTTGCTCTGCAGCGAGAAGAGACGGAAACGAAATCATGGACACTTGTGCAAATGTCAGATCCTGGATACACACACGTGCTCTAGAAACATCTTGAAGAGCATTTAATTCAAATTGATGGTTTCTGCAGAAGTAGTCGAATGATGCCTCAGCTTGTGCTCCAGAGGATTTACATGTTAAATAGGAACAAGGGGGTAAATGAGTCTCAGGGTTCACATGTAGTTTCCTTGGCTCGTACCTTCTCAGCACGCCCCCCAACAGGGAGGCGTTGAGGCACTCGGGCGGGGACAGTCTCCTCTGCACCTCCCCTACGGTCACTTTGTACTTGGAGGTGGAGCTGAGCAGCGACAGGCGGCCCGGTACCGAGCAGAACACCTCGTTAATGTTGACGGTCACTCCCCCCATCAGGCCGTCCTTACCCAGCATCAGGGAGCCCATGTTCTTCAGTGGCATGGGGACTGGAGGGGATGGGGGGGAGATGGAGACATGATGAGTGTGTGTGTGTGTGTGTGTGTGTGTGTGTGTGTGTGTGTGTGTGTGTGTGTGTGTGTGTGTGTGTGTGTGTGTGTGTGTGTGTCTGTGTGTGTCTGTGTGTGTGTGTGTGTGTGTGTGTGTGAGACATACATACTCAGGTGGATGAGCTTTTCAATATTAAACCATTTCTTCTCTGCGTGCGCGCTCTCAGAGGGCGTCCCCGGCCCAACGATGCACCCACGCGCCGGGCATTTGCTGTTATTTAATGTCGCGCGACATTCTCATTACAATATTATCGATTGTTGATTGGCTCGCGCTCCCAAATCGCATTAACCACCTCCCCGTCTCCTCTCCACGGCCGGTTTAACTCCCACCAGCGGCACTGGCTGCGCCTCCAACCCGTGCGCATTAGTGCTCGCGCTAATGGCGTTAAAATAAGAAAAAATGGAAGAGGAAGAGGAGACCAGAGTCGTGCGTGCGTAGGGGCCAGTTGGAGGGGGGCTCTGATGGCTCCACGGGGGATAATACCGCAGATTAGCTCTAAACGAGCTCACGAGATCTCCGTGAGCGGTGCCATTTATTACATCAGCGGCTTAAATGCCCCGCGGGGAGCTCAGTCACTCCACATCCCGCTAACTAAATCACCGCACATCATCAGAGCTGCAGCCTGTCAGCGACACACTGCCTGCGAGTCAATATACCGGGATCGTTAGCCCCGCGTGCCCCCCCCACCCCTCAAAAAACAAAAGTAAAACATGGAGAAATGTCCAGTTCGAGTCCAAGTCAGGCTTCGATTCACACGTCTATAAACTGAATTACACATCATCATATTATAGCACGTGTTAGGAAATGAATCAAAATGAAGGAACCCCAAGAATTTTGTTTTTTAATATATATATATATATATATACGAATAAATATATACAAATAAATATATAGACTATCTAACAATCTCAAGAAATGGTTCCAAAATTTCTGTAGTTTAAAAAAAAATTGGCCTTTATTCCAAAACATTGTAATTTCATTGTCATATTATTATTGCATTGGTTTGGACTGTTGGGAGTGGTGCTCCTGTGTGTGTGTGTGTGTGTGTGTGTGTCTGTCTGCGTGTAGCTACCTTTTTTAATTACTGACTGATCCAGGATGTTCGTCCCGTTGTTGTCTTCGATGGTCTGTCAGAACCAAGATAAATACGCATCATTACGCACAGGGCTCCTCACCACATCATCCACATTGTAGTAGTGCAACGAGCACGTGAAGCTAATATTTAAAGTTTCAAATTTGGATTTTATAACATTACACACGTTTCAAAAACAGACAAGAATGACGTGTTTGTATCCACACAGAAATCAAAAGTCTACAGGTGATAATCCTCTGCTCCAGTTCACCGCGTGAAGCCTCGTTCATCATCCTGCGGAATAAACTCCCTCTTTCAAACAGACGCATTCATTCCGCCACACTCGAGTATTAAAATGAAAACAAGAAAGATTAATTTGCTGAAAACAAATGTATGGGAGGTTAATAAATGCACGACACGAACACGGAGAGATGAGAACGTATCGTTTGGAGGTTAAATGGCAGACGATTCGTGATGGTTGTGCCCTGAGGGGGGGGGGGGGGGGGGGGGGAGATGAAATCCCACACAGCTCCAGTCTATTTCAAAAAGTCTCATCTTGACACCACAGCTGCAGCAACACAACAGAAATCTATACAGCAAACAAGGACAGCCTTCAGATTCAATAAGAGTTTGACCAGAAATATAATAATAATAATAATAATAATAATAATAATAATAATAATAATAATAATAATAATAATAATAATAATAATGGTAAATTTCTCTGCAAATTAAAGCTGGTAAAATCGCTGCATCTTTTCTCCTTTTAATATATAATATTTTGTTTAAGTGCAGGTGAATCTGAGCAGCAGCTTATTCCACATGTCAGCCGCTTCTCCTCGAACATGTCTGAGGTGCGTTTAGCTTTGGGCCGTTTGGTTTGTGAGGCTCCAGCTGCAGAGAGAGAGAGAGAGAGAGAGAGAGAGAGCGAGTCCAGGCCTGAGGGAGCTGCTCCGGGTTCACTGACCTCAGATCTGGAGGCTCAGGGAAACATGCGGAGACAATGAGGGAGACAGCTGTCAACACTTACCGGAGAGGCTCCGTCCACTGCACCTCTGTCCACTTTATTACTTTGGGTATTTTTTTTAAATTCTCTTCTAGTCTGTTTAACTTCATCCAGACGGAGAGAAGACGAATGGATGTTGAATTTAGAATCTGAAGTTGCCCAACTATGAATTTAAAATACCATTACTTTCAGTGGTGATGGTCAAACTCGTGATATTTGCTGATATAATAATTATTTAGTTGTATTTATTTTAATGATATAATAGAAATGCAGCGTTTTAATCAATTATCTGGACTTGGACTCGTATAATTCCAATATCCTTAAAATCACTTTTCCAAAAACAATAATAAATTAATACATAAATAAAGTAATAATAAAAAATAAAATGAAAAAGGGTGCATTCAACCCTGTGACCTTTGACTCACCTGAATATCCTCCATGCCGTGCAGCCCGTGCAGCAGTCCGTCCCCCATACCGGGATCCAGTCCCGGGTGCGCGGAGTGCAGCAGCACGTCCGGCCGCCGGACCCCGTAGTCCCGCCGTGGGTCCAGCCCGGACAGCTGAGGCAGCGAGGCCCGCGGCTGAGCCAGCAGAGCCGAGCTGTCCATCCGGTCCCCGGCGGCGTCCTGCCGCTGCCTCGCGCCCCATGCGCCCTGCTGGCTCTGGTGCAGGGAGTTCAGGGAGTACGGGTCGCTCACGTGGGAGTACGGGTCCTGGCTCTGGTAGTGAGCGAGCGGCTGATACGGCGGCGGGAAGTACGGAGGCTGGAAGTCCGACGTGGGCGCATGAGACAGCGGTGGCGCGCTGGAGTAGGGTCCCCCGTGCGACACCGAGCCCAGCTGGGACAGGCGCGAGCTGTGGCTCGAGACACCGTCATGCCGGTCCTTGAAGAGGGTGAAGAGCAGAGGGGACAAAAAGAGATGTTAACGAAATGAAAGAGCACATGGAGGCCCAGGACCACCAGGCAGTGTTGCCCGTGGTGCTGGAGCCAGAGCTGCGTAAATGACACTGGACCAGCAGCACGAGCCTGCAGGTCAAATGTTACAGCTTCATTCAAAATCTCACAACGAAAACCTCACAGCAAAATGTACGAATTCACCGCCTGCACTAAAGAAGGTCGGCGAGGGGCAGAGGACTCACCGCGGTGGAGTAGGAGTGAACTAACATCTGTAAAACCTCTGGTGCTGAAGCGGGCTCACGGTAAAACTGCAGCGGGCTGAAGTCGGTGTTTGGGCCGAGACGGTCCGACTCACTCCCGGGTAAAGCAGCGTGTGTGTGTGCAGTGCTCGGCCTGACGCTCCACAGCTCCTCACTGAACCTTCCTCCGCCCGGAGCTGCCGCCGCTCTGACTGTGAGCACCGAGCTCCCGCCTCTACCCCCGGTAGGTGCTGTAATTGTTATTCATGACTGGGACTTACAGGAATATTAATGTGCGCGAGGCAGGGGACTGGCGACACACGGAGCGTGAAGCCTCTCGCGCAACCGTGAGTGACGTTTAAATTCCGTGGAGAGCCGAGACGACGCGCGAGCAGCAGGAGATAGAAAGAGTGCGTGAAGCAGGAGGGAGCGAGCAGGGTGTCAGGGGCCGTGAGGAATCCCCCCCCCCCACCCACCCCCCCATCACTAAAATAACCGCTTTGGGGACTTTTGTGGGCGAAGTCTGACGCAAGAAAAGCACACACTCGCCTTTGGAGACAGTTTGGCACAAACCATTTCTGAGCACACGGCTTTGACATCATAGAAAAACCAATATAAGTCAGTGGTAATAGAAACAGCTGGGCCGCTGTGAAGCGTAATGGGTGGAGGAACAGATCCAGGGTCAGAGTTCTGCTTCCAACTCGACCTCGGAGCCTCCAAAGTAAAACTCCACTTTTACGCACAGGCACAGATGCGTATTTCTCTCCCTCCACTCACTCACACACACATTTCTCAGAGTGTGACAAACTCCTGGAGAATAAAGTGCGTCTCTTGTTGTGTTGCAGCTGCCTTTTTCTTTCTTTTTGTGTGTGTTACCGAAAACACCACAGGGCGCGCGAGGGGCTCATGTGAACGGTGTCACGAGTCAAAAGAAGCGATTAAACTTTATATTGTGCACCACGCGCGCGGCCCCTCGGTGCCCTCGTGGATGACTTGTTTAGCAACACCACCGCCCCCCCCCCCCCCTCGCCCGCGCAGTGGGAGCGAGGCCATGTGCCGCACGAGACGAGGGTTTCCCACCGGGCGGAGCCGAGGGGCCTCGCGAGCGACCTCCTCTCCCACTGCTTTGTGATGGAGAACCAGTCAGCGCGAGCGGCCCCGGAGTTTCTCCCCATTCCCTCGCGCGTTTAAATCAAAAGACATATTATTATTATTATGGGATGGAAGCCAGATGATTTACATATTTCTCACATATCGCCCTGCTCTGACCCTGCCGTTATTTATGATTTTTATGCAATTTAAGAATTAATAAATACATTTAAAAAATCGAATGCATGTTTTGCAGCATTTCTTTTCTATTTCTGATGTTTTTTAAAGAACATTTTTAGACAAATTCTTATTAATTCTCATAAACATTTTAAGTTAAGTTTCTTACAAGCAAAGGTTCAGTAAAAAAACAACACACAAGCCATATTTAAAGTGACAATTTTAGATGAAATTTCAAGAAAATATTAAATAAAAATAATCTTTATGCAACGTTAAATATATATTTTTCTAACCGTATGATCCAAACGGTGAATTGCACCACAGCCACAAACATAAACACAAAACAGAAGCTCAAAGAGGAATGAGATGAAAATAGCAAAACTAAAATCTGTCTGTACGAATTTCCACGCGATGCAATGTCCTCAAGTTCATCTCCTCAGCCTCCATATGTCAGAAACAACAGGCCAACGGCCTCACGTCACTCCGCTCTGCATTATTCATGGTAAAACAAACATGTGTGTGATAAATGTGTAAGAACACAAACAGCTGGACGGTCACGTTACCTCATAAATATCTTCATACTTGACATTCTCAACTAGTTTCCACAGCATGGTCGCTTCTCCGGTGTCGGTAAACCGAATGCAGCCAAGTGAGGAAGGGACGACTCAACTCTCTCTCTCTCTCTCTCTCTCTCTCTCTCTCTCTCTCTCTCTCTCTCTCTCCCTCTCTCTCCCTCTCCCTCTCCCTCTCCCTCCCTCTCTCTCTCTCCCCCTCCCTGCCTCCCTCCCTCCCTCTCTCTTTGTGAATGGGGAACCCCTGTTGAAGCCTGCTGCAGCACCATACTGTATAAAGATGGGGCGGGTTGACAGCAGCAGCAGGAATAGAGAGAGAGAGAGAGAGGGAGAGAGAGAATAAAATATTGCAGGAAATACACATTTCTTTTTCTCATGAGTCTCTGCGGTTCCCAAAATAAAAGCACAACTCAGCCAACAAAAGACAGAACACTGACCATAGTTGAGCAGCTTTGGTGACTGTGAAGTATCCACATCTACGGCAGCTGCGTGAATTTATGGCTCATAAACTGTCAAATTTGTGAAAGATTAACGAAGGTATAGTCATAAGAAACTACTGGAAACACTTATACACACATGGGCGACAAATTAAAGCAGCAGTCAACATGGGATTCAGTCTTTATAGTCTTTTTAAACTGTTTTCATTTAATTTATCCTGTTTTCTTATATTTTGTAACGTTGTAATTTCATATCGGGATATCTGTCTTTCTTGAAAACGGATGGTGGACTGTGTGAACACCAGGGTCACCAGTGGAGACTCCATGACTAGTTGTTTTATCCTTGACAGTCTGATTTGACCTATTGTATATTATAGATATAATGAAATCCAAACCTCATTGGAAGTGACTCTCTGAGTCCCTGAGGTTTCACAGGAGGGATGAACACCATAACTCTGGAAGATGTTCCCTCGTGTGGTGTTTTGATGATGGTGGTTGAGAGCTTCCGTCTCACTCTGGACCAAGCTGTGTTCATTTGAGTGGAGATCTGGTGCCGTGACGGTTGCAGCCCTCAGCTCCAATTATTTTAAAACTCATTAAAACAATTCAGTGACCCCTTGTTGCTCCCGTGTGGTCGTGTCTGCAGAGTTTTTCTACTATTCAGTTCAGATCTTTCTTGTCATCCATGTATATTTGCTTGCATGTACTACAGGACTCACATGGGAAGAAATAAACCTTACTATAAACTATGTAGCAGCAAAATGGAGGAAGCAGTTAACACCCGATAGATGTTAATATTTGTGTTTGCGGGATGAATGAAGCTGGATTAACAATAACAACAAAGCCTCATATGGAAGTTATTGATCAATTATCCTATAATTAACAGAGCAATGCAGGATTGTGGTTTGACATTATACCCACACGCTGATCTGACACTGACTTATGGATATCGGTTAATATATATACAACCAACGCTGCTCCACTCACACAGACACAAGCCAGAAATACACAAGCGCTGTAATAAACACACGTATAATTCTGGTAGCTCTTCAGGCCTTTGTTGTCACAAGTGGGCTGCACGTGTGTAAGGTGCATGTGAACACTGCTGCAGTTTCAGCACAATGCAACATCAAATGCTCTGGGAATTTGACGGCTCAGCATTTAGTCCCAGTGCATCTTATTGGTCAAAACTGCTGCAGTAAGCGTTTCAACATTATCCCAATAATAATGTGATAACTTGTATTAACATGTTTGACAAGGTTCTTTCTATTATATATGAAAAATCTGTCAAATATAAATAATCTCAGGTATTCAGGGTTTCTCCCTTTATGCCAGTTTCCTCATATTATCATATTATCATATTTTGTCTTATTCAGTCAAACCAGATGTTTGTACCTTGTGCTCTAACTACTCGCTCCCTCTCTTCCATCTCTTTATATGAACCGATCAGTGGAAGCACATCAGATAAGACGACACAGATGCAGTTAAAACTCATTTAAATCCATAATAAATAGGTTTATTTAATGTATTTATTGATGGTCACATTTCTACACAACCAACCCCTCAACTGCTTCTCTGTGAGGATGTGTCCAAGTGTGTGTGAACTGCTCCCCCTAGCGTCACAACAGCACACATGCATCCTAACCCTCCAACAAACACAGTGTCATCATGTGCAGTTTGTGTTTTTTAATGAATTTCAGACATATTTACTTGATGTGGCTTTTGAATTCTCACATTAGCTGCTGCCTATAATGTGACTTAAGGCTGAATCACACATTTACGTATAAAGACTTGAGTTGGAGCTTGAAACTTTCACCTTGAAATTTATATATCAAGAGGAATTCCATTAAAAACCCACTTTTAGTTATACGCCTGGCTTCAGTGTGATTGAGCGCTTGTCCTGATCAGCGTTAGTTCTGGTGTGGAACCAGGTTCTTGAGGTCCAGACTGAGTTCTCATGAAGTTCTCTGTCCTCTTATATCGTCCTGCATGTCCACTGATACGCTGTCGTGCTCTTGTGTGTGTTTCCTCCGACATGGTTAAACTCATCTAGATGCTTGATGCCAAAAAAACTAAGAAAGAGAAGAAGCTGCCACTGAGAATACCAGACATGAATGTTTAAGAGGGACGGCTGTTCTCAAGTTCTCTGGAATGACCCACTGCCAAAGATTCACCCATCCCTCACACACAACACACACACAGACACACACACACACACACAGACACACACACACACACACAGACAAACACACACATGGCAGGGCATATGACTGTCAGCGATGACAGATGTCCTGACAGTCTGGAAGTCTGGAGGCAGGGTTGTGGTTGTTGTCCTGCAGGGCTTTTGACATACGATGTATCAGCATACATTACACACATGTCACAGTAACGCTGCTCCCTCTGCTCCCCGTCTTTTGTTCGCAGCCACTTGCAAATGATTTGTCTTCATTTTTTAACTAAACCCTGAGATTTCAGTCGAGAGAGGAGGTTTTCGTTCTACTCCATGTGACCCCTTTTTGTCGCTCTGCAACATACACATCTGACAATACTCCTACGTTTTACTCCTCCATATGTTCTAATGGTCAGTGAAGGGGGACCCCCCCCACCCCCCACCCCACTGCATCACGACTAATGTTCATGTTGTTCAGGGAGAAGCAGCAGAATGAAGGTGATAACTAACTGGACATCAGGTGTAAAAACTGTGGAATAATCCTTTAATCGTTTAGTTGTTTCCTTCTAATGTGTTTGGACACAAGTGCTGATGAAAAGCAAAAGAAAATGACACAGTTAATGATTTTATTATTAATTAAATAGCTCAACAAAAGCCCTGAAATATTCTCTGGATGAAGAGAAAATCTGTATCTGTGTGTAGAATATATATATATATATATATATATGGATTAATCAGTGAACATAACTATTTACATTTGTGTAAAGTTTACATTTGCTTGGTGAAAGTCTTATTGTGGAAATTTCTAAACCTTTTAGGTCTTTTTTATTATTCCAAAAATCGATGCAACATTCTGGACGGACTCATTAATTTTAACAAGTATAACAACAACCTAAGATTCAGTTTCCTTCTATGTGTGTATTATTTCTATATATTCACAAGTTTCAAACCTAATCCAGTGTCAAAGCAGCCACATTATCATCATCGTCATCAAATTGTGCACACTCAGGCTGCAGTTCAGCTGTGGACCACTAGGTTGCGCTAGAGCACCACAGAAAGGAGGAGACACCAGCATGGAGACCTGAGATCAGCTTCTTGACAATCAGCAGCACAACTGTGTCTTAAACCTTTAAATGTGGCTCCATTAAGGAAAGTGTCAACATGTATTATCACACAAACACAAATATACCAAGATTAATATATATATATATATAGCTTTTACACACATTTCAATATGTGACCGGAGGAAGAGCAGAGATGCAAGAGATGAAATGAATGATCCTGTTTCGAGCTAATAATGTTAACGCCTGTGCTTTTTAATATCAGATCATAATGTGTCTGCTGTGAAAACATTTGCAGCCTCAAGACTTTCTCTAATGCAACAGAAGCAAAAACCACGAAGAGGTAGAAACAGACAGTCCTTCATTTATCAGTGTCTCCTGTTTCCAATAGTTAAATGGTACAAATACCATCTTGATAATGACGCCACGTTCTTCCTTTCTGCACTGATTGTTATAAACATAATGTGACATCTGTAAAAACCTGAGTTACAGTCGGACTCTAATGTCGGTCAAACTCTGTTAAGATGCATTGTTGGACAAACTGTAGCTTCCACTTCAGATTTCCTCCCAGCGTGAGTTCACAGGAAATGGAAGCTGAGGAGAATGATCGTCACGAAACGAAGAACAGGGTGCTTGTCTCTTTTTGCAGTGTGTGTCTGTCTCTCTGTGAGTGTGAGTGTGTGTGTTGGGTTGACAGACAGTGACGCTGTGGAGGCTTGAGGAGAAAGACGCTGTGAATGTTCCTGGGACAGAGCGGGATCAGGACAGGGGAGGAAGAGGTTTTAGCAGCGAAGCCAGGCAGGAGGAGGATGGAGGAGGAGGAGGGTTATGCAGCTTCAGAGCAGAGACACTGCAGAGATGGAGCTTAGAAGTTGGCAGAGTTTGGTATTCGTGACTGTGGGGC
Source organism: Verasper variegatus (assembly GCA_026259375.1). Taxonomy (NCBI): domain Eukaryota; kingdom Metazoa; phylum Chordata; class Actinopteri; order Pleuronectiformes; family Pleuronectidae; genus Verasper; species Verasper variegatus. The sequence continues at coordinate 3,074,530 of CM048055.1, forward strand.
TCAGTCGGCAGGAGCTACAGTCCCACGGAGACGCCACGCTGTTGAATTCACTTCTGTACAAATGGCAGAACTCGTCGTTGGAGGGGTGTTTCTGCAAAACGCTCACTTCCACGTGCACATATCTGCGTTGACGTGATTCACAAATATCGTCGGGTGAAATCCCCAAATAAACAATATCACACGTTGGAGGCTGAATAGTGGAGGAGATACAAATCTGCCCCGGTGCTTAAATGTGGTGATAACCGGGGCGTTGCATTGTGATACGATCAATAGCTGTGTGTGAATAATGCATCGGCCGCCCCGTCACATTATGCACCGCTGATGTCAAACTTGTGATTCATTCTTGTACGTTTGTCAATTTACAGAAACTCCGGCAGAGGCAACGTATCGATTTAATTTCCCAGCTCATTTTGATCAAGCTGCTTATTATTCTAATGCGGCAGCATCTTTACGTGTTTATCATGCAGCGGGTAGAAACGAGTGTGATTAAGTTATTTTCTCTGCGTGTATGTTTGAGCGAGTGTGTGTGTGTGTGTGTGTGTGTGTGTGTCTGTGTGTGTTTGTGCTCATTTGTTGCTGCTCATACCCTCCAGTGAGATGCAGCAACCATCAAAGAGCCAATTTAGAAAGCTGCTCGGCTTCATACACATCACTGTGTTGTACATCTCCACACACGCCGGTGGAGACGCAGCAGTTGGATTATACATCAGGATGATTCTTCCACATCAGCCGCTCACATGAAGGAAAGTTCCTCTCAACACATGACAGCAAGAAAAAGTAATTAAAGCATCGAGGGGTTAGGGTTCTCTTCAAAATAAAAGCAGAAGATTAGATAGAGCTCCGTCCATACATTGTTGGTTGCTTGGCAACTGCCATAAAATAAAAAAACGTGTGTAAGATGATTATTATTTTTATTCTTTCTAGTGTGAACCATCCAAAACAATCAAATTCTGCGTTAATGTCATTGGATCTGGTGTCGACGACATTTAAATCCACCTCCTGCTGGTGAGAAGCGTGAACGTAAACACTGTCAGGCTCCATCTTCTCCCACGTCATGAATATATTCACACAATATTTCCAGGAATCCAACAAATATCTTCATCAAATTATCTTCTTGTACTAAAATAAACTAGAAACTCCTTCTGAAGTTGGTTTATGAACAATTCTGGATCAAACCTGGAACAGTAACTAAACTGAACTGTCTATTATTAAGTCACAATTCCTGTCATAAGCAAATCAGGGCTTTTTAAAATAATTGAATAATATTAGAGTTGGTTTTTCAACAACTATCTTGTCCATAAAATGTCTGATAATAGTGAAAATGTGTAATTTCCTCCTAAAGATTCAAGAACGTTGTTGGATCAATGATTCAAACAATTCTAAAGGTTCTTGATTCATTTTCCTTTTGCCACTTTAACCAGTACTTGTCTCTGCAACACGACAAAATGTTGTGATAACTGATTTCATGCAAACGGTGGTTTCTGCACAGGACGTGTGTTGAATCAGGTTTATTCTCCATGTTGTTCGCTTTGCTCCTTCACTTTTGTTTTTTAATTGTTGTGGTTGAAACTGTGAAGTGTTCGAGTTTAAATACAGATTCTGTGTTGAAATATCACGTTTCAAAAGAGACCACAGAGGAACCCACAAACAATAAGTGGCTGTGGAGCGTTCTGCTGTAAATTGCTGTCAAAATGAAAAATACAAATACCTGAGGGAAAACTCTAATTCACTATGTGACACACGTGCGTTTCTGGACATTTTAACCGTGCATTGACAACGTTTGGTCTTTGTTTATGTGTTTATATGTGTCAGGTTTCCCCCGTCTGTCAAACACCAGAGCAAACAATGTGGAGTAAGACTGGGAGTATACTGGGATTCAGCCCCTGTGTCGCTTCCTCCCTTTACATCGCTCCACGTCTCCTCCACCTGAGGCTTCACTCGCAGTGACTGAGTGTGACAAACCGGCGCAGGCATCACTGGAAATGCATCCTGTCTGTTTATGTGTTTGTGTGTCTGTGTGTGTGTTGTGCAGTGGACGTGACCTCCTTGTAAATGAGTGGAATATTAAAGGCAGAGAACAGAAACCACAGAGCCGGGATGGAGACGCCAGCAGGCAGCTGCTCCTCTCTCAGGTTTCTCTCTCTTTTTTTTTTTTTTGGAAATATAAATAAGCAGAAGAGATGATAGAAGTCGCTCAAACTAGAAGAAAAAACACACACATGCTCGTGCGCACAAAGGAGGCGTTTGAACTTTTCTGTAGGTACGAGGCGTCTCGCACAACATTAGAGAGGAACTCTGACTTTTTTATAATTTCAACACTGTGAACTCGTATGGATAAGTCACACTCGACGGCTTTGATCGCTGCTGCTTCTCTTTAGTCTTCACTTGCTCTGTTACCTACTCTGTATATGTTTATATAGCCTGTGTGTGTGTGTGTGTGTGTGTGTGTGTGTGTGTGTGTGTGTGTGTGTGTGTGTGTGTGTGTGTGTGTGTGTGTGTGTGTGTGTGTGTGTGTGTGTGTGATGCAGCACATCTCAGAGAGCCACAGTAAATATTAGAACACGTAGCAACTGTCTTTATTGAACACCAGCATTTGAGAAGGTAGGGATTTTAACATGTATATAGGTAAAATCCTACAAGAAAAGTAATTTAAATATTTATATATATCTTTACAAATGTTCATGGGCGAGTCGGTCGGAGCTCGTGGCGGCTGAACTTGCGGTCTGGGGAGTGTACAAAGATAGACATGCACAGGGAAGAGAAACAACGGCAACCGCAGAGTCACCTTTTACAAAATGGCTGAGTTGGACCCTTCTCTCTCTCCTGTCTCGCTTTCACTCACTTGATCTCTGTCACACACACACACACACACACACACACACACACACACACACACACACACAGAAGTGTATCCCACCCCAGGCAGTGGCATTACAGTCTCCCTTTCTCTGTCGTCCACATGGTAAACACACTGGTTGCTATGGCACTGATTGTAGAGCGTAGAAATAATAAAGAAAAATGTGTGTGTGTCAAGGTACAGGAGGGGTTTGCACGACCGGTTGTGTGTGTGTGTGAGTGTGACCCGGTTTGGGGAAACAATTTCAATTGAAGCAAAACTGGGACTTGTGTGGTTGATGTCAGACATTTCTTGGATAATTTAATACAAAACAGATAAAAATGAAGCGTCGGAGAATAGAAAAGTGATTCGGTTTTTGTATTTCTGCAGAAAATCCACCTGAATCAAGTGAATTGGGATCAAATTGTCCCCAAACCCCTTAGTGTGTGTGTCTCTCTCTGTGTGTGTGTGTGTCTCTGTGTGGTACAACCCCTGTCCTGGAAAACTCTGACGTCAGTATGTCCATGTTTACTTCCTGTTTTCCAAATAATAAATAAACAAAAATGTCTTGGATGAGTCACAGCCGTCTCCATGGCGAGGCTCCCCCTTGTCATAACACACACACACACACACGCACACACACACACTTACAGAGGAAGTCTTATCTGGGACACTTCCGGTTTGTGTTGCATCTCAACACAAGGTAAATAAATAACAATAAATATGAATTGTCCCAATGAAGACACAGTAATGCCTGGGAATTAACAAATCCTTTCTGAGTGCACACACACACACACACACACTCGTACAAACACACACTCCTAAATGCAGCGCTCCAAGGCACGGGGACCAGGTGGATGGGGGGCTACTCAGTCTTTTCTGTTTTCCCGTCTTTGCTCTGGGGCTCGGCTGTTTTCCGGAGCTGCGTCTTTTCTGAGCTGCTGTTGATCTGCTGGTCGTTGGGTCCGCCCGTCTTCCCACTCGAGTTCTTGTCCAGGTAGTTGAGCATCTCGCTCAGGACCGTCTGGAAGGTGCTGAGAGCCGCGCAGACCGCCGGCGTGCCGAACCCGTGAGTGATCAGACTGTCAGGAGAGAGGATCAGAGATTCACCGTGAGGACAAACCAAAAGCCTCTGTTCCATTTGGGTGCAAATAAAAGTCAATGCATCAGTGGTACGTTCGGGGTGATGCAGGTTTCTTTGACTTCTCGGTACGCTGCAGTGAAACCCCCCCCCCCCCTCCTCCTCCTCCTCCCTGCATTGTGCAGCTTCTAATCCTCCTGAAAGAGTTTCTTTGGTCGGACTAACCCCTTTCAGAGAAGAGTTTTAATGTCCTCTGATGGTCTAAGTGCTGTTTTCCAGCCTGTTTCCATAATAACTCATGGGGGGAAACACTGAATACTCACTGTTCAAGGAAATTCGAAGTTTTAATAGTGTCAAGTTTGAACAAATAATACATAGATTAGTGCTAAAACGATTGCTCATGTAATTGATTGAGTTAATTGTTGGGGGGGGGAGCAAACATGCCAAATCTCCCCACGTACTCACAACTTTTTTTAAGCAAACCTCATATTTGAAGCTTTGGACGGTTTTGATTGCACAATGTTTTTACATTAATTAGGCCAGGAAAAATTAGAAATGAAAAACATGTTTAGTTGCAGCCATAATACAGATCCAGATGTTTTATACACTGGTTTTATAACATATAACAGCTGTATGGGTTTTCAAAATCTAAACTGGGTATTTATAGCCATCAATAGTCATAATTAACCATCTTTTTATCCTAAATTTGATGAGCTCAAAAATAGTTTGTACACCACTATGTGTATTATTAAAGAAGTTGACCTCCCAGTCAAATAAAAGCTCACTGGTGAAATCTCAGGTCACCTTTTCCACCCGGACCTGTTGTCGTCCACTCCCTCACATCTGTGTTTACGCAACTGAGCTCATATCTGAAAACTGGATATTTTCCCCTTCGTAACACTCGATGAGACTCTGTACATTCTGCAGAAGGCTGACGCCATAGATGTGACATTTCTGCTAACAAGCCGCCGCTGCTGCCTCCTCCTCTGTTGCCGGTGCCAAACAACAAAACTGCACAGCTGCACATTTTCGGAAATGGCAAAGAGGTCAGGGCCAGAACGGAGAGACGGCGCCTGCACGGAAACACGTCTCCGCTCGGTTTGAATGGCAGAGAGTGAGTCCTGATTATTATTAGGGTGCGTTATTAGTTAGCATGTGGGTTACCTGAAGTGTGTGAGGTGTCTCTGGATGTCCAGGTCCAGGATGGGGGTCGGTCTGGACGAGCCCAGAGGAGAGCGGTCTTGGCTCAATAAGTCCTGGAACTCCTTACAGATTTGCCTGTTGGACAGACAGAGGGAGGGAGGGAGGGTTTACCATCTGTCTCCAGCACAACTGTCGCAATTTCCCCCCTCCCTTGTACCCATCCTCATGGTTTTGCATCAACCCACACAAACAATATTTCCTCTGAGCAGACGCTACCGGAGCAAGACGAGTTCAGTGACGATCCATAAAAAACACGCCGTGAATCCAACAATTGTGCACAAGCAGAGACAACGTCGGCTTCACACATTTATCCAGACTGGGTTTGGATTGCATTACTTTTTATTCTGCCTTTGAAATCATTGCTGTTCAGCTTAGTGAGAAATGAGTGGGAGCTGCTTCCCCCTCAGCATGTTCAGTTCTCACCGTGCAGTCGTGCTTATCCTACAATTAACATGTTTAATGCATGAAAAGTGTTTTTGAAGACGTCTTTATTCACAGAAAACTAATATATAATGTGTTTAGTAACGTTTCCATTTATTGCTTCTTAACCTTGATCATAGTTTCTCAATTGCTCGACTTCTTAAAGACGTCTGGTTAGTGATGAGATAAATCATTTGCACATCTGGAACTTACAGACATTTTATCCAAAGGCCAAACTGAAGCTTCCATCGTCGCCATGAAAGTAAAACGCTGACATCAGGACAGTTGAGGAATAAAATAAACTGCATCTTGCCGATAACAGTTTAAGACACAGACAGTTTTCAGGCGTCCTCCTTCCTTTTCCAGTTAATTCACGTGTTTTATGTGCCTGTGTGTGAATGTCAATGCGTGTCTGAGCACGTGCGACCTCTTACTTCGTTGCCAGAACCATTTTCTTGCGCGCGCTGGTTTCTTTCGGCTCACTGTGCTGCCTCGCCAAATGCTCCCCCACCGCCTTGCTGGGAAACTCTGTCTCGCAGGTGTAGCCAAAGTCCCTCGCCAGGTGGAGCGCCTCACCTGAACACATTAAAAAAGAAATACTGATGAGACGGGCATGTGAGACTATAACAGATTTTTTTTTGTGGGGGGGGGGGGGGGGTGTTTGTGCCTCACCTTCCACCAGGGAGGTGAGCAGTGTGACGTTGGCAGCTTTCCTCCGTCCTGCCGGCAGGTTGAGGCCTAGACGGTCTAACTTCTCCCGAAGACACCTGCCTCCGTTCTTAGACTTTGCTCTGCGGGAGAGGAAATAACTTTACATCACATATCCCACAAATCATCAAAGGACTTGAATATCTGGATCACATATCACCAGCAGATGAAAAAATCCTGTGGCCTCCTTCTTCTACAAAGAAACGTGTGTTTAATTAAAGTCCTGCACGTAACGAGGGAAGAATGTAGATTTTTTCTTTTTGCTTCGACAAAGCTGTGAAATTAATCAGGAAATCAAAGAGCATCGAATCAGAACATGTCAACTCATTACGTGTGAAATATGCTTCCTTTATACATAGATGTGGTCACTGGTTCCCAGGAGTTCCTTCATTTATAGTTTGAGCATTTTTCCATACCCACAGTGAAGACGATCTATTTTGGAAGCTGCAGTCCCTGTAGTTTCTTTTCTTCCTTAAACTTTGAGTAAAACTTTAAACAGAGATGTTCATCTGCTGTGTGGGTTTTCAAAAATCTAATAGTCGAAATCCATCATATTTTTTATTTGACGTGTTCCCAAAACAAAAGTTGGCAAAAATAGTGTTTTACCCAAATCCATTATACAACAATAAAAGCACACAGACGAAAAACTATGAAAGCACGACAAGGCTGCAGGATAAGAACAGATATTATAAATATATATGTGTGGTAAAATAAAAGATAGATGTCTATACAAAAGGTTTTAAACTGATGTCCACATCTGTGTTTATACAACCGAGCTCATATCATATACATGTTCTCAAGCATTTCTGCGACACATGAGATTTATTTTGTCTATTTGCACGTTTTCTTTCATTCTTTGTTTATTTCCCATCTTGTAGGACCAGCCATCCTCTCTCTCTCTCTCTCTCTCTCCTCCTCCCCCCTTCCCTTTATGCCCTCTCTCCCTCTTTCTATCTCCTCTTCCCCCCTTCCCTTTCTCTCGCACCTCATCAATAATACAGCGCTGGCAACTCTTGCTTTCCTCTGGTTCCTCTGATCCTGACGTGCTCTGGCCTGGTCTCGCCTCCCTCTGGCTCCCTGGGCCACGGCGGCACGTGCAGACCCGGGCCCCGGCGTTCGCCTACAATTGTCTTTGTAGGCGCGATACTGTACAACCCCCTGTTTCATCTTTGGGCTACAAAGACTCGCCGGCCAGATTCAGGCTTGAAAATATAACCTTTTTCCCTTTTAAACTCTCCATTCTGTCACATTCTTATAGTTTAGTTCTATTTCGATAGTAGTTTGGCTGCATACATGAGGTGGACAGAATATTAGGGACATTTCTACAGTTTCCACCTGGTATTTTAATGTTAAATAGCATTTTTTGTTGGGACTTTTTCCTGCAAGTTGCTGCTAATAGCTTGTGTTTGTGTATTATTTTGCATTATTCAATCTTTCTTTCTGTTGGGGTGATACTGGGTGGCGTCTCCCACAGAGAGATTCATGTATAGGGGGAAGTTTTAGCCCTGGACTCCCAGTGAGAAACCTCTTGTGTTTGTAGATACGGTAGAAATTATTCTTTAAAAGCTGCAAAGACGTATTTGAGAAATAGAAAAAGATCAGTTGGTTTAATGTGGAGTTATTAGGCTACGATAAATTGAAATTAAGAAAAATGAAACAGTCCAAGCCAGCAGAAATGAAAGAGCTTTAAAAACTATGTTCTCAGTTTGACTTGTCTTTAAGAAATAAGTCTTTAGAGCCATTGAGGACGCTGGTTGTAGTCAGATCTCTCCTCTGTGTGTGTGTGTGTGTGTGTGTGTGTGTGTGTGTGTGTGTGTGTGTGTGTGTGTGTGTGTGTGTGTGTGTGTGTGTGTGTGTGTGTTTTTGTGTGTGTGTCTTTGTGTGTGTGTCTTTGTACTGACCTGCGCAATATGCCGCCCAGTAAGGAGGCGTTGAGGCACTCTGGCGGGGACAGTCTTCTTTTCACCTCGGCGATGGTGACTTTGTACTTGGAGGTGGAGCTGAGCAGGGACAGTCGACCCGGTACCGAGCAGAACAGATCTGTGGGATTCACCACACACGTCCCCCCTGTGCACAAAACAACAACCACACCTGTTACAAAACGGCTCCAGAGCAGCAGTGTCGCTACAAATGTAGTTTACAGGATTCAGCAGCAAATCGTAACACAAGTTATCTCAGGGCACTTTTCATATGAGGCAGAAAATGGATCTTTAAACGTTCAAATCGGATTATTGCAAATGACTCGAGCTGCACAATCAAAGCGTCAGTGAAGTCTACAAGTGTCTTTAAATAACTACTCCAGGTGTTTTTCAATGAGATTAACCAACATGAAGCTGATGTAGATCATGACAAAGAAACGTAATAATCACTGCAACATTTTAAACAAAGAACTGTGGACAGGTCTTGTAGGTTTCCAAGCTCGCGCTACTCTTTGTGAATTAATGGTGAAATACTTGACTTAAACCACGTTTCTTCCTCTGTGTAAAGCTGCAGGGCTCAATGGTGGGTCAGGGTGTCAGCTGACCCGGCCTTTGGTGCGTTCTACTGTGTTGATAATTGTCTTCACAGTGCACAGGCTTTTGAGCAACCTTTGGGCCAATTCGGGGGGAAACCAAGAAATTATTTGCTTATTTAGTAACATGGATTTAAAAGTATATTTTTTTTAAATGAGCAAACAACGTGCCCACAAGCTCCTGGTTTGGATTCCACTGTTCACGTTTAAACATAAAAACATTGAGGACGTCACCACAACATTCTGTCAATACACAAACCATCTGCTTTTAAATCACTCTCGGCCTTCACGTGTATGTAAAATATTATTATATATATAGATTTATAGTTAAAGTTTCATGTGCATTTGTTAGTGAGCAGGATTACACAAGAACTACTGGACAGATTACCACGAAACTTTGTGAAGGATTCTGTATGTATCATCAACCCAACAAGGATTATCTCAAGTTCTGTAAAGATGCCAAGCGAAGTATCTCTCAACATACTACTACTGCAACTACTACAACTACTACAACTACTATTGCGTCTTATAATACATTTTACTCAAAAGGCAAACATGCTGTGTAAAAAAGCTAAATTCACAAAATAATCTATTTCTTTGGTGGGATACCTCATGTTGTAATGAACATGTGGTGAGATGCTGCTGTGTTTCATTACAACAGCACTTTACTTTTAGTGCAGGTGGTCGACTTTAAAGACCTTGAGAAGCCTTGAGTCACAGAGGATACGCAAAATATAACCATATCCTTCTCAAGCTCCGTTTTGGCTGAGAGGATTTTGCGCCTTTGTCTTGTTGCATTAGGTCTCACTTCTTATTTCAACGAATCAGGGCCTGGTATGAGGATTAAAAAAATGTGTAATTCACCTTTCTTATGTTAGAAGTAGTATTTTAATCCAAAATTCAATGTTTGCCCTCCACAAATTAACACTGCAGTTCTCCTATGTAAAATTGTGTTTTTATTAAATGTATCTTTTCTCAGTCCATCAGAACTCACTTCATCATCCAGTTTATTTGCCAAATTCAAAATCAACCAAAGAAGAAATGTGTTTTTTATTGAGCGGTGATCTCTTTCCGCTTCACAGCTTCTTCTTTTTTTTTAAATCTTCCTTGCACTCACCTCAGTGTATAACTGTAAACTAAATTTATGTTTAAATATTATTTGAATCTAAAGTCAAGACAGTAATTATTGTGTGTAGCGCTTCACCCAGCCCATAAAAATACATATGACCAAGTAGCTTTATTGATCGATGTTTTCCCTCTCAGCACTTCATCAGCCTCCTTTTCACTACTTCAATATTACTTCTTCTTTTTTTTTTTTTCTTACTATGTACATATATTGGTAATTCTGTCTCAGCTCAATATTTGTCTGTATGTACGAACTGTCTGCTCGAATCCCGGGAGGCAGAAACAAAACCTCCCTTTAATCACCTTCCAACAACCGCCACGCTGATTTCATTGTGTACTTGAGGCTCCTGGATGTGTGAATAAATGATCGTGGCTGTGATGGTGAAGGCTCTTTCACATTATTAATTGCATCTGAACCAGTCTCGCTGGATCCTCCTGGAATATATCGACTGCTCTGAGTCGGCCTATTATTATTAAACTTTCACTCGAACCAACGTCTCAAGCAGCCGAAACGCAAGGTTCTCCGTCTGATGTACTGTAGGCTATATTCTATTATTCATCTGCCTCATTATTAAATCTAACAGCAGGGTGTGTCGCTTTGTTGTTAGGCCGCGTGCTGGATATGATGGAATGAAGAAAATGACGCCATTTAGGCCGAGTGGAACGCCGCTGCAGGCGAGGATTGGTTTATCTTTCCCAGGGCATTGTGGACAATTTGGCCAACAGCTCAACCTCATGTGTGGCCGCGTGTTATCGGTTTCATGTCCCCGCTGGTAATCTGCTGAAATCAGAACAATCTGGTAAATTGATTTCTTTTTTTGTGGAAACAGGAAGTGCAGTTGGGCCTGTAGCGTGTTAAAGGTCCAGGTTCAGCACCAGTGGACAGCGACTGGCGCCTGTGACATCATAACGGTGAGGACACAAAAGGCTGTTGAAGTCCAGAGGGCAGCACTTGGTGCAAGGCAGTATGGGAGTTGTATTTCAGACATGGCTGTCAAAGCTGGACAATTTCAAGTCGAGGGAATCTACGGATACTATTGGTTAAAGAGTGTGTGTTTGTGTGTATGTGTTTGTGTGCCTGTACTGTACTTGTGAGGACCATTTTAAGCATAGACCCTAAAGAGTGAGGACATTTTGGCCAGTCCTCACTTTTTCAAAGGGATGTTTGAGGGTTCAGACTTGGTTTTAGGATTAGAATTGGGTTCGGGTTCGGCATCCATCCTTTCTCAGCTAATTGTTCTGAAAATAATTTGACATTCATAAAACCTTATAGTTATAGTCATACTATAATGTCAGTCACATTATTATTAGACAAACTGTAGCTTCCACTTCAGATTTCCTCCATGTGTTCATAGAAATGGACGCAGAGTAGAATGATCATCACTAAATGAAGAACAGGGTGTTTCTCTCTTTTTGTGTGTGTGTGTGTGTGTGTGTGTGTGTGTGTGTGTGTGTGTGTGTGTGTGTGTGTGTGTGTGTGTGTGTGTGTGTGTGTGTGTGTGTGTGTGTGTGTGTGTGTGTGTGTGTGTGTGTGTGTGTGAAGTCCGTCTCTGTCTGCGTGTGACACAAACCGGGGCCCGGCCTGTCTGTCAGCCTCACGCGCTCTGACAGGGGCGCGCGCCTCTGAAAGCCGCGGGTTCACATCATATTAATTCGCCTAAAAATGTTTTGATTCAAAGTAGTTTGTATTTTACGTTGCCAAGGGCGATCGAAAAGAGCTATTGCCGGTAGAGCAGTCGGTGCAGCGCGCGGGCCCAGAGGCGATAACGGTATTTAAGCAGCGGAGAGTAGCCTCGGGCTGCGGCGCGAGCGGCGGGCGGGATCACACGCGGAATCAAGCGCCTTTTTTTACAAGTTTCCCGCGAAAATTAAAGAAAAAGGAGACACGGGCCAAATGTCATTTTCCTCAAATTTTAACAACAATGTTTACAAATCAGAAAAGAAGCAGAGGAAGAGGAAGAGGAAGAGGAAGAAGAGATGTCTTGACAGAAAAGAGGGAGGCGCGTGCACGCCGTGTAGTGGCGGGGGCGCGCCTCCCACAGATCAGCTGGATGTGCTGCTGCAGTGTAGAGAGAGAGAGAGAGAAGGGGGGGGGGGGGTGATTAAAAACACAGACGACTCCTCCTAAGTAGCGGAGTGGTTTTCTTTTGAAAAAGGTTATGTGAATATTCATGCCGCCAAAGCCGCAGTCAGAAAGAACAACATTAATATGATCTCGGCTGAATCCGGGGCCCCGCTCCGCATTAACATATCAAAGCGTGCGCCCGAGGCGAGAGAAGCTATCGATACGGGAGCGGGAGGTAAAGCAAAGATTATTGGTTGTGATGGTTGCAGCGGCTGAGCTCAGGGCCAAATATGGCGCACCATTAACCGAAAGTGATAGCGCAGGGATTCCCGCGTCAATCCGAGAGAAAAGCCCCAACACCTAGGCAGGGCTGATGAAAAATTAAACCCCGGGACTCAGCCCCTGCTCTTCTGCGCGGAGAGCTGCACACACACATGGTGTCGGGGAAAAGGGGAGACGGAGGAACCAGGAGGCTGGCTGGCTTTGATGGAGCAAACACGCACAGCCACGCACAGCCACGCGAGAGGAAAGTGGCAGGTGCGTGACGTGCAGGTTGCAGAGAGGGTCACACATGCACAGCTTCACCTGACGTCCACAGCGTCGTGCTCGCACCTCAAGCTGCTGCCACACAAACCACCGGCTTCTACAAGTCTGCACCACACGGGCCTGTGATGCCATTCGCAACACAAAGCACAAATAACAACACAAAGCACAAATAACAACACAAAGCACAAATAACAACACAAGGCACAAATAACAACACAAAGCACAAATAACAACACAAGGCACAAATAACAACACAAGGCACAAATAACAACACAAAGCACAAATAACAACACAAGGCACAAATAACAACACAAAGCACAAATAACAACACAAAGCACAAATAACAACACAAGGCACAAATAACAACACAAAGCTTAAATAACAACACAAGGCACAAATAACAACACAAGGCACAAATAACAACACAAAGCACAATAACAACCAAGGCACAAATAACAACACAAGGCACAAATAACAACACAAGGCACAAATAACAACACAAGGCACAAATAACAACACAAGGCACAAATAACAACACAAGGCACAAATAACAACACAAGGCACAAATAACAACACAAGGCACAAATAACAACACAAGGCCTTCAATGAAACACATACAAATTAAATGGCATTCTGCAGGAGGAATCAAACACCTGATAAATGCAGACGACAGCTGAATTAAAATTGCATTTTTAGTTTCAGGCAAATCTCATCTATATTAACCACAGGCCACCATGTTAATGTTCATCTATAATTTATTTATAGAATTACATTTATTGTGACAATAAACCTTATACACCTACAATTTAATGATGATATAGTTAATATTTGTTTTTCTTATTTTCTATAGGTTAGTAAAAATATAGGATTATATAAACAGGCTAATTGGGCTATACATTAGTAATGCCTGTGTTTTTCTATTTACATTCATTACACAATAAAGGGAGGATATCATGATGATAGGCTATATCTCTTTTTTACATCATTAGAGACTTTAAATTCTGCTATTTGTTTGGTCACTAGAAATATAAGATTATAGCACAAATAGGTTCATTGGGCAAAAATATTAATACATAATATTTCCCGTGTTTTCCTTTTTGAATTAATTACAGAATAAAAACAAGATCGTCCACAATGAGCAGAACAATGACTGAATTTATCTTATCCTAATAATAATTTTATGATCTGATTAATATTAAAATAGTTTGTTTTACGGAAACAAAGGGAAGCTGTCAGTCAGTCTGCATTACAACAGACACTTCCTGTTTGAAGACAAACCTGTAGGCACCGCTTTAACAATACTGTGTGACAATGAGGTGTGTGTGTGTGTATATATATCAAATACACATTTCTCTGTACATAGTGCGTTTATATTTAATAAATCTCAAGTTATTATATGTTATTCTCGACACTTGGTTTAATTTCTCTCAGTAAGATTCAAAGCCATGTGGAGTGACTGATGAAAACAACCCGGTGTGTGTTGAGTGACAGTCTGCGCGTCTGTGCGCGTGTACCACAGTGTGTTAGTGTTTAAACAGGCGGGGAAGCGGTTGACAGGAGACAAGAGAGGGAAGCTCCCGCCTGTTTGTCTGTCTGCCGCCGCTGTCTCGTCGTGTCGAGCCTCCGGTAAGAATAAAAAATAATAGTAATAACGGGGCCTTACCTCTCCGGATGACGCCCCCTTGGCCGTTCAGCACGAGCCCACACTGCGCCTCCACGGAGCCCTGCGGAGACACGCACTCATTAGCACGAGCCGGGAGGTGAAACCGCTTCACCCAGATGTTTTTGCACCGCTGGAGACGCGCAGTTTACGCAGCTGTCAGGTTTTCACATGCAGCAGATAATAATCCCCTTCTTCTTTATGTGGGAGCTGTCATGGTTTGTGATCAGTGAGTGGAGGTGTTGCTGCACCTGCAGTTAAACCCACCGTGGAACAACACTCAGCTGTAATGACACTACAACCTACTGAGGAGGTTCAAGTAAAACTGTGCATTAATAATGACACTTAGGGGTAAACACTAGTTATTGATCTGAAACACAGAGACCTGTCTAACTTGTATATTACGGTTTAAGGCCAAATATCATATGTCATCTATTTTCCCCCTGTTTAAATATTATTTTTGACATTTGTTGGAGGGTTAAGGACAGAGGATGTTGCTCCCTGCACAGATTGAGACTTGTAATTTGTTAATATGGGATATACAAGTAAAATATGATTGAATTTGATTGGTATATACCTAAATGCACATTTCTTTGAAGTGGTTTTCCCTTTTTAGATTAACATTAAGGTTTCACTTTAGAAACCTTGAGGGATAAATCTCTATATATTCACAGGGAAATTTGCTAGAAGTCAATCATTGCATAACCACTTAGATTTAGCTTGTGAACCCTGAGGAGGGGCTTGACCCCCAGGTTGGAAACCATTGCCTCTATGTGGATCCTTTTTAGTGAAATCATGAGGGAGTATTAATATCAAGGACATTTTGCACGTTAGAAACATTCCAGTGACATAGTTACACAATGATGAGGGTGATGATGATATGGGAGGGTTAGAGTCTGTGCACAAGATAATCAACTCCTTGGAATTACGCACTAAAAGCGTCAAAATGAGCATCCATGACGCACCAAATCAATGAAGAAACCCGTGCGTTCCGGGCTGCCCTGTGGCACACCGCCAATCCGCACAGTTTCCTAGTGGTGGAAGCCTTTTTGTTAGAAAGTGTTCATCACTTAGCAGAGTCTGAGTGGAGCTGAGGGCGCAGCAGAATCAAGGACGCAGCTCACGGCTCAGCCAGAAACGAGCTTAATTTGAAAGGCTCGGGGCGATAAGGCGAGGACAGCACGACCCAGCAGCAGCAGCCAGACTCAGAAATGAGCAGCAGCGTCCAGGACTCCACCAGCCAACCTGTTGGGGTTTCTGCTCAGCACCACAAGCACACTGCAACATGTAGGGGTGCAGAATATATATATATATATATATAGGGGGGGACCTGTTACCGCCGCCATTTTGGTCCAGATCAGCCTCTCCTGCTATCAACGATGTCATCTCGAAAGGAGAACACGCGCTTTTTATTCAGAAAACACTTAATCCCTCGTGCGAGCCTGGAGGCCTGCACCGTGCACAAGCCCCAGATTAAAACGAAGAGCAAAAAGGGAGCGTGTTGTAGCTCTTTCTTAACCAGCTCCTGCTCTGTTCCTTTTCTTTCTGCTGCGGAGCTAAAGTGATTATAAAATCAATATACAAAACGCAGAGGTCCTGCATGAATTAGCTTAGTGACGGGGGAAAGGTGTGGCAGCTGCTTTTGTTCCGCATGAAAATCTCTTTAACGCGCTCAAAGATGCGACCGAGGCTCCACGAGACCATGTGGCCGCATCTGTTCCGCTCATGCGTCCGCCTCGTGCGAGCTCAGGTTCACGAGCCGTTTCTTTCTTCTTCGCTCAATGAAAAGGGTCCGAGCCGCCGACAGCTTAGAAACATACACAAGACCTGGGTGACACGAACCACCAGCAGCGGCTCAGAGCCCGGAGGGGTGGACAGCACCACGGGGAGGTAGAGCTCAATAAAGGAGAAACTCTAATAAACTCACAGAAAGTCACAGAAAATCAAATTAATTATAGTAAAATGAAGTAAAATAAACTGTCGTATAAACAAAATAAAATTGAATACTATGAAATTGAATAATAATAATACAATGACGTTATATTGAATACATGAAGTTAATTGAATATAATGAAGTTAAATTGAATAATATGAAGTACAATTGAATACAATGAAGTTAAATTGAATAATATGAAGTACAATTGAATTATTGGAAGTACAATTAAATTATTGGAAGTACAATTGAATCAAATGAAACCAAACAAAGCAAACCTATATCTAGTTTTACATAAGTAGAATATTTGTGAATTGGTATCACTGAATTAAATTAACCAAATTATTCAGTGTCAAATAAGATAATATAGAATATTTAACTTGTGGTCAGACAGATCAATAAAAAAATTATACAAATATTACAGGTACATAATATAATTAATAAGTACGCTATACATTTAAATACACATTTAATATCTATATTTAGGAACAATTCACCTTTTATATTTTTATATATATAATCATCCTTATTGCCACACCCTTTAAATAAAGTTAAATAGATTCATCACAATACTAAATTATCCTACTATAAAATAATTTAAAAAACGCCTGATTATAATTTGGATTTAAGTGATTGTCATTTTTAAACCGGATTTAAAAATGAGAAAAAGTATATTTTTTTTTAAATCCTTTGCAAGTTAAAAATGTCCTGAGTTGGTAAATGTAGTTAACGTGTCGGTGTTGAACTGGGTTTTAACCACAGACGAGGTTTAACCAGCTCAGATGTCGCTGCATAAGTAACAAAGTTGATTGACGTTAAGTCGGTAATTGGATAAACTACGGTGCTTTATGGCGCCCGAGTCGGGCATTGTGCCCTGAACCCCGATCCGTTAATCCGCCCTTTACCGGAGAATAGAGCAACCAGCGGCTTTTCTTTGCCCCAGCACACACACTCACACACTCACACACTCACCCTCACCCTCACACTCTCACACACACTGGGGCACTGTGCGAATCCGTTTTCATCTCGGACCATTTCTTTACATCGAATAGAATTATGTAAAATGTGGGTCACGTGTGCTGATGGAGAAATAAAGGGCGGGCTTCACAATGGGATTGTATGGACTGCCAGTCAATTAACCTTTAGAAGCAGGGCTGCCTTTCACAGCTGACATTTACTCAGCCTGCTCCACAGACACGTCTGCTTTGGCTGCCGGAATAAATCCTCCCAAATAAAAAGAATAAAGCCAATATTATTTCTACTCCCAAGTATGAGGGAGGGTCGTGTTGCTGGAGATGTAACAGACACACAGACACAGACATCTGGTGCCGGGTTTCTCCTCAACATGTTGGAATAGCTGCTGTACTAAAAGAAGGGGGGGGGGGGTTCAGTTGGAGGCACTGGGGCTACACTGGGCCTGGTGGCTGTCAGACTTTATGTGGGTGTTAATGAACCAGAGGCAGGAGGAAGTGGCCCAGGTGAGGGGGTGAGGGGGTGGGGGTGGAGGTGGAGGATGGATGGATGGATGGGAGGGAGGGAGGCCACCGGTACCTGCAGGTCGTCTCCCCCGGCCGGAGGCAGCCCCAGGCCGGCGGCGGGCAGCAGCCTCTGGTCCGGGTGGTGCATGCCGTAGGCCTGGGAGCCGTGTGACGTCATCAGCGACAGGTCATGGCGGCGGTAGGCGTCGAGGCAGCCGAGCTCGCGCCGCTGCTGCTCGTCCAGGCACGAGGACTTGAGGGCCGAGCGCGCGCTGTGCAGGTTGATGAAGTCCGCGGGCTCCCCGTGGTGGAGCTGCTGGTAGTACTGGCCCGAGTGCAGCGAGTTCAGCCCGTAGGCCTCCGGGGCCACGGCCGGGTGCGAGTGCTGGAACTCGTAGTGGAAGGACTGGTGGTGCAGGGGCGTGTACTGGTGGTTGGCGGAGAAGTAGGGCGAGGCGAACTCCGTCCCCGCCGGCGCCGGGTAGGTGAGCGGGGAGGAGGAGGAGTAGGCGACCGAGGAGTTGGCCACGGACTCCAGGCACCCGAGCTGCATGAGCCGGTAGCTGTTTGATCCGTCGTGACGTATCTGCAGGAGGATAAAGGAGCCGGTGAGATGTGCGCTCGGTGTCATTTAGCAGGAGCCGGTGTCTCCTCCGCAGCCTGCTCCCCAAACACACTGAGAAAACACGGCTCACACACACTCAAAGCGCGCTTCTCCCACTTTAAACCACCTGAAGGAGATGTCACTTCCACGCGCCCGGGAGGGGAACGAGCGCACGGCAACAGGAGCCATCGGTATTTTTTTTTATCCTCCTCCCTCCCTGTCACTCTGCTCGTTTAAAAAAAAAAAAAGAAGAAGCCTGTTCTGTGTTATTATTATTAAACTGGAGGATTCTCTGTCCCAGCTCTCCCAGTGCACGAGGAGGTAAGACGCAGCGGAGTGTTCCGCCCTGACGTGGTCTAATCACACTGTTCCCCACAATAAAAAAAAAATCCCCTTTTCATTCCTACCTCCATGCACATTGTTATAACCATCATCTGTATTATAATTATAATTAAAAAAGCCCACGCGAGCAGAGCCCTGTATAAAAGCGCACGTGTCCAAATACCCCCTAAAAAAAGTAAATAATATTTTCTCCTGCGCGTAAAAATAATCCCACGAATTAAAGGATAAATAAATGAGCCTACCTCTGCGTCGTGGACAAGTCCGGGGAAGGTCGCTGACATTGTGCTTTCTCCAAAAGTGTGTTTTTTTGTTTTGTTTGGTCCTCTCTCCTCTCCGGCGCTCGATCGAGTAACAGCAGCAGCGGCGAGAATAAATGAAAATGCGTTAAAATCCCAGTAAAAAAGGGCGAGAGAAATGGAAAAGTCCCCCCTCGCTCGGTGTGGGCACGGCGGCAGAAAGCTGGCGGAACGCGAGCGTCTCCCCTCTGCACGGACGGGGCTGGCGCACGGATTTTGTACTTGCAGGGTATTTCTCGGCTGATGTCGTAGGTCCCTTGGTAATATAGAAGTTTTGAAAATTAAGCATCAGCACTGAGGAATGGGAGGACAATAGACGGAGCGGAGCATCCCAGGAGACAAGGAATAAATATTGTATCTTCGCTTTAATAAGGAACCAAGTGCTTCTTTCAACATTTTCTACGCTTTTTCTGGACTTTTTCCACCCGTTTTCTATTTTGTGCCACATCCTCCTCTCCACTCGCTTATTATATCTTTTTGTTATTATTTTTTCTTATTCTCTTTAATCCAACATCGGCCCAGTTGGGTTTTTTCCTCTTTTACTCGAAATAAACGGATTTTTCAACGGAAACGCGAGTTTGCTTTGTGATTCTCTGCAGCTAATTTCGATTATTATCAACGGAATAACACATTGATTTTTTTTTCCTCCCCTTTGTTTCCGTATGGAGACGCTTGTGATCGCTTCGTTCAGCCGCGACGAGGATTTTGTTTCACGTGGAAACGAGGTGATTTCGATGCAGATGAATTTTTCATTTTTATTATTATTTATTTTTTTCTGAGGGGGCAGTTTTTAAATCGCAGGTTTTTACTGGTAAACACACATTTTGCTCATTTTCACCACAAATTCATTCGATGTAGTCAAAACGGGATCGATGGAATTCGACTAATAGAATGAAAACCTCTTTATTTAAAATATTCTTTTATATAATGCTAATTATCATGACTTTCGATGTTGGATTTATTTTTAAATGCGCAAATGTGATGAATTAAATGGACAATTGTGTCTCATATTTGCCATTTTTGTTCTTTTTTGTGTTGTTTTCATGTGGTTGCATGGAAAACAGCGTTTGATGAATGTTATTTCATATTTCTTTTCTTTTGATGGGGGAGGGGGCTGCAGGGAGGAGGAGGGGGGGTTGTATTATGACTGTTGTCTTTGTGGAAGAAAAAACGACAGAAGCACGAGAGCTTTTCTATTTTTGAATCAGCATCGTGTGTGTGTGTGTGTGGAAGAATTGATGTTGCATTATTTGTTGCTATTGTTATTATTATTATAAGCCTGCAATTGATTTTATCAGCCTGTTATTAATAGAATTATTATTATTGGCATATTATGGAGCTGAGATTTTTTTTATTTTTCGGTCAGTCGGTCATCCTTGTGACCCCTCTCTCTCCCTCTCTCTCCCTCCCTCTCTCCTCCCTCTCTCTCTCTCTCTCCCTCTCTCCTCTCTCTCTCTCTCTCTCTCTCTCTCTCTGCCTCTCTCCTCGTGCTGTAACTCACCTGAGCACGCACGCGCCCTCGGGGTGGTCCTGGCAGGAGGATGGAAGAGGAGATGATTCTGTTTGTTATTTCAACAATAAAAGCAGGAGAAATATCCTCCATCACACAAACAGGTCCAGTCTCTTTCCTGCTATTTAAACAGGATCATTAATAGTGTCTGAACAGTAACAGGTGCTGAACACAAGGCCTGTATATGATAAGAATAAAAGCTGCCTTGCCCTTGGGCCAACGAAGAAGCAGAAACAGAAATAGTCATATTAATAAAAACAGAAGCTGGCGGTCAAAGCCTGGAGAGAGAGGGGAGGAGAGGAGGCTGAAGGAGGAGAGGAGAGTCGTTCTGTCAGATTTCCTGCCATTCAAAACAAACCAGCCAACACACACAGAGAGGGGGGGGGGGGCTCCAGCTCAAACAGAGATGAGCCCTAATCAGTCTTGTTTGGGATGTTTTTTTATCCTCCTGCTCAGCTGTAACTGTAAAACCAAAGCGACTCCATGATATTATTAAAGTGCAGACTGTGACCGTGCTGACGCCGGGACGCTGGGATTGACTCTGCACTTTAATTAAGACACTATTTCCCCTCCCATCTGTTCCTGCATGCGTCTCTTCTCCCTCTCTCTCCCTCTCTCTCCCTCTTTCTCTGTGTGTAGGCTACTCATCGGTTACAACAACAACAACAACAATAATAACAATACTAGTAGTTGTAATAATAATAATATTAATTTATGGTATAACGTATGTAAAGTGTAATGATCTGCTGCTGTACTACTTGGTTTATTGATTTTTCTTCATGGTGCCTTCTCTCCAACTGGATTTCCACTTTCCACTTAATCATATGTCACACGACTGAAATAAACCCCGAGCATAAATCCTCCCTTTCCTCTTGATCAACTCTATTTAGCCTTTTATGGGTTTTCCACTCATATCTGGGGAGAATAAAAAAAGTCCTGATAAGCAGCACAAACGGTCCAGGCGGTGCCGAACAGTCTCCTTTAAAAAGTTCTCAAGGCCTCTTTGTATTTTAATTAACTGTTACCCGTTGTGTGTTTCTTTTTCTTCCTTATTTTGCCCGAGGCTCGTCGTGCAACCTCTGCACGACGAGCCCATTGAAGGCCGGTTGTCGCACGCCAGGTATTGGAAAGAAAAGAGAGAGAGAGAGAGGGTGAGGAAGGAAGGAAGGAAGGAAGGAAGGAAGGAAGGAAGGAAGGAAGGAAGGAAGGAAGGAAGGAAGGAAGGAAGGGATGGAGAGAGATTTGGTGTCAACTCAAAATATTCTACATAGGATTCTTTTGGCTCGTTATTGTCTTATATTGCACAGAAAACATTAAGCCACTGTAACGTGGGGTTGGGGGGGTGCAGGTGTGGTTTGGTGGGGGTGAGCTTGATCAACCCGTGTGCAGGAAATCGCGCTGACACGCGGGCCTTCAGTGCACGAGCAGCTTAACTTGTTTCCGCTCACATCATCATCCAGATCAAACGCCTGAACTCTACCTGGGAATATAGTTCTGAGGGGCTGCAGAGCTCATAGCCACACTCGCACCTGGAGGTCGAGCACGCATGAAGATGTGAGAGCCGGCTTACTAATTTATTTGTAAAGCCCTTTAAAGTCATGCGAGATGAGTTTCCTGCAACCAGGAGCGGTGGAAACCCCTTAAAGTCTGCACGCTCCGAGCAGCAGTGTCCAAGGCGCATGCGTAAAATGGGATTTGCAGGTGAATACATGTTGCCTGAGACATAAATTAATATATATGTGTGTGGCTGCCACCGTCGCTGCTAACCCGAGGCACCAGTTGCACGGTAGACGGTCATAATGGGGCTTAATGCAGACCAGTGGCCCCGCTATTTTTCTTTTTCTTTTTTTTAATACCAATAGGGCTTGAAGCGCCGCACCAGATGCGCACTGATCTCCGGACAGGAGCCAGTCCATCTGCCGCCTGACGAGGCAGGGAAAGGCCCGAAACCCCGCACAGCTCAGCCCAGAGGCGAGAATTTAGATCAGCCTCGAGGTTCCTGGATGGACCGCTGCTCCTGCAGAGAGCAGGGGGCCCATGTTGTCATCTATATGGAGGAAGGTGGCAGGGGATGAGGATTTGAGCACAAGGAGACTTATATTATCTCCCTTCAATGACTCACTGATTGATAATATGACTTTTACTGTAGAAGATGAGACATTTAAAGCAATATTTGCACAAATCCTGCAGAAAATGTCTAAATAAACACAACAGGAAACATTTAGGACTTGAATTCCCCCTTAAGTTATATTTAGCAATACTTCTAAACTTAGCCTGTGGA
Organism: Verasper variegatus; assembly: GCA_026259375.1. NCBI lineage: Eukaryota > Metazoa > Chordata > Actinopteri > Pleuronectiformes > Pleuronectidae > Verasper > Verasper variegatus. The sequence goes on from CM048055.1 coordinate 3,097,130, forward strand.
CTAAATAGTGTCCAAACAACATGTAGTCCTGGAAACTGATGATTTTTAGAGGAAAAAAATCGCCTGATCATCACTTTTGGGGCGATTTCGATGGTGCAAAACATTAAATGGAGGAATTTTACTGCAAATAAGTGTTTAGATTTTAATACTCTTTAATAAATATACCGTATTGTGTCCAAAAAACATCAGTGTCGCTTAAAATACAAAAAGACTGTGTTACCAGGAGGGATGTGACCCCCCCACCCTCTTCTATTTCCTCCCCCTCTTATTTACTATCAGACCTGATTGGTTTAAATGGTTTATTAAGTGGGCCACAACTTATTTATATTGGATCACTACATAGCCTGCAGACATTTAGCCTATTGCTACCAGTGTTAGCAGCATAATCCCCTTATAGGCTTTAAAGATGCTATGAGTACATTGTGTCAGACTCTCTCATGATGCCTTGAGTGGCTGCAGGGTTAGGGTTATGCTGGGTTTTAATGGGCCTATAGGCAACATACAGGCTGGTGTTTGTTTCCTGTGCACGTTTTGCAAACTTCACACAAACAGGGTTGGTTATAGCCTGGGTGTGCACGTCCTTATTTTATGAATAGGGGTTAAATCATATGCAGTCTTGCAGTTTTGGCAGTTAAGTAAAAACACAAATAAAACCCCACAATAGTGTCTGCTGGTGTGTGTGTGTGTGTGTGTGTGTGTGCGTGCGCATGTGTTGGCCTTGTTTGCGAGTCTGCTCCGGTCAGACACTGACCTCATATGGCCATGAGCGTCCGTTAACTTGGTCCTGCAGCCTTAGTGTGTGTGTGTGTGTGTGTGTGTGTGTCTGTCTGTCTGTCTGTGTGTGTCTGTCTGTGTGTGTCTGTCTGTGTGTGTCTGTCTGTGTTGGCCCATGCACCTTTCTCCAGCCAAAATAACGACTGGCATAATGAAGGCGCATCCATAACCAAACGGCCCATGAAGATGTTTGTCCTCCATCAGAGCAGCAACAACAAAAAAAAAAAAGCAATTAAGAACAAAAAGAAAAATGGTGTCTGACCTACATAAAGGATGCGCCTCGGCAGGAAGCACAGGTTAATATGCTAATATGGATCTGCTAATTGTGGGGATTTACTTGTCGGTTTGCGGAGGGGGTGGGGGTGGGGTGGGGGGGGGGGTGTCGGAAAGGGGGGGCGTCGCTGCCTTGTTTAAGCCTCCAAGATCCGCAGCAAATTAATTTCTCCCCATGTAGTGCGTGAGGTGAGGAGAGAGGAGAGGGCAGGAAACAGGTGGTCGCTGGGAAATGAACAGTCAGGGAGGAAACACGTCACTTAATCTTAATATTTATAAAAAAAAACACTACCCCACCCACACAGCCACAGAGCCGCAGGACATTCCCTTCAAGGGACCCTCCGTGGAAACAGGGTGCCCCAGCCTCTACCTGTCAGATACCGGGCACCCACCAGGGGGGGGGTGTGGGGGGGGGGGGGGTCACTCCCGGTTTCCTGTTGTCGCCAGTGTCTGTGTTTAACTGTTGTTCTAATTACTCCTGAAGACACCGCAGAAGGTGGATCCGGGGCAGACACGTGTCAGCTGCTGCGAGGAACCGCGAAGAAAAGGCCAATCTGCTGCCAACGGACAGTCCGTCCAACAACATGTTGGGGTTCTTTAATCCTCGGGCCGGAACATGCACAGCTCGTAATGATTGGAAACAACAAGCCAGCGAGAGATCATGGCCTTTTTGTTTTGGGTCTTTTCAAAATTTGAAAAATGCACAATGTCCTTTTAATTTATGAAATCCAACAATTAACTGTATAACCCCCCCCCCCCCCCCCCGCCAAAACAATATTTAATATTTGTGTATACAAAAAAACACATTAAAAGACTGCGAATATAAAATCTATAAAGCACAGAGGGTTTTCTTGTCTATTCAAGCCATCACTTAATGTTCGTCCATATACGGTGAATAATTAACTATATATATAATAGAAGATTGCAGCCATCGCCAGAAACCGAAGCTATAAAATTGATCCCTGAAACTTAACTCCAGCAGCTGTTGGATCAGTGCAGCCTGGTGTGTGTGTGTGTGTGTGTGTGTGTGTGTGTGTGTGTGTCTCTGTTTGTGTGTGTGTCTGTGCGCGTCGATCGATGTTCATTAACTTCTCTTTTCAGGAGTTTCTCAAATGCTCCCAAAGATCACACGAAAGCTAAAAGTCTTCTGACGATTTCCCATCCACTGTGTGTGTGTGTGTGTGTGTGTGTGTGTGTGTGTGTGTGTGTGTGTGTGTGTGTGTGTGTGTGTGTGTGTGTGTGTGTGTGTGTGTGTGTGTGTGTGTGTGTGTGTGTGTGTGTGTGTGTGTGTGTGTGTGTGAGAGAGAGACACGCACAGATGGAAGGAAAGAAAATGTACTTTCAGATTTTTCATCATCGCTCCTTCCTCCTCCTCTTCCTCCGTGTTTGTGTTGCTCTTAAGATCTTTGCAGTTTTACACGAGAGGCAACAGGCAGTTAGCAAATATATATAAATAAAACTGGACTCTTATGATTTGTAAATTAACAAATGATCTCTCTGTGTTTTGTTTGAGAAGATGATTCATGATTTCATTCATTTAAATAAACGCCAGTGTGGAGAGAAGAAAATAGAATAATAGTAAATTAGATCATTTAATTTGACTGTTTGACTCCAGGCTCTAACGGCAGGTTGAATGTTGAGTTTAGAGTCAAGTGTCTCTTTAACCCTTTGACTTTATTCTCACTCAAGCTCAACTCATGTCATACTCTGGGTGGAAGAGGCTCTGAGGGAAATGCTGGATATGTAAAAACATTTAAACAAAAGATTAAACGACGGGAGCAGCTGAACAATTACTGTGGAGCAAACAGTGTTAAAAGCCCCTGAATGAGCAGTTTGTAGAGACTGTATCTGTCTGTGTATGGGTGCGTTTCATGTGTATGTAGCTGTAATGTCTAATGTTTAAAAGATCATCTCTTACTGTCGGCTGAATTTACTGTTTCCACTTTATTAGGAACACCAAACCAAAACTCTTTCTATCTTATAAAAACTCCTGCAGGAAAGTTGATTAAATCCAGGTTTGGTTGACACAGTTTTTCAGATTTATTGGGATGTCAGACTGCTTTAGTTTTAGTTTCTTGACACTGTTTTTCTTTATCTTGAAACTTCACTTGATTTAATAACTGGGTAAGAGAGATCCCTCACCTCTCTCTGAGGACTCTGTGTTTCCTCTCCAGTTCAAATACAGTTTTTTGTTGTTTTTCGTCCCTCTGTATAGTCGAGGGTTAAGGACGGAGGATTAAACAAATTGTGATTTGTGAATTTGGGCTAAAAAAAGACATAAGATTGATGATGAATCTTATTCTAAGGCACTGATTCCTCTCGTTGTGACGGGCAAACCCTTAAAATGATGGAGTGTTGCATCACTCAGTGTTTTTTAATCCCTCTGTGCTTTATTCAAGGGAACAGGTAAACTAGTAATAAACTAAATAAAAGCAGAGAGAAAAATTATGCTGATTTCTGCTTCTTACTGGAACCATCCTGCAAACTCGTGTGTGGTGTCCGGGCCTCATTTTAACAAGGTCGTCCTGTAACTCACAAAAATTTGTGTCCAACTTCTGCCAATAACTGTAACACAGCCAAGTCGGCCATTTATTGACTCTAAACTACCTGCTCTTCGCTCTGCAGGCTCCTTCCTCCCCTTCGCCAGCTTCTGTTTCAGGTCTGGTTCAATCTCTGGTGATGTCCACCTTCCTCTCACTCTGTTTCAGGTTGTCGAGGTGCACAGCTGCTCGGTGTGTGTTAAAAAACTGATGTGCTGCCTGTTAGACCAGTCGACGCGTGGTGCTGCTGGTACGTCTTTACCACATACGGAGCTCAAAACCATCACAAGATCACTTCTTTCCTCAACTGCACGGGCAAGAGCAGAAAGCAAATAAACTTTCCAGAGTTTTATCGCAGACAGTAGAACCTACATCTCTCTCTGGACAAGTATTGAATGCATTTATACGACACATAAACAACCGTGTGTTTAATGTCAAAACACGTTATTTTTAATTTGTTGTGGTTTTCATGCATGACAAGTGCCTCCCTTCTTTGCTGTTCTTGTCCCTGCCAGCAGAGTGCGCCGCTTTGGCAGTGTAGCCTGAGGGAAGATTAACCTGCAGGTCTCAGAAAAAAGGAGAGGGCTCACACACACACACACACACACACACACACACACACACACTCCTATACACACACAAACACACACACACACACACGCTGATTCACATCCTCTAGTACTTTCAGAGCTGGATAGTATAAAACATGCAAAGGCGGTGACGTAGGTTCAATGACTTTGATCGTGTAATTCCTGAGTAATCTCTGTAATCGCTTTAAAGCAGAGCTGTTTGAATGTATGTTGCGTGTGTGTGTGTGTGTGTGTGTGAAGATGTGTGTGAGGTACATCGTCTGAACGAGACGGAGCAGAGGCCAAGACGACCGTTAAAAGAAAAATCTTTAAGAATCAAACGATCTGCTCTTTTACAGCCTTTCAGTTCAGTACGGTTAAACGTGCAGTCAGATGCTCACAGGAGTTTGTGTAAAGTGGTAAAAGAAAGATTGTTATTATTTATATTTCCATTGTGTGCACGTGAGACAGATGCACAACATGTTCAAACGTCTCCCTGAGCTATGAGACCATGTTTCAAGGCACCGTGAAGACACTTTGACCCTTTGACCTTTTGTAACGTGATCGTTTCTTATTGGATGTAAATCACGACTGTTCCCGATGGAATTCAGAGTAAATTCAAAATAAATCCGGATCATGAAAACTTTGTGTGTTTATATTTTGTGCACCTGCCTGTCGCACAGTATGTTTCAGTTCCACAGTCTTCGCTCCTGTAATGTGGCTGATTGTTATTGTCCAGCTTTAGTAGGAAACCACTGTCTGATAAATGCCTATTCAACAATTATATTTAAATAAGATAATAATAATAATCCTATGGGAGGTGTGGCCTTCAGATGATGCAGTGAACGATGTCACTCAGCGTCACACAGAAGAGGCTTCGCTGATAAAGTTTTAATAACTTAAACAGGAAGTGTTGATCCAGACTTGTTTTGTCATCTTTATGATGCTTCAGACCGGATGCTCAAAAAGAACAGCACCTGAAATCAACATTTTGTATCTTGTCTTTTTTAATTTATTCAAATCTGAGACATGAATACCCTGAATTATCTAATTTACAGGGAATTACACGATGCAACACGTGTTGTGCATTGCTGGTTGATGACTATAAGCGGATCCTGGCTTTAGAATAGTCCTGCACAGGACCCGGCTGTAGAGCAAACATCTACAGGGGCTGTGGAGCTGCAGGGTCAAACTGTCTGGACCCTCCTCACGGCCCCTGAAGGGGTCACAGAGGCTTTACACCACAATACACGATCGTCACATGATCCCAAACACAGACCTTATTATGATTATTTCACTTATATGACATAAGCAAGTCAAACTCAACTGCCTCTCACTGTCGCCTTCTCGGCCTCGAACGCTTGTGTTTATCCCCAAGTGCAACAGAGGCGGATCTGAAACAGGAAAAACTGCAGATGTGACCAAACCCAAACTGAGCAGCGGGGACCAGGGGGGTTGGGGGGGGCGGTGGAGAGGGAGACGCTGTCGAAAAAGTTGAAAGCGGAGTTGGTCAATTATCACAGACTCCTCCGGCTCCGAGCCTTCGGTCGACCATAAGCTCGTACACGGTTTCTCTCAAGTCGTCCCCCCCCCCCCCCCACGCGCCCGAGAAATCCTGTTAACCGTGTAACAACCAGCGTGGATGTCGACCACAGAGCACACGCATGCACCTGAGATCACAGACCTGCTGCTTTATATGGCAAGACAAACAGCCACGTTACACACTGGCACGCCACAACACACAGGAAACACACCACAACAACACTGACATGAGCATGTGATGGTGGAGAGAGACTGTGTGTGTGTGTGTGTGTGTGTGTGTGTGTGTGTGTGTGTGTGTGTGTGTGTGTGTGTGTGTGTGTGTGTGTGTGTGTGTGTGTGTGTGTGTGTGTGTGTGTGTGTGTGTGTGTGTGTGTGGTTACTTGACTGCTCCAGTATAATTACCGGGGAAGTCTCCTGATGTGGAACCTTTGCTGTTCTCACAATGAACCCATTTACCGCTGCAAACCATCAAACACCTGCCAAACACACAGACACACTCGGGGGCTGGTGGTTTACATATACCAGCATGCACACACACACACACACACACACACACACACACTATCCTGCAGAAACACACACACGCACACAAACCATTTTCAAACGAATGCAGAGAAATAAACAGAGACGAGAGCACACAACCTCTTCACCCCTCTGGGAATTTTACTATTCTGCACTTCTCTGCTCCTCTCATCCCTCTCTCTCTCTCTCTCTCTCTCTCCCGCAGACACACTCACCCTCTCTCTCTCTCTCTCTTTTTCTCTCTCTTCGTCTCTTCCTCTGCTCCTTTGTCTCCCTGATTATGCAGTCGATCCCAGGGTGCGCAACTCACTGAGATCATCCACCTGTCAATCTGAGACACACACACACACGTACATCCACTTCTCTTTTTTTTTTTTGCACACACCATTCCACCAGTGATATTGATACAGAGGAAATATTAATGACTTCACTCACCTGCAATACACTCTTGTATCTTGCACTTCCAACACCGGGCCTTGCAATTCATCAAGACACATTTCTGGAAACTTCCACTCAAAAAAAAAGAAACAGGAAAGAAAAAGTGGAAATGTGGTAAAATTACACTGAACACACACACACACACACACACACACACACACACACACACACACACACACACACACACACACACACACACACACACACACACACACACACACACACACACAGAGAGAGACATGTCAAGAAGCAACGCATCAAGTGGTGAAAATGCAAGATGGCGTGTAATTTGAGCACATCTTTAACACGTGTCACGTTGTGTTTTTTTCAGTGCTTTGGGACATGTATGTCTTTTTTTTTAATACACTTTCCGATCACAGATCATATGTTGTTATGTTATAAACCGGCTTCACGTGCTAAGAAGCACTGAAGCATGATGGATGGGTGGATTTCACATGTGGGCGTATCACACGCATACATGTAAGTTTATTGTTTCATGTCTGGGGAAACAATGAACAACCTCCACATGTGAACTCCTGAAGATCAGGGATGTTTAATTTATTAGGCACAACAGCAGATTCTTGTTCTTAATCCTGAAAGTTTTCTTAAACAATATAGGTTGCTTAAAGAATCTATTACGTAAAAATGGAAGCTATGAACAAAATGTTGAAATGTTTTTATCATCCACTTCATTACCATAGAGTTTAAAAGGCTAAATGACAGCGACAAGGTTTGCAAACAGTTCCAGGACGGGATTTGATGCTTTAGGCCTCTAAAGCTATAGCTTCATACTTAACTGTAGTTAGCATCCGAGCTACAGGAAGTGTTGAAGAGAGCTGTTTCCCTCACAGCAACATTTTCTGTGAGCTAACGTCAAGAAGAAACATTCGTTAAAGGAAGAGGAGGAGGTCATCGACTGAGAGAACAAGTCTGTCACCGCCCCACGCCATTTTATCAGAGAAACACAATCACGTGGATGGATGGAGTGATAGATGGATAGATGGATGGCTGGATGGCTGGATAGAGAGATAGAAGGATACATAGATGTATGGAGGGATAGAAGGATAGATGGATGGCTGGATGGCTGGATGGATGGATGGATAGATGGATGGATGGATAGATGGATGGATTGACGGAAGGATAAATCTCGTCTCCATAGCTCATTTCATTCCTCTGCCTCACTCCACCACTCTCTCTCTGAGATCCCGGGCCTTAGCCTCATGTGCTCTGATGGTAGAGGTTACCATGGTAACGGAGTGGTCTTGTGGCCCTGGATGTGCGCTCTTGAACACGCGCGCGCACACGCCGAGAACGCACACCGCTTTACCCCCGTCTCTCTCCCTCGTTCTCTCGCCGTCTCTTCGTGCGTATACATATTCAGAGCTACAGGTGCCCCCAAAAGTATCATTCTTCCTGATTTTGATTGACACACTCAAGGGGCGACGGATCACAATTAGTGATTCGGCAAATTTCCCACAATGCCCTGCAGCCACTGGGCACCCACTGCGCCTGCAGCCAGCTCATCAATATTCATGAGCCATCTGATGAATATGCAAATTGTAAAAAGAAGGAAGAAAAAAAAAAAAAAAGAAGCAGTGGTGGTGTCCAGGTGAATAACCGCAGCTCGCCAATCAGAGGCCGCCGTACGCAGCCGACATCCAGGAGTGGAAGACGAGGCAGGAAGTCGGCGTCTCAGGGCTTCAAAGAACTTTAATTAATGCATCAATTCTTAATTATAAACACTGAGATTTAAATTAACCCCAACATTAATATCAGGAATGAAACCAAATCCAAGGCTTGGTTTAGTGATTTTGTTCAACTGTAGTCTTACTTTAATCCTAATCTCTAACAGGTATACATAAAAAATACTATACAATACAATGTTGTATGAATCAAGATTAATCCCAACCTCAGTCTTATGAATTATAAACCAAAAAACGGATGTAAACTGTACTTGCGTTCATTAAAGATATACAGAAAAATATTCATGAATAAACAAACACAGAAAACAAAATCACAACTGCTCTTCTCAGAGGCTAAACTGGGAATTATACACAAATACAAAGACACTGAAGAGACGCCAAAGAAATGAGCAATAGGAATATAATTTAAGTTATATCGCTATGAGGTATATATATATATATATTTATATTTACATTTTTTTGCCTTTATTTTGGTAGTGACAGTTGATAGACAGGAAGTGGAATGAGAAATCCAGTATCCCTCTATGATTTAAAGCCACAATGACCTTTTCTTATTATATTACTTTCCATTTTCACACATAGCCAATAAAATCATATCAGTATCTGGGAGACGGATCTGGATCCCGACATCTCAAGAGACGTGCATCTCACAGACGGGCCCTGGCTCAGTTTTGGTGATTTGTCTTTCAGCTATTAGACGTTGTTTGTTGTTTGTTGTTTAATAACGGCAGCAGCGACTTGATTTCTTCGTCCTCGGGGGTTGTTCGCAGAGTCAAGAACTCAACCTCGCTCTAATGAACTGAGGTGACAGGAATGACATCTGTGGGCGGGATATATTTTCTACTTTACTCCGGGTTGGTTTCAGGCTGAAACCCACCGTTCTTTAATTGTTGGAGTTTAAAGGCGTTTATGTAAATGGGTAAATGAAGCCTACTAACCCTGCAACAGCATACGTCTTGTTATTACACTATTATATGAAAGTGTCTTTGGTGTTTTGAGTGGTTCATACATATAATCACACACAAACAAACACACACATTCGAGGAGCCACACTGGGAGCCGCTCTGCTGCAGATCCGGGAGAAAAACCAAAGCGGACAGATCAGAGCGGAGATATAATCAACTCTGAGTTCTGAGGAAAAAGCATTTCGCTCCTTCCTTCCCGTCTTCCTTTACCTCCTCTCATCTCCATACCATCTTTCACCACCACCACCACCACCACCACCCCCCTCGCTCATCCTCCCCTGTGTGGAGCTCAGTGCGGCGGCGGCGGCTGATGGTGATGCTGGCACAAACACACCCGGTTCAGGGTCTGAACAGACGCCTGTATACGGGCGGGTCGGCGTCGCTCAGGACCCACAACACGAAGTCGGGCTCACGTTGAGGCAGCTCTCCGGTGCAGAGTTCATCTAACCCAGAAGGTTTACTGCTAGTTGTGTGCATGTGTGTGTCTGTGTGTGTCTGTGTAGGTGTTATTGAGAAGCATGGCTTTCCCCAGAGAGATCCTCCATTAATTGTGAAGTGAAGGAGCCTGAGGGCGACACCAGGGACCTCCATTAAACACAGACAGGCAACTGACAACCTCTCTCCCTCTCTCCCCACTTTCTTTTCCCTCTCACCCCTCATCCCCTCCCTCATTTATCCTCTAAAATTCAAATTCACATTCAAATTTAAACAAGGTTCATTGCCATGAAAGAAGCAACCTAATGTTGGCAAAGCAATAACAACACACAAAAGAAAATAGCTTTGTTGATTCAGGAAGCCTGCAAACAAGGAATTTATTATCTAAATGTAGCGTGCATGCATAAAACAGAACGGATTTCCTTTTTTTTGTTGTTGCAAATTTCAAGCAGCAATTACTTGCTTTTGTTAACAGCTTTTCATCGTGCAGGAATCTTCTCGTGTTTTTGTTTGATTCCATCAGTTGACTTTGACTCAGGTCTTTTCTAATTTCACTCACCTCAGACATTTACAGCTCCACATGCCCCAATTAGACTTTTAAAACACCTCACTGGTGTTTAACCCGGCTTTGCATTGCTCGTGTTTGGTTTTATTCCACAGTGCGTCTGGCGAGTCTGCTGCAAAGTGGAAATAAACTTTGCCTCCTGTAAGAAGCGAGTTGAAACTTACTAATGGGGCTGCTTCTGTCCTCGGAGGCTGCCCCTGCGATGGGTGCTTTCTGTAGCTGGGTTGTAAGTCCCTTATGAACTTATTTCCTGAGCAGGGTAATTATTGCAGGTACAATGCCTGAGGTTGAGGACCTGATTCCCAACAGGATCGCTCTGGACCCATATTGAGATCTCCTCTCTGCTGGCAGTCAGCGGCCGGGCCTCCTTCACCACAGGAGCCTCTGTTGTCTCGTGTGCTGGTGAATGTGCAGCTTCTAAAAGACCAGAGACAACTTGGGTTGTAAAAATGAATAATGATGGACACCAATCATCCACCATTGTTCTTATTTTATACCATTTTTCCACCTTTAATCGTGTGTGTGCACGTATGTGTGTTTGTGTGTAAGAGCAGTGAGGGTCACCAGCCACTAGAGGGAGCACCAGCAGTGTGGAAAAATAGCTCCCACATGTCAGTCCTCACTTACCCCCACCCTGACTTTGACCATCACACACACTTACACTCTCACACACTCACATATAGCGTACAGTATATCTACATTCTGCTGTGGGCAAATACCATTGAACCTAATGGAGTCCACCTTAACTCTGATTATCAATGAATTTGCCGGTTGAAGCACTGATGTGCATTTTATGCACGTGCACAAACACACATATGCACATGCACTCACTCACGCACACACACACACACACACACATATACACATACGCTATAGCAGATGTTAAGGATTAGTGTGTGTGTGAATGTGTGTGTGTGTGTGTGTGTGTGTGTGCGCATAGCCTCGGGCACTGTTCAACAATGCATTATTCCTGAGTGCACCAGTTAAGAGGGGCACTCCGTCTCCATGGCAACCACCCCGGCTCTGATGTAAACATGGGGGTAGTTGAACGTCAGCCCCAATAAAGTGGCAGATTTGCACCGAAGATTACAGACGATAAAACGACTGTAACGCACCAAAGTGTGAACATGTCACCGAGGCTCGTAAAGACGCGCGGGGGTTCGGCCGTGTGAGGCCAGTGTGGCCAAGACCAAGGTCAGCTGAAGAGTTTTGTTTTTGTTGTTGACATCTCTGTATCGATCACATCATGAATAAATCTTTCTCCTCATTTTCATCTAGATCAATGCTCGGTAAACACACTTTCCTCAAAATGAGGCTGAGAGCAAAATTGGTGAAATGAAGGTCAAATAAGCCACTTCTCCAAAGAAATAAACAACTTCCTTTCTCCTTTTAAAGGATGAACAGAGAAGTTTGTATCACCCGGTAAAATCTTAATCTCTAATCTCAGATGTAAAAACCCACAACAAAGCCACTCACTTCCTGGTTAACATCTGAGGGAGCCCTGCTTTGTTATATAATATAGACGGCTGCCAAGTTTTGGCAGCCCGCGGTGAGAATGGTGGATTTCTGGAGAGATTAGTATAATCACTGAAGTCCCAGCGGGGCCAAATATAGGTCGAGCAGAAGCAGCGAGTCTAAGCTAAGAGAGGAGTAGGTGCTGGTGGCCATGGGCAACATTCTGAGGCGATGTTCCAGGGCAACTGGAACCAACAGTGTGTTTTTCATTATACGTGTGTTCCTGGGAGCCCAGTGTTCAGCAGTGATCACAGCGAGTCTGTCCTGTTTTCACCCACAGCTGAAGACAACACGCTCGGTGGCTGCTTGTCCTGAGATCCACTCGTTTTCTACAGACAGCGTTCACAGACATGGTGGATTTAGTGAAAACAACTGACAGGTTATATTACATTAGTGTTGTGCAGGATCATTTGTATCCAAGAGTACCGCTTTTGAAAAATATTCTCCTACTTTACTGTTTTGCTTTTCTGAAAACGCGCAGTTCAAGGAACATTCAAGGAAATTGTATAATTCTGAAGTAAGAGCCAGTGTTCTTTCCCCTTTTAACTAATAACTTCAGATTGTTGAGTCCCCGGAGGTGATTGTGATTGTTTTAATAGTTGTGTTAGGTTTGTGTGGTTGCTTAGGGATCCTTGTGTGTTCAGAATCAGTGAGACATGTGGATAATGTGATGAACAAAGGTGCGATGCTCTCTCCAAGCCCCCAAAAAACAAAACAGAAACCGTATCATGAGAAACAAAAGCATGTTGTTAGGGTCTTTATTTAACTTTTGTCATCGGTCGCTGTGCATGAAAGCACGTGAGCTGACAAAGGATGAGAAACAAGGACAGAATAATGGCTTAAATGTCACGACAGTAGTTTCCAACTTTTCTCCGTGGTCTGAAGAAGGAAGAAAATAGCAAATATTGTGAAAAGATAAATCTAATCACGTGAATCCTCTTTTCTGCAGGTGAACATCTGCAGAAAAGAATCTCAGATTTCAGACGGTCATCAGTCGTGCTTTGTTTAAAAAGTCTGTAGATGATCGAAGTGAGGGGTGAAAGTCCAGCAGCAGCAGGGACGTGCATCGGGTCATCGTTCACTTCGCTCTCTCATCACCACGTCATGACGCGGTTCCCGAGGAGCGCGGAGTCAAACCAGCCTAACCAGCGTGTCATGTCCACCACCTCATCCAGGCAGGACTATTATTGTCTGGAAGCCACACAGGCAGAAAAGTCGGGGTGACGGGGGGTTATAATGCTCATGAGTGTGTTTAGAAATGTGTGTGTGTGTGTGTGAGTCCTAAACTCTCTCTCCGTTGGAATGGGCTGAGTGTGTGTTTGTGTGTGTGTGTGTGTGTCTGACAGCTCAGATGAGGACTGGCTGCAGGCAGCTGCTTTGCTCGAGGCCACATTCAGTTCCGTCGCGCTGCATTAGTCCCCAACCAACCTGTCACCCCTAGCAAGAGAGTGATAGTACGCAGCACACACACACACACACACTTTGCTAAATACATTTACACACGTTCATCACTGGTCTCCCATGTGCTTCACCAGTGCAAAGTGCTATACAACACACTGACAGCAATGCAAAGAATGTTATCGCTTTATTTTGTCTGAGGTAAAGCGGCGCCTTCTTGTCCAGGCTCGATATTTATCAGTCAGTGGGAAAGTGGTAATCACACAGAGCCTATAGCTTAAGTGTGTTAAGTGTGTTAAGTGTGTGTGTGTGTGTGTGTGTGTGTGTGTGTGTGTGTGTGTGTGTGTGTGTGTGTGTGTGTGTGTGTGTGTGTGTGTGTGTGTGTGTGTGTGTGTGTGTGTGTGTGTGCAGTCCGTCAGTGCTGATATGCTAGTGAGGGGGACTAACCGGAGTTGAGTGGAGTCTTTTGTAGCACAGGCGAGGCCCTCAGGCACAGCCCCAGACCTAGACCCCCACCACCACCACCACCACCCCCCCACACACACACACACACACACACTCACACTCACACAGTCATAGACAAGCACACACCCCACATGCATATGCCCTCGGCCGTCGTGCTGTAGATCTGATGTGACAACTACAGCGGGGCAGACTTTCCCATCGTCTCCCTGCGTTTCGACGGGATGTGAGCGTGAGTGAGTGTGTGAGTGTGAGAGTGTGTGAGAGTGTGAGTGGTGAGTGTGTGTCTGCAGTGGTGGGTTGGGGTGGGGTTAGTTGAGGTGGTGTCGTAATGAGGCTTGGTTTGGTGGGACAGATGTTGGGATTCGGAGGGCATCGGTAGAGACAAGCAAGTGATGGTTCATTAGTATGAGAATCTCTCTCTCTCTCTCTCTCTCTCTCTCTCTCTCTCTCTCTCTCTCTCTCTCTCTCTCTCTCTCTCTCTCTCTCTCTGGTATGATTTCCTGTGCCCGGAGCCACTGACAGAGGCAATTCTTCCCCTCTCCGCTGCAATGGTGCATCTCTGATTAACTTTTAATGACTTCACTATAACAGCCAGACACACACACACACACACACACACACACACACACACACACACACACACACACACACACACACAAGGCCGTATGATGAGAGGTTTGCACGTTGGCTCAGTTGGCTAATGTCATGGAAGCGATACGAAGGATCGAGCGTTGCAGCCGGAGAGAAAGCGTCGGGGAACTTTTTTTCTCGCCCTCAGTTGAGCGGAGTTGGGAACAGTGGTTAAAGTGTGTTTGCTTCAGTGTCACTGCTGTGAATCGCAGATGAAGAGATATTTATTTTCTAATTCCTGGTACGACTGACCCGAATTCATGTTATTTAAAATATTAGAGATAGATTGGAGTCAGGCAGTTTAATTTCATCCCTGCAACACTGAATTCTCTCATAAGGTCCAAACCCTCACGTATCCATCATCGTTTTATGGATCTTTGAATCTGCTCTCGTCTGTTTCCTCTTTTTTTTGTTTGTTTCAGTTGTTCACATTCACAGAATTTACATCCCTGAGACGCTTTTTTCATTTGGCATCTTTTCTCCTTGGGGCAGAACATAAAAAATAATCTAATCATAAACCCGACATAAAAGAAATAAAACAATAAAAGCCCACACAGCAGTATTGCGTGTGTGGACGGCCATTATAATAAAACGTCCTTATGAAGTTTCTGTCCCCGTCCCCGCGTGCAGCTGCCGAATAGGCAGGCGAGCGCTGTCGGCGTATTGATGAGTTCAGCCATTTTGTTTTTTCTCGGGGCAAAACTCTCTCTTTCATGTTCCTGATCAGAAAGAAGGAAAACAGTTATGAATTAAACATGCAGGCATAATACCTCTGCTAGATCTATACCTTACTGTGTGTGTGTGTGTGTGTGTGTGTGTGTGTGTGTGTGTGTGTGTGTGTGTGTGTGTGTGTGTGTGTGTGTGTGTGTGTGTGTGTGTGTGTGTGTGTGTGTGTGTGTGTGTGTGTGTGTGTGTGTGAGCGAGCGAGCGTTTCCAACAATGTCTTTTTGAAGTTGGCTTGTTCATGATCCTCCTCTCTGCCGTATGTGGAAACTCTTTAGGCTGCTCTGTCCGCTTCAATAGCTTCACTCTCCTTTTCCTCCGTTCTACGACAACCTGCACTAACAGGTTGTGTAAATATCCGCGGCTGGTTTCTTGTAACAGGTTGTTTTCTCTTCTCTTCTCTTGAAAACATGCTGAGACTCGGCTCCTGAGCATCTCAAGCACAATTTTCCAGAAATGCTGTTTGAAACTATTTTAATCCCCTTTGTTTGATGAGGGTTTGTTTGTGCTTTGGGATCAGAATGTGATGGAATCATCTCAAATGTTCATCCACAGATTTCTGGTCGGTGGCTGTGACGTCGTCCCAGTTGAAGCTGCTGTGGCCGGTTTCATTCTTTTCTAGTTTTAAAGTGACAAGGTGATTAATTTCAGATTCATTTAAAGGATGAGGCAAAGAAAGAACCCATTCAATTTTGACGTGGATCTGGACAAGGATTTTTCTTTTAATTTCCCAGGGAATAATTCATAGATCCTGATGCAATAATTCAGGCATATTAAGGGGACTGATGTCTATGATTGTGTGAAACTTGGTTTGGCTGAATTGAATGTATGGGGACTGTAAAATATGCAAAAATCGTTCTTCTTCAAGTTGAACCTCGTACAGCGACAGAAAGCAAAAAGAAACTAATCAAAACTCTGTTTAGAGTTTGTAGCTTCAGGTTTCAACCGTGTCGTTGATTGTCAAGATGATCGTCCTCCATCCTGGTGATTTCCGATCAAATCAACAGTGAGGCACCTTATTTCCTGCTCCAGCTCTGCATGTCAATGCTGCACCACAGAGGTGTGACTGTAAATCCCCACTGAGACACTTGATTTCTCTACATGTTTGACACACACACACACACACACACCCACATATGGATCTTTATTATTTTTAATATAATCTTATATTCACCAGGTCTCCGGTGTGGAGTGACATATTGCACACACTGCTTTTCTTTGACTTGTCAGATAAGTAAATCCCTCCCTCCTCTTTCTTTCTCCCCTCCTTCGTCTCTTCCCCTCCTGCTTCCTGCAAGGCCACACTCCTCACTGGGAATACAAAGTGTGTGTCTTCATTTCTCTGTGTGTGTGTGTGTGTGTGAGGTTATCGCAGGCTACCGACAACCTGCAATGGAGATGTTTAATGTGACCTGATTATTTAACAGCGGATTCAGTGGAAAAGCTGAGTTTTAGCATGAAAACACCTCCCGAGTATCAAGATATTCAAACCTGAAGAATATTTGTCGAAGGTTTACACAATTTCTTATCTTCAGGTTCTGAAAATCGTGCATCTCGGTGCTTTGCTGCTCTGTAATCGTGGGAAAAATAATAAAACCTGTCTCTATAATGCTTAAAAATGTCACCAGCCTTTCAGGGCACATACATAACTTCATCCTGTGCATGTGTTCTTTACTCCACAGTGTTGTGACCATGTGTTTGTGTGTGTGTGTGTGTGTGCGGTTGAGTGCTATGCTGTGTTGCATTTCCCCGTGGTGGAGATGGAAGGCGACATGGCGGGCTGCTCTCTGTCAGAGGAAGGCGAGTGTTAATATTTAACTGAGGGAGGCTCTATTTAGAGCCTGCCGCCTCTCCTTCTCCCTGGTGGACGGCACAATGCCGATGCCGCCCGGCGCTGTTATGGAGGAAAGCTGTAGGAGGCAGCCGCACGTCACTAAGTCTCCCTGACAGAATCAGTTTGCAGATGAGCTTTAAAACGCGTGGTGCTGTTTTCCATGCATGTGCGTTTGTGTGCGTGTGTGTGTGTGTGTGTGTCCCGACAATCTCTAATTTAAGAGGTTCTCCTCCGAGAAGACGGAATCCCAGCATGCTTTGCACCTGAACTCACAGGCCCATTGCAGCAGGGCATTCAGGTACAGCGGTGCTCCCTCCCCAAAGGTGCAAAACCTCATTTCCTCATATCCCACAGATTGAAACACTTCTTTTATCCACACTGTTGCTGCTTCAGCCTGAATCGACCTGGAGGTTCTTGTTGTGCACCAGCGACGTCCTTCACTCCTCAGACGTCTGATGCTGACTCTGTGTTTTCGGTCTATTCTGCACCTTTGACATATAGAAGGATGAAGGAGAACTTTATGCAGGGAAGACTTTACACGTGGCAGTAAGGGCGGCATAGTGGTGCAGTGCTTAGCGTTCGAATCCCCGTTTCGACCTGTCCTGGATTGGCCCTGCCTCTCTCCCAACGTCAGCTGGGATCTCTCCATACTAAGCAACAATCCAAACAAACTAAACCTTTTCCAATAAGGAAAGAATATCATTTTGCTAATGAAATCAAATGAATTATATGATATATTACATGAAAATAAAATGTTTAGGACAACACATGTAGTGAGAAACAAGCTTTGAATTGATCGGTATACGCTCACTGAACACTGGCCACTGACTCAACTGTGTCCAGATGTCTGCAGCTGGATGGAAACCTGTTTATTCGGAATAGTTTTTGACGTTTCATGAGACGCTCATCAATCAATGAACCAAGATGTGAAAGAGAGAAAAATACAAATCATGACGAAAGAGTGAAAACCAGCAGATTTACCAGGATTTTATCACCTGATAAAATAAAACCAACATGTTTCCCACTTGAAACTCTTCTTGGTTTTCTTTTTCTTTTAAATTACTAACAACTGTCCCTTTGGGGCTGAATCAGTTCGACTCTGATCGACTCCACATTATTCATCTGAACTTCAGCTCCTCTCTAGTTATGACTTTTAAGGGAGTTTATTTAGAATTTTTGATTTTGGGGGGTGAAAAAAAATCCAGTTTGCATTACGGAGTCTGCCGGTTTATTTGTGCAGCCACAATACTGAGCAAACATTCATGCAGAAATATTAATATCATTCAGTAGTATTAAAATATTCTTGTTAATATGAGCCGTGATGAATCCGGTGTCGGAGCAGCTTCACGCTCGTCTCACACCGTCGCTAATTATGGAATATGTTTGTTGAAATGGAAGAAACGGAGCCGGTAAACTTCGAGGGCGAGTCCTTTAAACGGCGGATCGATGCTCACGGAGGAATGTCTGCAAACTGCGGAATGCCGGGAAGTTGACCGCGGCTCGGAAGTGGCCTCTTTTAACCTTTAACCTCAGAGTGGGACCTTTTGTCAAGTGCGGCACAAAAGCCTGTTTTCAGCACGAGGAGCCTCCAGCAGCTCCAGTGTCGGCTGCTGTGGGACCCGCTGACCCCCTCCCCCACTCCTCTGCCTCCCCCCCCCTACCTCCTCCTTCGGTTGGTTCGTTCCGAGCGTGTGTGCGTATAGATGTAACGTGTGATCTTGAATTGTCCTTGAGCAAATCTCCTCAGACTCATTACCTGCCCACTTTACAGTAGATCCTCTCAAGAACGCCCCTGCTCAGAAATTACAGCCAGTCAAGTTAGATTCAAACAAATAAAAGCACAGGGAAGAGGAACTGTAAAATCCCTGAGGTGAAACTTTACCTTTCGGCTCCTGGTGTTTCCTGATGATTCTTTGAAAGTTTCAAGGAAGGAAATATATGTTGTTGTTTTTTTTTGGTACCAAGGGATTGAAAACTTTTTGAAAATGTTTTCAGAGGAATTTAATCGACCAAGAAATATTTATTCATCATTGATTTGTTGAAATGCTTTTCTTTATACACTGTATGTTCACCCTTTGCATTTTGCACATGGTTGCAGCTGGTCTGCTGTGCACTGACTGAAAGACAGTGGGCGGATCCTGGATCTTCCTAAATCAGGGGCCATGCAGGGGCCACAATTTAGGAGCCAACATCTCAGGTGCATGTTTAACTCCTTCTTTACTGTTTCCTCTATAGCTCTGAGCAAAGCCACACATCAGTGAATGTATTTTGAAAATTGTTCCTCGTTCAGGGACATTTTGTCTTTCAAAAAAATCTTAGAACTTAACAAATGTCTATATTTATTGTTAGTATCATTAGTATTTAAAAAAAAAAATACTACTATTATCCGATATAATCTAGGGCCAGTGCCCCCCTTGCTCCGCCCCTGGATCCGCCCCCTGCTAAAAGAGCCTTTGTCAGATATTAATTGATATTGATTGAATCTATGGAGCAAATGAACTTGTTTTACAATTAATCAGTATTCAATTACATCTTTCGCTTCATGACATTTAATTATTTGTTTGAATCCACAATGAACTACATTACATCGACTTAATCACTCAATTTGCACTAATTCTACTTTTAACTCCCTTTTTGTCATTGTGTGCTCACTGTTAACGGATTAGAGGCTTTTACTTTGAAAATTCACAGAGCAAATAAACTGGGAAACTACTCGTTAAAATGCAAATGATAAAAAAACATGTATACGGGTTGTCAAGGGGTTTGAGTCCAGCAATATGGACCTTAACAATTAAAGAAAAATACAATATGTACAAAGAAAAAGTATTTGAGAATTCATGGTATACGGAATAAATATTCTATGCTGACTGGAAGCATCTGGAAAAACCTTCCATGTACACAGCTGATCAACCAACCTTGATTTACCGAACCCTGCATCGAGCCTCGCGTGTGTGTTTTCCTTTTCCTGTCGACAGTAATCTTAAATCCTCCCGGCTCCGTTGAATTTCCCCGATGTTTATGCAACTTATACATCACGTCTGTTAATGTTCATCACGTTATAATCTCAAGCGGAATGTGCGATGCGCCCGAGCTAAAGTCCAGCGGTCGCCCAGAGAGAAGAGATCGGAATAACAAATTAAAAGTAAACCCTGCTGAACTTCTGTAATATTCAAGGCTATCTCTGGCAAATTTAATTAGCCGACACAAATAAAGCATTTCCAATGTGTGTGTGCGCATGAGGGCGTGCGTGTGCGTGATCTGATGGGATCAATAGTGGTTGGGGAGGCCCAGTTGGCAGCTGCTGAGAGCAGGAAACAGGTGCAGACATGGCTGCTTGATGTACAAGGCGACTGAAATGAGATGAAACCACTTGACCCCCAGAAGAACCAATTAATTACACAAAGTCTCCTGCATCGGTGAAACTCGGAGCGGCTCGACGCCGGCAGATCGGCCAGGAATGCCTAGATCCCCCCCCCCCCCCCCCCCCCCCCCCCCCCCCCCCCCCCCCCCCCCTCCTCCCTTAAATGTTTCCACAGATCTGTTTGGATAAAGAGAAAGATGATAAAGTTCAGTGAGAAGAAAAACAGAGGAGGTGAAATGTTTGCTGCCCGGCAATTAATGAAATGTTGCACAAACACACACAGAGAGAGAGAGAGAGAGAGAGAGAGAGAGAGAGAGAGAGAGAGAGAGAGAGGAGAGAGAGAGAGAGAGAGACGGAGAAGGAGAATGACAGATACTGGCAGCGTTTTCAACAGGCCTCTTCCTGAGAGTATTGTAGAGCAGCAGCTGAGATGTTAGGCATGCTAATGCTACAGCTAATTATACAACCGTGTGAAACTGGCTGGCAACACACAGACACACACAGACACACAGACACACACACACACACACACACACACACACACACACACACACACACACACACACACACACAGAACCTCAGAGACAAACACAGGCCAAAACAAATACAACAGAACATTTCCATTTTTGCATCAGTACCATCTGAACCAATCTTTGTTGTATATACAAACATATATTCCCTATCTATCTATCTTTCTGTCTGTCTGTCTACATGTCTATCTATATATATCTCTCTATATATAGAGAGATATATATATATATATCTCTATATATATATACCCATCTATTCATTCAAACATCTTTCTATATATCTACCTATCTATATATCTATATATCTATATAACATATATGTATTTGTGTATGTGTTTAAAAAATAGACTGAAGGAGAATTTGACTATAGAGTTACTATTTTACAGTTTATATATTACATCGTAGGTATATGTGCATATATCGTCTATATATACATATACACAGACATAGAACTACTGCATATATACATTATGTAAATGTATACAGTATGTATATAAGTTACTGTATGTATGGAAGACATTTTTATTTTGAAAAGTAAATATTGTGTCCTTGTCAGGGATCTACTGGTTATAAATACGTCACCTGATAAACTTGAAGTCTACTTGATGAATTAGTTACCAAGTTACTTTTGCATCATACATTATGATTGTTATGATAATATAAAGTTAATTATTATAGTGGATGTATTTATTATCTATATATTATCATTTGTGGTCTGGTGCAGAGAAAGATGATTTAGAGGTGATGTGACATAAGATTAAATAAAAGCATAATTGTCACTGTTCAAACCCGTCCCGAGCTCTGGCGGGTGTCAATCAGCGGTGGGGGTGTGTTCAGCGGATGTTAGAGGTGTATAGGTATCAGGTGGCCCTTCTCTGAAGCACCAGGCTAAAATCTTCAACACTGCCCTAATTGAGTGCCCCTCCCTCGGCTGGCGTGGTCCTGGTGTCCCCCCTCCCGGGGCCCGGGGGGCCGGTGTGGCCGTCTGGGGGGGCCTGACCCCAAAACCCTGCCTGAGGCGCTGACTGCCACCAGCCTGAACCCTCCCTAACCCCCAACTATCTCACTCCCCTCTCCGGCTCCCTGTCTCTGATGCTCTGCCCCTCTCTGTCCAATTGGCTCTGAGCTACAGACTTCTTTTGTCTGTCCTCATTAGAATACTGATCCTACACACACACACAGACACACACACACAGACACACACACGTTCACACACAGTCATTTTTCACTAATTGCAGTATCATTATTGCCGGCCAGATGGCAAACAAAGGAATCTCAACATTAAAACGAGAACATGAGACAAATTTCACACTAGTTTTTAATCTGTTTTACAAAAAGTTAAAATCTCTAACATTAAAAAAGTTCTATAATTCAGTCGTAACACACATTTCCTCCATATTTCCTTATTTGCTTCTCCTCATCATTAACAACCTGTCAAATGACATAATTTGTATTTATATGCTCTCTGACCTGGTTGTTTATTAAACCTATTGGTGTGAAACCTGGCATGTTAATAATTAAGCTCAAGAGAAACTCAATTATCTCAGACACATTTCTGCTGTATACACGTGTAATGTAAGTCAAATTTAAGAAGTCATATGAACATTTCTATAATATATGTGGAAACTGAAGAAATTGGCCTTATATCTTCCAAGGAAAGACTAAATTACAACAATACTTTATGTATTTTCCTCCTTTCATTGCTCATAACACCTTGTTTTTTTACCAGTGTGCTGTGATCACATATCCTTTATTCCTGGATATTATTTTTATTCCTCCTCTCTCCTCTCTCTCTCCGTTTCTTTGTGTCTCCCTGCTGCGGTGGATCAGGCGCTTGTGAAACAGATCCTCGCACAGAGAGAGTAACTGAGGCAGACACATGCATTCTCCGAGAGTCACGGCTTATTTGTCTGGTTCCTCTGCAAAGTGATTACTGTAAAAGAAATAGAATCAGTGAATCAGAAAAAAATAAAGAAAAAACGGTGTCATTGCCTAATAGAACATTTCTTGCTTTAATAATAACCATTAAATCAGCAAATAACCACATTTTTGTTGGTGATATTTTATTTAAAATGTATCCAGAACCATATCGAGGTGTTTATAATCCTGTCAGAGTAGAAATAGTAAAACAGACGTTGATGGGAAGCGTTGAAAAAGTGAAATCCTCTCCCTGTATGTCTGTTGTAAATGTTTCCATATGTCATATTTACATTCATGATTTAGCATCACAGGGTAAACATGATCCGTAATGATGCAATCAGATGGTGTCATGACCCACTTGTTAAGTATGTGAAGACAGCGTTTGCCCTTTTCTCACACACAAACCCAGAGAAATCCCGGATAACGCTGTGCAATCGAGCTCGTCCCTTCAAACCCAGACTCCACCACCTGTCTGTCATTTTGAGTGGCAGCTCAGAGGAGGGCTCTGACGGGCAGATGAGAGCGAGAAGCCGCTCTCTGCCTCAGAGGCAACAGCAGCAGTCCTGTGTTCTCCTGCCCACCTCACACCATCTCCTCCTGCTCTCCTGCCCGCCTCCTCCCACCGCCTCCTGCGGGCCCTCGTCCTCCAGCCTGCAGCCAATAAAAAGTGGACATCGTCTCACGGAGGAGCCGCATTGTTTACAGGGTCGGCCCAGTCTGGCTATTTTTAAAACATCATGAAAAGACGAGAACGTGCAGCAGCAGAAAAGCTTGTCACCGAAAGCAACGTCTGCGTTTAACAGCGTCACGTTGACTTGTTCAGCTCCGAGGAGCTAAACACACACAGGCTTCATACCTGTGCTGCACCGGCCCAGTCCACTTCCCGCGTCTACTTATACATTCTTGTTTTCTTCACCTGCATCTCGCTCTCCGGGGCTGACCCTGCATCTCCAGGACCACCTTCATCCTCCTTTTTATGGCGCCTCACCGGGCTTCTCGGGGCCCACCGCGCTCTGCAGGACCACCTTCGGCCTCTTTTCATGGACCTGCATCTCGCTCCCCAGGCTCACCTTGTTCTCCAGGCCCACCTCGCTCTCCAGGCTCCCCGTGGCCACTTGGCTTTCCAGCTGCCTCTGCAGGCCCACGCTGTCTCCAGGCTTTTCATGCCCACAGCGAGAGGCTCTTTGATGTTGCCCTTCTGGCAGACAACATAGGGCTTGGTGGACGGATCGGTGTGTGTGTGTGTGTGTGTGTGTGTGTGTGTGTGTGTGTGTGTTTGTGTGTTTGTGTGTTTGTGCAGACCATGCACACATAGATAAGGAGAAAAAAAAATCACACGTGCACAGCAGCCATAAGACGAAGGAGCCCCTCATTGGAGTGTGTGTGTGTGTGTGTGTGTGTGTGTGTGTGTGTGTGTGTGTGTGTGTGTGTGTGTGTGTGTGTGTGTGTGTGTGTGTGTGTGTGTGTGTGTGTGTGTGTGTGTGTGTGTGTGTGTGTGTGTGTGTGTGTGTGTGTGTGTGTCAGCCATACTGGAATACACTTTTTTCTTCACACACTCAAACAGAAAAAAGGCGAACATGAAAAGGACTGAGTGATGAGCGGCTGACAGCAGCTCGGCTCAGGTCTGACCACGGTGGGTGGGGTCTAGTGTGAAGATTGACACGTGTCACCACCAATAGGACTCCGGACGCTCTCAGCTGTCGGACCACATCTGAATGACCTCGCAGCCTCTGGAGAGATCACGCTGACAAAAAGGAATTCAGATCAACTCGTCACAAACTGAAGGGAATCGTCATCTAACATTTAAATATCTTTAAAATTGCAATTAAATAATAGAAGGACAAAATTTAAGTCAGTTCTCGACAAACTCTTCTAAATAAAGTCTGATTGGCTTCTCATGTGACCTGGAGAAGTTTGTAGATTGTGGGTTATAGTGAATTCTTGTCAAAGGCTTAAAATAAAGATTTAAGAGCTTTTGGTTTTACAGCTTCTCTGTTTCAAGGAAAATTCCTCAAACTCTTAATCTGAAGGGGCTTAAAATAACTGAATGTGGATTTGACACATTACACATTTTAAATTAATGTGACACAAAAAGAAACAGATAATCAATAAAAAATATAATATAATATCTAGAATAACTAGTAATGATTAATTGATCATCTCCAATGACATTGATTCCGTTCTATATTTTCTTAATCAGATTGATTATTCCGGATAAAATAGATTTTAATTATTGTGACTATGATGCTGTGTGTATGTGGTTATTTCGTTTTGCTCGATTCAGAAAAGTAACGACAGGTGACATCTGCTGCTCCAGCAACACAAGGAACAGGAAACAAACACCGAGGAAAACACCCTAGAACGCGGTTAAATTGAGAACTGTAAATAAGATTTAATTTGACTGTGACATTGATGACGCTCTCAGTATAATTAGAATAAGAATAACAATAACATTTCCACATGCGTTGATTCAGGGGTTGAAATTACTTTTCGATGCTTCCGTTAAATTCCATTAACCTCTGCTGATGGTTCAGGAACAGACTGAGGTCAGGAGGTCATTTTAAAATCTCCCGTGTGGACTTGACCCACCAAGAGAAGCGGTTCAAACTTTTTTTTAAAAACCCAGTGATGGGATTTCTCTGAGCTCATCTTCTGTTCTTCAATGGGAGAAATTATCTTTGCAAACGATCTCTGATGAGCAGTGGAGATCTGCGATGGCGCCGGGGTTGCTGGCCTCGTTTCCGCGCTGCACTCTGGTGGCGTCTCGGGCCAACACCCATCCACACTCCCTCCATATGAATTAAAGTCAGAACAACTATGTGCCGGTGTTCCTCCAGCTTCTTGTGGGAGACACAGCCGCTCTTAAAAGGAACATTTCGCTCCAGTTCTGCTCTTCAAGGGGGACTGAGCTTTTTTTAGAGCTATAGAAACTCACTTACTTCTCCCTCAAGGGGTATACGACTTAAACGTCATTTTTTGTCAGGCAGTTTATGACAAACTCCAGACTCCTTATTAAATATCGCGTGCCACAGCGCATCAGCCTTGATGTGGAGAGCAACATTAGACGCCCGTGTTGTGATCAAATGTGGGTTTGATTCGGAATGAGACAACAATGAGGCGCCGTCAGAGGAGGATTCACACGCCTTAGCTCGCGGTTGTAGCTGGATGTACGGCCTATGGCTGGCAGGCTGCTGCTAGCTCTCTGCCAGGCAGATGAGAGCCGGGTTAATGTTGGGATTTGTTCCCTAAAGCTCCAACACAGAGGAAATACTGATCAGCTCCGCCGTCAGCCTCGAGAGCTGCTAATCGCTAATCAGCACTTACACAGCCTCAGTCTGACACACACACACACACACACACACACACACACACACACACACACATATACATACAGTGTTGAGGTGGTATTAAGTTACATATGTGGTATATGTCTTTAACTTTAACACTTTTTCCTTTCTTGCATCTCAGCATTAAATCTTTTAAACAAATCTTTCAATGAACAGTAACTAAAATACACTGAATTACACTTTTATCAGATAAAATATATATATTCTCTGTTTAAATAAACTCAACAATAACGTATAACTTATATTGCAATTTACAAAATGCAATTTATATTGCATTTTGTGAACATAGTAGTTTTAACTTACGCATCTTTTTTCTAAGTATTTCTCATAATCCCTGAGGGTAGAAGGTAATAAAACAACTTTAAAAGTTAAAAATCAAATCAAAATCAAAGTTTCTCTCCCATTCTAATTCTCCCTCTTTCCACAACACAGACTTCCACATTATTGTTTGCTTGGTTTCCAGAAGTGCTTCCTCTCACTGTTTGTGCAGACATTTAACACACGTTTGTGTATTTTAACAGTTTTGTGTTAACTTTGTCTTCACTAGAGACACAACATTTCCCTGCAAAGACTTTAAACTTTATACCTCCATTAGTTTGAGAGAATTCCAGTTTGGGTTTTATTGACTGGGATTTACCAGAAGAGGTGAAGGATCAGAAACACATCATTTTAAACTAATTATACAAATATTTGAAATCTTTCCATTGAACTATTCCTACAAACGTTTTTGTGCTTATGTTTTAAACATTTTTTCTTTCCTGGAAACAAAGGCTGATGCATTTATTCAGGCTGGTTTCAGTGAGGTATGACCCCTCTGGTTCCAGGCTGAGGTCTTTCTCCGGACAACAGCAGAATTCATCAGCCTCACACTGAATAATAAAATAATAGAACCCTATGTCCTGCAGCCGAGGTGAAGCTCATCTGATTTGTAATAGAAAGAACGAGCAGCCTCAGCATACGTCCGTCCGCCGGTGATTAATTCAACATCTCAATCACGTCCAATATCCCAGCGCTGATTTTGACTCTCCTCTCGGAATCATCACTCATCTTAACCTCCTCGACCACGAGCGGGCCCTTCCCCCTTTCTCCTTCCTCCCCCCCCCCCCCCGTCCACCCTCCTCAGATTGGACCAGTCATATATAGAAGGGTAATATGGGTATTGTTCTGGGCTGGGCCGGCCTCTCCACAGGAACATTGGATTCTGTTTGAAGTCGTGATCCGGCACGGCCGACTCACCTGCAAGATCAATACGCCGGGTTCAAAGCTGCCCGGCTTCACAGAGAACACACTCTTATTAATTTATAGAAACTTCTAGAAACTTTGTCTGAAGGGAAAAACCTCCAACTCTGTGTGGTGGAGAGACAGGGGGAATTATTAATACACCTGGAGAGAGACAGAGAGGGGGAGAGAGGGAGGGAGGGAGGGAGGGAGGGAAGGAGAGATTGACCAACCGTCTTCTAACACCTTATATGAATATTTAAATGAGTAAGTGTTTGATGTGGATTGATCATACAGTCCAGTGTGTGTCTGTGTGTGTGTGAGCGAGAGAGCGAACGAGCATGTGAGCATGTATGCGTGTGTTTCTGGAGCAGACAGATGGATAAGGAAGATGGTTAAAAGACTCATTAGATCAAGAACACGTGTGTGTGTATGTGTCTGTGTGTGTAGGCATGTGAGTGTGTGTGTGTGTGTGTGTGCGTGTGCATGTGTGTTTAACTCATTAAGGCAGTCTATTTGAGTTTTCCTTTGTTGTCAGATTTGATGATTTGGGGGAAATTTCCAGCCTTGGATTCAAAGCATTCCTGTTCGGCGCTCCGAGCCCGCGGCATCGGGAATGAAACGCTCCGCATTTATATTTAATGATATCAATTTATCAACAGGAACAATCTCAGGATGTTGGCTCAGATTTGAGTCCATGTTCCCCCTGTTTTTACCTGAGGGACACATGCACACGTTTTCTCATCGCCGCCGCGCCATTACCATACACTGCTCTCTCCTCCTCACGTCTGTGTCACACCCGAGAACTTCCTGACGGTGCAGTTCAATCTGCATCTCACTTACTCGCTCACACTTGCAGCCTGAATTACAGAGAGGTTCTCAGGTGGAGCTCTCACATGATGCATACAGAAATAAATCAGGTCCTCAGGTGCTGGAAATGTGTCACTTTAGAGCAAATGAAAATCAGTTGTGAAAGAAAAATAAAGACTCGTTAACGTATATTGGCAGAAATGAGAAGAGGATTCACCTCTTTTCTTGGTCGGCCTATAACAGTTGTTTCCCAAACCAGGGGTCAGGACTTGCAAGCGGATTTCCAGATATCAAATACAATTTAAAAACAAATATTATTATCATGTTTTAGTCATTTTCTTTGTCTCCATAGCCGTTTTCAGACATGACCTTTGGACCCTGAGTTTCCGTCTCGCACATGAACAACACAGCAGGAGTTTTTCACAACAACAGAGACGTCTCTGGAGCGTTCAGGTGAAGTGAGGACAGGCAGGACGCGGCTCATGTGACTCCTGAGGTGATTACCACAGATTAGCGAGAGCATCAGTTGCAGCAGGTCGGTTTACTGCAAGT
Source organism: Verasper variegatus (assembly GCA_026259375.1). Taxonomy (NCBI): domain Eukaryota; kingdom Metazoa; phylum Chordata; class Actinopteri; order Pleuronectiformes; family Pleuronectidae; genus Verasper; species Verasper variegatus. The sequence continues at coordinate 3,125,759 of CM048055.1, forward strand.
AGGTGATTTGGGGGGGGTGCACGTCTCGGTTGTATTGGGGGTCGGGGCCCGAAAAGTCTGGGAACCCCCCGGACTTTACCACACGCCCACACTAGAAGAATAAAAAACAGAAGTGTCCTGTAGAAGAAAGATGAGATGACATCTCCTGAGACGTAACATCACAAAGAAAGTTGTAAAAAGTATGGATTTGCGACACAGCTAATGTTGGTAAACTTTAGGTTTGTGGAGATAAGACTAGATGTTAATTTCTAGAATCTTCTACATCAATCAAGTTTGAATCAAGTTTCTCTCTGAAAGCAAGAAGTCGTGGTTTTGAGCTGATGTAACAAAGTTGGTCCCGTTGATTCAAGTATTCTGTGATGAGGTGTTCGTCGGCTCCTGCTCCGGCTGATCCGACGCTGCTCGTCTTGATTCTGACTCCTGAAGCTGAAGTGAAACTCTGATTACTGTCCCCATCTAAAGAGGCTTCAAGTAAAAGCATCAGTGTAATAATCACTGAATGACTGAGAGTGCAGACCTCCTCTTCATCCTCGTTCCTCTTCATCCTCGTCCTCCTCCTTAATGTGCTGGTCTGTGTGGGTTGAGGACTCCTAGAAGTTTTGTGTGTGTGTGTGTGTGTGTGTGTGTGTGTGTAGGAGCTGAATATAAAGGCTCCTCCGTCCTCGAAACCAACTGAACTCGCACACAAGCTCAAAGTAACAAGGTTCAAGAGAGGTTCAGCTGGAGAGTCTGAAAGTGAGTGTGAGATGCTTAAGAGGTAGATATTACATGACTCTGTGTGTGTGTGTGTGTGTGTGTGTGTGTGAAAAGAAAGTCCAGTGTGCAGGCCGCTGCAGTAAACTCTTGGGAAGGCAGAGAGAATCCTAAGTCAGTCTGTAGAGAGTGAAGGGCTTTCCCTTTCAACTAGAGCTCCCCTGGACTCTGTGCACACAATACACACACACACACACACACACACACACACACACACCAAAACACACACAGAGACACAGACATGCACGTAGATCCATGCACCGTCAAGCAAAAACACACATAGTGACAGAAGCACGAAAAACACACACTCACACGTGCAGGGGACAGGGAGACGTGGATACACACACAGACAAAAGCTCACATGGGATAACGTTACACACACACACACACACACACACACACATGCACACACACACATGCACACACTCCATCTCTCTCTCTTTTTGTTTCTCTCAGTAGTTCCTCGTGTTTCATCTGACAGCTTATTCCCAGTGTGGCTCCACTCTGTATTCACCCCGGATCCCCTCAGCACAGACACCCCGTGAACACACACTCCCAGGTGGAGAGGGGGGGGGGAAGGTGACCTCAGTCCACGCACACACACTCACACTCATGCACACACACACATACACACACACACATGCGCGATGATCAGACTGACAAAAACAAATTCACCAAAATTCTTTTCTTTTCACATCTGGGACAAAAAGTGTAATTTTCACTTGGCTAGAATTTGCATATTCTTTAAAAAAGTTGGAGGTGTCTGCGGTGACGACGAGCTGTCTCCGGTGTTTCCTGATGAGCTGAACACGTTCTGACATTTTCTCCTTTCTGCTGTAGTTACAGTATATGAGGACGAATATGGAGGAAAAGTAGAAACTGCACCCAGCTGGTGAATCAACGGGGACGTCCCTCGATAAACTTTTAATAAACTATGAGTAAAATCAAATTAATGCTTAAATTCAATTAAGAAAACATAAAAAACATTAAATATAGCTTGTAGTCTTGTTATTGGTTGAGTAGGTATCGTTGTTTTGATTAAACTGAGTAACTTTCTATACAACATTTCTAAATGCAAATACAAGAATGTCCTGTGACATTGTGTGAGTTGAGTCTGTCACTGTTTTGGTTTTCCAGTCTCATAACTTTACTGCTGGGGTTCTCTCTCTCTGCTCATAGCAAACAATCGTGGCCGCTTGTGTTCTACCAGTAACAAAGAGCACACAGAGTTACCATCAAACTCTTCCCTCAAGATGTGGTTGAGACCAAAACGGAGGCAAAAGGAGAGTGACTATCGGACGTACATTCACCTGGTGGCCAGACTGCTAATGTTGCTCTGTGTCTTATATGGTCAGTCTCCTGCACCACATGCACATCCACCCCCCCCCACTCTCTCTCTCTCTCTCTCTCTCTTCCCTCCCTCCCTCCCTCTCTCTCTCTCTCTCTCTCTCCCTCCCTCCCTCTCTCTCTCTCTCTCTCTCCTTAGGTTTCCCCTGCAGCACTTTGGGAAGAAACCCAGCGTCAGGCAAACCGAGTGCATCTCCTGAGAGTGAGTGACATTCACAAGCTGTGTGTGTGTGTGTGTGTGTACAGTACATGCACACACGTATGACTGTGTGTGTGTGTATGTGAACGTGTGTTTGAGCACTGGAGAGAGGGTTAGAGAGAGAGAGAGAGAGGGTTAGAGAGAGAGAGAGAGAGAGAGAGAGAGAGAGAGAGCTGTGGCTAGCCCTAAACCATCAGCCTAGCGGCACTACAGTAATAACTACAGGACTGATTCACTACCACAGGCAATGTGTGAATGTGTCAGTATGTGTGTGTGTGTAATGTCGGTTTCTACATGTGTGGGGGCACTGATGTATTTAAATGTGTGTGTGTGTGTGTGTGAGAGTACATGTCCCTTACTCCTGGGTTTTGTAATTTTACAAATACACCTTGTTCACACAAAACGTAATGTGTGTGTTGTATGTGTGTTGTATGTGTGTGTATATGTGTGTGCATGCATGTGTCAGGTGTGTGTGAGTGGCCTGCTGTCCAATCACAGCTCAGCTCTTCAACACAATGTCAATCAAACGTCAACGGCAACTGGTTGAAAGGTCTAAAGTCACCGGACAAGGTCGCGATGGATGGATGGATGGATGGATGGATGGATGGATGGATGGATCGATGGATAGATAGATAGATAGGATAGATAATAAAAATAATTTACCATTTAATATATGCAGAGAATGATTCCATTTTCAAAAAAGAGAAATGGTAAAACGAGCATGCCCTCTATCCCCTGCAGTTCTCTCTCTCTCTCTCTCTCTCTCTCCCTCTCTCTCTCTCTCTCTCTCTCTCTCTCTCTCTCCCTCTCTCTCCCTCCATCTCTCCCTCTCTCTCTCTCTGGTTGCTGCAGGGTTGATTGGAGGTTTTGTCACGCCTGCTTTGACAGGCCGGGCAGAGCTCAGGTCCCAACGGTTTGGCAATTATCCTCTAACCCAGCAGCCTACTACTGCACAAATGCACTCACACACACTCACACACACAAACACACACACACATACATGGCCTGCATGTCAATACGTCAGAGATGGGGAGACAGGCTGTCTGTGTTTTCTCCTTCTCTTTCGCCCTCTCAACACATCTCTCTCTCTCTCTCTCTCTCTCTCTCTCTCTCTCTCTCTCTCTCTCTCTCTCTCTCTCTCTCTCTCTCTCTCTCTCTCCTCTCCCTCTCCCCCTCTCTCTCTCCCCTCTCCCCCTCTCTCTCTCATTAGAGGTGTGCGTTTTAGAGGGGAGGAAGGTGTGAAACTCCGGAGACTCTCTCTTAACATTCCACTCTAATATACAGTCCATCTTAAGCCATCCAGGGCCTGAACTCACACACACACACACTCTCACACACTCTCACTCTCTCTCTCTCTCTCACACACACACACACACACACTGCACAGTAATCCTGGGAGATCAGAAGGGCTCCTCTTCCTCTTGCTAAGTAGCCTTAGACCCATCCAGAGACTCACTGACAGTCTCTCCAGCTTAGCAAATGTACAGCAGCTTGTCAAGCACAGGAAGTAGCTTAGGCTGTGGAATTAACTTAAACATGCATTTTAGAAACACAGAGGAAGCCGCAGCATCCAGCCACACGTTAAACCTGTAACGCAATTTGTAACTTCATCTCAAATACTAACAAATCAATAGGATGTGCTGTATCCTGCTCCACCCGTCTTGTCCCTTTTGTGTTCGTAAGCTATTGATTGACGTAATTAATTCAACGGTCGATGTTGTTTTGGTACACGCGCTGTTTGACCTATGAACCCTGATGCGTGATTAAACTGGAAACATCACATATCTTGTAATGGGGCCAACAGACTATTAGCAGGGTTCGTGTGGGAGCCAATCCCAGCTGAGTTCGGGCACAACGACAACGCAAAGAGACAAACAACCATTTACGCTGACACACCCACACCTTGGATATCTTTATATCGCAATGGACATTTTCTTACATTTGATGAAGTGAAAACGGACGAATGATAAATCAAACCCTTGCACTCGGTTTTGAGTCTGGCTCACTGTTGGGTCAGTCTGCTCCTCTTGAGTCTGGACTGTGGTGCCCTGGGTGAGGAGTTCCAGGTGAGGCTAGCGGCCCCAGAGCCAAAAAGCCAAAGCGATGAAAACAATGAGAGATAGACTGGATCTATAAAGCAGCGATGCAGAGTTATCTTTAGGTCACACGCTCTCCAGTTTGCTGGGTTCTCCGTGTAGCGAGCTGGGTGTTCTGGATTATCCTGTAGAGTTCATCAGACAGCTCATCAAGATGAGTGACAAGTGTAGCGGCGGTCACTGAGGGAATGGATTTACAGCCGGGACAGTAGCTGCATGTTATGAGCTGGCTGGTTGGAGGTAGAAGCAGCAGAGGTGTCGAACTGAGGGGCCACGACTGACATACAGGGAAATACTGGGAAGGACAGTGGGGGAGTAGCACACAGTTTTATACTTACTGTGTCTTATTAAACAAATTCACACGTTCTATTTGCGAAGCTCTTCCTATGTGTAATTGAGTTATTTTATTCCATTGCGATTGATTTGTGTATTTATGGCTTCAAATCTATGTTACTAAAGACTTTGAATTTGAAATGATTAAAATAATGTGTGGCTTTGACAAATCTGTCTAGAGCATTTTGAAAATACATTCTGATTTTGAACAGATTTCAAATTGCTTTGTTTTCTGATGAGAAGGTTCAACTACAGTAAATACATGAAAGTAAAAAAAAAAAACGTATTTTACTTTATCCTATATATGTGTACTATAACTTTTAAATGATTTCTCAGAGGCTTGTTGAGAATTCACATCAAGCCTCCATTAACGGACACGTCTCACCTTTTAACTTCTTTAATCAAGTTGTTCATGTTCCTCTCCTTTTCCTGCTCTTACAACGTGGCACCATCGCTGTTTCTTGCTCAGCGCCCTGGGCGGCGTAATCGTCAAATCCATCAACACACTCGCCTCACATCAGATCAGCACGCCGCTCTTTGAAGGAGATGGACGTTGTAGCTTTATCAAACAGACAAAGCAGTGATCTTCCCTTCCGGCGTAAAACAACTACATACACCTTACAGCAACAAACGCCTCTGTGTGTGTGTGAGTGTGTGTGCGTGTGTGTGTGTGAGAGAGTGTGTGGGTGTGGAAGCAGAACAAGTAGATGGGTGTAATTTCATAGGTGTGTGTGCTTGAGTTTGTGTGTGTGTGTGAGTGTGTGTAGGCGGACCTTGCCTCAAGCTAAAGTCATTGAACAGTTAAGGAGTTCCTGCTACACTCCAGGCTAAAGCTGAAATGCAACCGTCTGACCATGTGTGAAATTACCACCTTTTCATGAGCGCAAAGCGCACACACGCACACGCACATGCACACACACACACGCACACGCACACAATTGAACCTGAACAACATATTCACAAACATACTGTAGTACAGTGTCCGCACACCCACACTCAGACAGGCAAAACATGTGCACAAAGCATGTCACGGCTGTTAGGCAACATGGCACGGTGACATGGAGGAGCCTTAGAAGTGCTAATAGCCCTGCTAGTGTGTGTGTGTGTGTGTGTGTGTGTGTGTGTGTGTGTGTGTGTGTTTGAAAGAGAGAGCGCGGAGTGTGTGTCAAGACATTTTTGGCCTGTATCTTTATTTGCAGCACTTTCTTCTGCAGCGCTTCCAAAACGCTTCGTACGGCAGAACGAATGTCCGATAAGATTCAGAACTTGCAGAGGCTCTGAGGAGTGATGTCGTGCACACATGTGACCGACTGTCACTGAATATGTCACAATAGGAAGAACACATCGCAGCTCTAGTTTCACTGTACTGGTATTTCCTCAAACTGTCATGGTATTGGTGGTAGCGAGGCTCCGAGGCTAACAGCAGCAAGTGTTGATTATACAGGTTCATTATAAAGGACTTCTTTAATTTCTGTCACTGTCTTTGAACTCACTGTGGCTAAGCAGCATCCTTTCTTCTGCTGCTTATATGATTTTCACATTAAAACTATATTGTACACTAGTTGTGCATCTATTAACCTGCAGACGTCCTTTAACATCAGTGAATCAGATGGAAGGTACAGCTTCATCTCAACTCTCTGGGACATTCTCCCACTTTAAAGTTCTGACAAAACTTCGTTAAACAAACAAGGGACAAGGCACCGTAATTTATATTTAATAATAAATAAAGAATCTGCTAAATATTGAAATAATGAGGAATGTGTCACGATGAGCTGCCAGTGTGACTCGTAAGACAAATGCTTGCACACCACCGCATTTTACTTTTCACTGCACCGTATAAAAGTTTCACCGCCGCGTCTAATTAACATAAATCTTTAACACGGGGAAGCGGGATGTGAACAATCAGAGGGATGAACTCTTGTTTCTATCCACTTATGTTTACTCCCTCTTTCCCAACACTTAGGAAAAGGGCCGTGAAGTGAAAACCACGATTTGATATTACGCCGAATTCTTCGCTTCAAGTTTTTAAAAGTTTTTTTTTTACGCTTGACTCTCGCAGCAAAAGATATGTTTTTCTTCGTTAAACAGTTTGTGTGTAGTGATGAACAGCGAGTTAGCCCCGACTATAGGTTTTCCATTAGCGCCGCCGCGAACTGATTTTAAACGTTCGATAACTCTCAGGCTGTCGATTGACACTTAAAACACCTGAGCTTACTTAGACTGAAAACTCAATACGGAATCCACCCATGGTTTCTATGCACAACCTGTTTATCAATCCGTCAATCACTCTATCAATCTGTCTTCGGCCCAGCACACACACACACACACTCAGGGACACACACACAGCCCTGGGTGCCGGTTTAGTAGGGTAATGCGGACTCAAGCCTTCCGCTCAGCAGTGTGTCACAGCACATTATCCCAATTTCAGATCTCAGTGAGCATCATTTAGACACACACATACAGTGCGCGCTGCTTACACACACACTGAGCCATCACAGCAGTCGTCAGTTAGATTTGGTTCTTTTGAAGCAGAGCAGAAGTGCGGTAATGTCACAGCCTTGGGCGACAGACTTCTAGCACCCTGACACCCATATTACTCCCTCTCCTGCTCCTCCTCCTCCTCCTCTTCCCCCGTCCTCCCCTCCAGCTCACCGCACCCTCCTCTCTTTGCCAACCAGCCCGCCAGCCCCACCGCCGACACCACCTTCCTCTTCCTCGCGGTGAACGCACTGAAACACACACACACACACACACACACACACTGTCACGGCACATCTGGATCCAAACTCCTCCTGCTTTTAACATCTTCATTTGGAATGAAGTGAGCTGCTGCACTCTCCAGCCCAGAGAGGAAGAGGAAGGAAAACACTGAGGATTAAATCCAGTGCATTGGAGTTATAGTGCATCCTCGTACATTGCTTTGCATAATGCACATCAACACACGTGTCGACAAAGATGCTTGTGGGGTCATTAGTGTGTGAGCTGCAGGATTGGTTAGGAACAAATATCTCAATATCACACCACAGCCAAGACATTTACACTGAAAATAAAAACTATAAAGGGATTTTTTAATTCTGATAAAACAACCAATATCTGGGTCAAAACCTGACATATGGCTGGACTGTGTTCGAAAAAATATCCTGATCCTGAGTAACCACAATGTCATCTGTACACAATCGCAATTCACAACAGTTAAAGAAAATAGCTGTACGGGGAATTTCAGCTGTTATTAAATGCAAAATGATGACTCAAAGAAAAGTTAGAAGCATGAATATCACATTATAATCTATTATTTTTCTTGTGCTGTCTCTTGCAGGGCACAGCCTCCGTCTGCTCCACTTCTCTGCCACTTCTCGAACTGCGTAGACAGAGAGACGTGACTGTCTTCTCCAGAAAGAAGCTGAGGTTTGTCCAAAGAGTTGCTAGATTTGATGCTGGGAGACTTCTGAAAAATAGTCTCTATACTGGTGTGAAGAGTCAGTGGAAGTAAAATGACAAATACACAAACTGTCTGTTCAACGTCTCTCGGACGATGTAATAGAAACTGCAATCGCCAATTCATTTTAAAGGAGCAGCAGCCAAGTTACTCAAAAATGAGGTCCATGTTGAAGCTTTTCCATATTGTGGGTTTTAGTTTTTAGTAAAGGGCTCAGTGTGTCTTTGTGGGTGCAATATCCACGTAGCACAGCAAGACGTGCACGTCAGAAGTGCTTCTTACACTGAAGCTTAGGTTTGCCCCCAGCTTGAGCCAAGTATGTGGCACTAAGCTACTCTCCCCCCCTTTTCGTCTTTTCACCTCTGCCTCCACAAACGAGGCGATTTGGGAAATCTGATTTTATCACTCCAGCAGCGGCTCCGAGCAACAGGCGCGGTCGAGTCTCCGAACTGTGTTTATGAATCTGTGGATGTGACATATCGACCAGGAGATTTATTCAGTTCAAACAGGCGGCGGCGCTTTCCAGTGGATTTTCTCCGGGTCCCTGCTCTGTGTAGTCGTCGGTCACACTCCAGCTCAAGGACGATGTGTGAAAACATTTGGGAGGAAAAGAAAGAAAAGGCAGACTCCAAAACTTTTCTGTGTGTGTGTGTGTGTGTGTGTGTGTGTCCATGTGCATTATTATGGGCGAGCAGGTTCATGGTTGTGTCTTTAAACCGTGTGTGTAGCCGTATAAGAGGAGTGCAGGGTAACTCTTGTGAGTTAATTTGTGTGTAATATGTGATAGTATGTTGCTGTGCGGGGATATATATTTGTTGGTTTGCAAGTGCATGTGTGTGTGTGTCTGTGAGAGAGAGACCATGGCCTGAGGTCATATCTGCGTCAGGCGGCTGCTTGAGCTCAGAGCCGGAGCATGATCCCCTACGCCTTTAATTAGACACATTAACATACACACACACATGCAGCACACACAGATAGGAACACACACACACACACACACACACACACACACCCTTCTTCACTCTCTCACTTCATCCTCTCTCTCTCTGCCTCCCACAATAGGCCTGTTGCATGACCCGAGGCTATGCCGACCACACCACATTAAAACCTGGACTAATCAACCTCATACTCTCATGGACACTTACCCACACACACACACACACACACACACACACACACACACACACACACACACACACACACACACACACACACACACTCTCTCAGCTTGTTAATTCTCCACACAGAACACGAGCCCACAGTCTCGGCGGTTACAGTCTGATCAGATGTGGTGACTGTGGCGATGGAGCGAATTAAAACCAGAATACGACCAAATAAGCACCGGGAGCGAGTGGATGTGGGAATGAAGAAAGAAACAGAGATGATTCAATACGTCCCCTTAAGCTTTTTAACTGTACATCGTACAGTTGTCAAGACGAGAGCAAAAATCAATAGTTTGCCTGTGGTCAAATTGAACCAATCACCCATTGAGTAAATGTATAATTACGCTGGTGAAAGTAATGCCACGCTAGTTGTGTATAGAGGGGATCTGAGAGGGGTTTCTTCTGCTCTACATTTTTTAGATGAAAGAGTAAATTGACAGTGCAAGTCTCCACCAGTGAAACCGATTGAAACCACCTCTACGTGCTGTTCACATTTATTGTTTCTGGTTTAATTTGGGTTGTTTGTTTCCTCAGCTCCTTCCTCGTTAGATCCCGGGACTGCGACGACACCGGTGACAGCATCACAGCGATCACACAGGTTGGTCTCGTTCAGCTCATCTGCACGTTGTCTGCTTTGCATTTAAAAGCCACATTACTGCACAGTTATTTAAAGTATAAAGACCAGGGTGGAGTAAAAAGACACCGAGCGGAACATGTGACGTCTGAAGTTCACCTCACACACACACACACACACACACAGAGAAATAAAGAAACAATCAGAAACCCACAGAAACCTCTTTTTCCCTCCTAATTGGCGGACGCTCCTCGCTCGGTTGAAAATCGGTGGGTCTCCAGCAGCCTGTTGCTTGAGGTGTGGACGTAACAGTAGCCTCGGGGTGCAGAGCCAGGGATCCTTGAGGCTGCCATAAGGAAGTATTGTGAGTAATAGAGGCATGTACCGGCCACTAACCTGCAGCTAAACACACACACACACACACACACACACACACACACACACACACACACACACACTCTGTATAGTTCCTATCTTTGATCTGTAAACACATGGACACACTCAGGCTCCTGACGAATCAGCATATTGACAAAACAGTTAAATGATATTGCTGCTGTTTGTACGTCACATGCATTCATATCAGCACAAATTAGAACACACACACACACACACACACACACACACACACACACACACACACACACACTGTTGCATATGCATCACCTTTATATCCCTGTCAGGTTTTTGTTCGACCCGAGGATCTGACCCCGACTGACTTCGTCTTTCAAACATCTTTCTTGTTTGTATGGTAACAATCCAAAGTTTTCCCTGAGATGTTTTAAGTCCAAGTATAAGATGAAGAAGACATTTTTTCTCTCAAAGCACAAAGTTTAAAGCATAATACAAAAAGCACCTATTCCTCCATCAAGCTCTTGGTCCTGGTTGTTAAGTTGTTTTCTTATCTTTACGTTTTGCGATACTGATCCTTCTCAGCAACAGGAGACACTTGTGTTTACATGGACACACACACAAACACACACATACTTTTCCTCCATTACAGCGGAAACTTCACATGATGCATCAGGAAGTTGTGTAGTTTTAACTTGGTTTTCTATTAATAAACATCCAGTCAAAATAAAGTAATTGAATTAAATCCTAATACTCACATGATATAATGAGGCTCATGCAGTCTCAGTAAAGGAGCAAAGAAATATGGTCGGAGAAAGATTATTATAATGCAGGGACCGGCACTGGTGTCACTTCAAATGGTGAAGATTCATTATTGCACAAAAACTAGTGCTATAAATTATCGTTTGGCCACATATTTTAATTTATAGTTAAAGTTTACAATAGTTCTTGTTTGATGGAAGTTTATTTTCACTGCTGATATTTGCACATATCGTGGTCCGGTTGGACTGTTTCTTTGTTGTTAAAATTGGACATTCAAATAGTTGTGTACGTGCTGAAACTTTTTCCCTCATGTGATGTTTTTTTTTGTTTTACAATAACTCAGGTTGCAGTTTGATGTGAGTTTAAGTGAAAGTATGTGAAGGGAAAAAAGTTCTGAAATATTGCAGTCGATACATTTCAACACCTTTGGACGAAGTTCTACACTTTCAACAGCTGAGTAAACACAAACTGTTCACGCACACAAACGCACACAAACTGATGGAGGGCAGAAGGAGCTCGGTGGTTCACGCTCCGAGCATCTCTCACCTGGAAAACTAATGATTATTGACTTCCCTCCAGCGAACATTGGGGACGTCCGCCTCAGGCCCTCGACCCACTTCCCCACGCAGCACACACACTCTCTCACACACACACACACACACACACACATACACATACGCACACAAACTCACACACACACAGGTACAGTTGACACCGGACACATGCAGCCTCAGAGGCAGCAGGCTTCGGCCATTTAGCTTCGTTCTGAGGGAAACCTCGCACACACACACACACACACACACGTTTAGTGTTGAAAGACAGGGGTTAACAGAGTAAGGGAAGGGGGGGGGGGGGCAAAGCAGAGGTAGAGGAGGTTTGTGAGTAGGGGGGGGGGGGGGGGGGGGGGGGGTGTTGTCTGCCTCTTTTTTTTTTACTCCAGCAGCAGTGTTGCCTGGGGGGCTTCAGCCGTGCCACTCCCTGCTGTAGGAGAGAGGCTGTCACTACACGTCTGTGTCACCGTGTGTTTGTCTGTTTATGTGATTGTGCATTTCAGCATTGTGCATGTGCTTTTCTGTGTGAGCGTGTGTGTGTGTGTGTGTGTGTCACTCCGGCTCTGTGTCAGCTGCTTAAAGCTGCCAGGCCACATTTACCTCGTTTCCACCAGGACGGTGCTGGTGCCGGTGCCGGTGCCGGTGCGTTTGAGACCCGGCCTGTATTTTGAGAACCGAACCTCACGTAGTTCCCACTCCGCACCAGTGTGGACTGATCTCATGTCCTGAGTCGTGGTCTTGTCAACCGCACGCAAACCACAAGAGAAGAAGAAGAAACACGTTACCTTGCAGAAGTCGGGGGTTTAATTCCCAGTGAAAGAGAAGAAACGCTGACACGACTCTTTTGCTTTCTCTGAATGTATTAAAGTCATTACTTCTTGCACTCGCAGGCTTTTCTGTACTTCTGTGGAACATGGAGAAGAAATACATCCAACTTTTGGACCAGTAATGTTGTCGGGTTGTGCCAATGTCAGGTTTTTGTCATGAGGATGTGACATTTGTTTATGGCTAATTGTATATAGATATAGCCAAGAGACAGAATGATGCTTATGTGTTTTATTATAAGAAAAGTAAAGTTGTCTTTGGTTTCATAGCATCACAAAGTTGTGACTTTGACTTCTTGACTTGAGAAATCTGTGTCGATCAGCGAAACCAGCGGCAGGAAAGTAAACATGTAAGCATCGCTCCATCGCATGACTCGTGGTCCACGTCTCCACAGGGAACTTTACCTTCTACGTCTGTTTCCTAACCTTTACTCTCTCATGTTGTGTGTGTGGTGCAGCTCTCAGCCGCCCCATGGTCAACCCATACAGTGGATTTCACTCAGGGCGGAAGAGACCTCCACTCAGACTGTTTGGGTTTGATGAACTCGTGTGACTCCTCAGCGCTGGAGACGTCTAATTAGAATAAGGTGAAGACTTGTGTACTTGTGCACGGCCTTTAAGTAAAGTTATATCATCCTGTCAACCTAACTTTTGTTCGAGGAATAACTATAAAAATGATCCAAGATTGGTTCCATAAAAGCTTCAGACCAATTCAGGCTGTAGCGGCAGAAAAATGTAGAATATATTGAAACAAGCAAGGACATGTTTTATAGCTTCTACACTTATCTTTTTATATTTGGAGATTGTGTTGTTTCTTCTTTCAAAAGTAATTTGAAAAACATTCATCTCCGTAAAATATTTGGATTCGATAAAGTAGGAGGAAAACGCTAAACGCTATCAGCTCGTGTAACACAGCCCGTTTTCCAGTTCCAGTAATAAATAAACAGCACTAATGCGCCCACACGTCTCTCCGGGACAGAATCAAATCACAAGCTGTGGCTTTGCGGAGCCCCGTGTGTTTATTTGGAGAATGTGCGAAAACATGAGAGAGCGTCTGCTCAGTCAGGACAGTTTGAATTAAAAATATCATCGGGCTGACAGACGCCGGCCTGTTTTTATTGTCAGTGAAAGTACGGGTTGACGGATGTGAGGTTGCGGCGGCGTGTCTGCTGCCGTCTGTCTGGGATGTCTGGCTGGATCCAGCGTGTCAGAGCCGCGCGCCGAGGTTTCCCACAACTGACAGATGTGTTCAAGCCGAATCGGCCCTTGAAAACCCAGCCGTGTCACCTCCGACACGCCGCTGTCAGCTTCCCCCTGACAAGCTCTGGGAGTGAAATGTCTCTCTTGTTCAGCTGAGAAGAAGAAAGTGTCACTTTCTTAAGCATTTCCTTCAAATTGTATTTGTTGTTGGGAGTAATTAAGACGTTCTCATCGGATGTGCTGTGTTTTCAAAGCCTAAAACAATTTGGGTGATTTAATGACACAGTTCCCCGAATCAATTGTACAGTAAAGTAACATTTTAGAGTTTGTTCACTTCGTGTTCGGGTTTACTTTTGAAGATAGGATTTGATTTGCAGTCATAAATCATTGGCAGCAAAACTTTACAACCTCTCAACACATGTAAACAACAATTTTACTGTGAATCACACGTACGTTTTTATTATGAAAAACATCGTCAGTTAAATAAACCTCTGAAATTCGATTAGCTCATTCACTCAACACATAACACAGGTCGGGATGATGCAGGTGAGTTCACACGATGGACGTTAAAGGTGCCGGGTGTTAAATTGCAGAAAGTTCCTCGACAATTTTTGCTGCTGAGATCGAGATTAACAAAGAAAAATAGTCACGACAACAACAACAACAACAACAACGACGACGACTGTGTTCTTTGCATCGACGTAGTCTTCCTCACTGGTTTAGCAGCAGCGGGTGTGAATGCAGGGACGTGTGCAGAGGAAGACGGTGGCGGTCTTTTAACTCTTTTAATTCTGCTGGAGGAAGCTGGTTAACCCTTAAGTGTTTCGCCCCGAGGACATGTATGAAAAGTTAATCAGCCCCACCTGGGAAGGGCATCTCCATAACAATGAGTGTGCGTGAGGCTGTGGGCCGTGGTCAGTGAGGTATGCGGGTCTATTTCTTATTGATGAGCGGCTGACAGCGGAGGGGCGGAGTCTGTGGTGCTGTGTGGTGGCGGCGGCGGCACCACAGAAGAAGAAGAAACGAGCGAATCAGGAGATGAAGGCGTCCCGAGGACCATATGCAGCCGTTCAGATCGGTTAGCATGGCCCAGAGGCACGAGGGCTTTCATCTGAATATGCCAACTTTGTACTGCATGCAAAACCGCCACAGTAGCTGTAGGTCAGTGCAGTCTGTTCAGGGCTGTGTGTGTGTGTGTGTGTGTGTGTGTGTGTGTGTGTGTGTGTGTGTGTGTGTGTGTGTGTGAGACAAACTGCACAGATCGAAGCGCTCGGTGTCCGATGGTCTTCCGCTCATCAATAGCATTGATCACTTCGTACCTTGTCTATTGTTTGTGGTGATGCATCGAGGCTAATGAGACCACACACACACACACACACACACAGAGACAGACACACTCATCCCACCTGAGAGGTAATTTCTTTCTCTTGCTGAGAGGCACCAGAACAAAACATTCATTTATTATTCAGAAATATATTATTCATCTATTCAATTAGCCACTGTTCTCCTCAGCCAACCTAAAGAATCAATGTGGGGAATGGATATGATATGCACAGCCCGTCGTCTGGCACACACACACACACACACACACACACACAGGGAGAGGTCAGCTAGACTGTGATCAGAATTTGTAATGGAATCCTCAACATAAAGCCACAGAAGAAAAGTAGCAGGCCGGCAGACACACAACACCAGGTACTCTCACACACACAAGTACAAGTTTATCCTCACACAAGACCCACAACGAGAGGGTAAAGGTTTAATTCACCTCAGAGACGTTTCAGGGACACTTACAGGATTTCAGAAGTTGTAGATTCTTCTATTTTGATTCAGATTTCAGCAGCTCTCTGTCTGACTGAGAATAAAATGCTGTTTTGTTGTGATATTTCCGCAGCTCCGACAAACACTGAGCTCTCTGTCGGTCTTACTCCACCACTGAGCACATCAGATGCTCTCAGACACATCCCGTGGTTTAAAGTTAAGCTTCAGTGAGACACAGAGTTGTCTTTACCGAAAAGTTGTGTTGCAGAAAGGCGAAGAAAAATGAATCCACCTCTTCCCTCTCTGCACGTTTCCACTGTGTCACTCAGATTAGCAGAGAAATGAATACATGTATAAAAATGTGTAATTCTGTATAACTGTTGCCCACAAAGACAAACGTATGTATTTGATACTCGAGACGCATCCGTTCTTCATGCATTTGTATTTGTTAAGAACATTTTTAGATTCCAAATCGTGGAAGTTCTCCAGTTACAAATCTTTCATCATTCACATTATGTTAAACCTCGTTTTATTGAACTTGAATCTTTAAATGCAACAGCGTAGAACAATGTGTTCAGCAGAGATCTTAAACCTCCTATAGGCAGAGAAATGTACTATTAATGAAAAAGGGGTCGATGTAACATTTTTTTTACTCATTAAACCAGGATTAAACCACCGGGATATCAAACATATTGTGTCTCTCCATTGTGCTCGACTTCCCATCGTCCCCGGTTGGAAGCTTCATCAATATATTCACGTGTCCCTCAGAGGAGATGATGTATTTAACATCCACCAACTTCGACAAGTAGGTTCTGATTTTGTTTGTTTGTTAGGTATAGTTGTTAGATTGGTGGAAGAATAAGACCCCGTTGAATTTCAGATCAGGAGACAGATCCAGGAATGTTGTTTTTTCACTATCTTTATCATTGCAAGTTGAGTTTTCATTGATTTCTCAGAAAAATAATCCATTGATCTCGATGAAAAAGAATCAGACAAGTTTAGGGGCCTGATAAGAATCTGCAATGTGGTGCAGATCCAAATAAAAACACGGATCTAGTGAATTTAAATGTGTAGTTTTATAGCAAGGGAGCAAAACAGTATCCAGTCATTCTGTATGATAGTCTGAGAGGCCTTGATGTCACAGAAACGTACGTAAATCACTGGAGTGCAGCACGACGGTCACATCTATTGGGGATATCGCTGCAAATCCATAAATCCAGGGATGAATTTCTCTCCCGGTACAGCCCTGGTCACATCTGTCAAATTCTGTAAAAGCTGAATTCTCTTGAAACCAAACACGCCTCGTTATTGTACAACTGATATTAAATCAACTTCCCATATGTGAAGATATATACGGTCCAGAAAATAAAGCCTATACCCAGAAAAACGTTTTATAATTCTCCACTGCAGCCAGAGACGCATCGGGGACACATGAATGGATTTCAGTGCTTCAGATGAAAAACTCAGCAACAGGGAGATCTCCTGCAAACTTACTCGTATTAAACAAGCAGATTATTATTATTTATTTTTTAAACTCCACCCACGTTGTTTTAACCGACAACTCGCTCATCAAACACGCTCACGCTGACACTCTTGACACTGACCTGCGTGTCAGCGTGGAACAGATGTCAGCCTCCACATCACATCGGGGACAGGGTCTTGACAAAACAGAGCCGTTTCCAATAGGAATTAGCCAGAGGTGATATCCTCATTCATCACGTTCGTCAAAAGGAAAAGACTCATCCGGTTAATGCCGAGCATCTCTCAGAGCCGCCCGTCATCAGACTAGATAACGTTGAAGAGGTGAAGAAAGAGAGAGAGTGACAGATAGAGAGAAAGAGATATGGGAGATGTAAAGAGGGAGAGAGGGAGGGTGTGTTTATGTGTGTGTGAGCTTCAGATAGAGACATTGGGACATTTCTGTCCCTCCTCGGAGGGGATAATTATCTTCTGCATATTCATGCATGCAAACACGGCATGAATAATTTCCCTCTCCACCTTCCTCTCCCTCTCTACAAAGGTTAGCTCATTAGCCGCAGCCCAACAATTAGCAGGAAATATTTTTATAATTAATTATTTGGTGTTTCTTCCGCGCCGGCGTTCGTGCATAACTTACTCAGGGTCAGAGCCCCGGACAGAGAGGGAGTCTGCAGCGAATGGCTCGCCCATGCTAATGCCGTATATACCATTGTACGGCCGTGCACGTCTTAATGTTACATGTGCGTGTGTAGAGTGAAACTGTTTCAAAATAAAAGCACGTCGGCACGTAGGCTTGGCACCATCATGGCAAAACCGCACACACACTCATGTAAATACAAGCAAATCAACGCACATGTCAAGACAAACCAGTGAACACTCAAAAAACACACCAAATGTTCACTCTCCTGCTCACACACACACACACACACACACACACACACACACACACAGCGGTCTGGGTGTTGCTTGTTGCCTGTGGGCCTGTGGTCTTTGAACTGCCTCTCAGACTCCAGTCTGTCCAAATTCACTATGAGGGATCCAGCTCTCCGCCTGCCTAAACTACTGCAACTCAAACACACACACACACACACAGAGAGAAAGAAAGAAACACATGCGCACACACACATCCCAAAGACAGGCAGACAGGCAAACACGTGCACTGAAACACACACACACACACACACACACACACACTGATGGAAACACTTTTCTGCACCTTCTGCTGCTGAAGTTCTTGGAAAGTCGAGTTTTGGTTTCTACCTGGACTCCGACGTTCTCACCTGAAAGTTGAGCCTGGAAATAATTCATGTGGAAAAAACAAGGCGTATGTTTCTGGCTAATGTGAATTGATTTCGACCAACACAGCTCTCAGCCCTGTTGATGCAGCGTGTGGAAATCGTTATTGTTTTTTTACAATGCAATATGCTCATCTGGTTGTGGTTTGATAATGTTTGTGTTCACTGCTTTTACCTTAAAGGCTTCATAGTAATTTTAACTGTCGTGGTTGAAAGTTGGTGACCTGTTGGCTACTTCTACAGTTGGAATCATCTTGTTTATCGATTGGTCAACAGTGCGAATTTGCCGGTAAAAGTCATAATTCACCATCTCATGCAAATCTGCTGCGATTCCGTTGAAATGAAATGATTTCAGTCTGAAAGTTTGTGAATTAAGTTGCTTCATCCTGTCAGAGGAAGAGTTTCTATGTAGAAGTGATGTTGAAAGCCTGAAGGAACAAATCCTAAATAGAAGACTTCAGCTTTCTCAGTGTGTTACTGCTAAAAGTTTTACGATGCAGATCCGTGGTTGGTTTTTTTTTTACACATAAGCCAAATCATTTGAGTTAAATGATTGTCGTCACCAACTTGTATTTCTTTTTTCGTCGACTCCAACAGGTGCATGAGGTGATAAAAGCTGCAGATTTGTTCGCAGCGTCTAATGCAAAGTGAACAATGTGACGTGATGGCAACAGATTCCTTTGGTCAACATACCAAAGGCTGTACTGTCAGTGTTGTGCGGCAGATAATGTTCCTTCTCTCGTGTGCGAAGAACCCGGCGTCGTCTCACTTTGATCCGCACTCTCTCCTCACGCTGTGAAATTAGAGACGATGTGACTGCGCCGCCGTTCGCCGCCTGTGTAGTTTGTCTCTGGGCTTTAAAGCAGCGTCGAGCAGCCTGTCCCGTTCGCTTTCTCCTGAAGACTAATTTACCCGCGATGCCTCTCATGTCGGCGCCGCTCTCACACTGCCGAGTCTGGAAGGTGTGCATGCGTACGCTCATCATTAAGTGTGTGTGTGCGGAAGAGAAATAGAGACAGCGACGACACATGGGCGTTTGAAAAGTGAAAGGAAACATTCTCCCGCTCTCGCCTCCCATTAAACATATTTGTACATTTCATCACCAATAAAAACAGCAAATCAGTCTCATCCAGCTCTTCACAGGGCCCTTTGAAGTCTTCTCAGTAAATGACCTCCCACTTTCCCACCCCCCGCGAACCAAAATACAAGAGCAATATTTATCTCACTTCACAAATTTTTGTCGTTTTTTTTTTAAGCAAAATCCTTGAAATTTTCATCAAAAGCATTTTAATCAGGCACTCTTCAGGTCAGCTAATGAGTTGGCAGGAGTGGGGCCCTCGCCGGGCGGTTCTCTTCAAAGGGTTAGCTCATTAGCGTTAGCAGCTCTGATTAAGCTACTTGCACATGCTCCGCTCACACACACACACACACACACACACACACACACACACACACACACACACACACACACATTTGCTAGCTCATTGACGGCGTCTCCCTTGCTTTCATGCACACACACACACACACACACACATGAAGAGCTGTCATTAGCCCGGTTAGCATCATTAGCATCATTAGCAGCCAAGGTCAGTGTTTGAAGCCAGAGACAGACGAGCGACCTCCATCTTCCTTCAACCAGCTTTTTAAAAAAATGTCTCCCGGCTACTTTAACAGCTCCAAAGTTACACGGCCACAATTACGCCACAGAGACAGAGAGGAGGGGAAAGGAGGACGAAAGGGAAAACGAGGAGGAGACAAGAGGAGGAAAAGAAAGGGAGAAAGTGTAGAAAATCACGCGTCGCCCGTTCTGCCCTTTAGCTTTTCAGTTTTTAGATTCCAGCTCTTCCCACCGTCGCTTTCTCTTCTCTTTTTTTTATCAGATGGCAAAAAGAGGAAAGAGTTCACATGTGATTTTTTTTTTTTTCGTGACTCCGCTGAGAGTTAATTAAAAAAGATGAATAAAAAAATATATATATGTCACCCCTTCGTGGATTATTCAGTTTCCCATTTACCTCCTCGTAACGTCACGTCTCCGTCTCTGTGGGGGGGGGAGTTCAGTCTATCAGGTTTTACTGTTGTGCTGCTTCTCAGGCCTGAGTTATAATATAATATTTCACATTTCAACTTAAACATGTTTCCATCAAAGACCTTTATGTTAATTTATTCAACATAACATAATAAGATAACGTTTAATTTGTGTTGTACACCTAAATTAATGATTTCGTAGACTTCAATAGAATCCCTGGATTTCTTTTTGTAGCCGGTGGAGTCGCCCCCTGTTGGTCATTCGAGAGAATACACGTTTCAGGCATTTCTGCATTGGTTTCACGTTCCAGACCCGGAGTCTACATCCATTTTTATATAAAGACGGACGACATGACAGCTCCTCCAAGGTGAAGCCCAATCATCTTGATCACCCCCTGGTGGCTGGTTGCAGTAGAGGTCATAAACCTCACCTCCTCCGTGTTAGTTGATGTGACATGGACCAAACGAAATAGTCAAAGTACAGGTTAAATACATTAAGGTGCTTTCTGTAGTTTTAAACGTATGTACAAGTGTTAATTGTGCCTGTAAGTTTCCTGTAACTCTCTCCCTCTCCTCCCCCCCTCCTCCTCCTCCTCCTCCTCCTCCTCCTCCTCCTCCTCCTCCTCCTCACTTGCTCTCTGTGGTCAGTGTGTGACAGAGGCCCTGGGCGGACTCATGGCTGTGGGCAATTTGTCTGGGAGATGGATCTGCCCCTGTAATTCACTGGTGGTGGACACACTGGATTTAGACTGACTGGAGATGGTGTGTTTGAAACCGTGTGTGTAAATTAATTTTAACAGGAAGACAGAGGAAGAGAGTCTGTGCACTGCTGTCTGCACACATGCATGTACGTGCGTGTGTGTGTGTGCGCTCTGGGAGAAAGCCTATTGAGAAGCCCCTCTCCACTCTATCAGATTAGCTCCATTAGTGGATTAGCCGGATTAGCCGGATTAGCGGGTTAATTGCAGTCTGCTGCTGCGTTGGTGCGCAGAGGCTAATGACAGCTAACGCTATTTAATCGCACACACAGCCGCGTTAGCCCGCTACTGCTACGTCTGGCAACATGGCACACACATCAGGGAAACCAGCGTACACCCGCTTCCCATGAGGATTAGCAGCGAGACCACACATCTCTGCCAGCGACGAGTTAATAACTCACAGCATTTACTCCGTTCTCTGGCAACGTTACCTATTTTTAATTAACTGCTGCCGTGTGTGTTCGCCCTCCGTCCTAATTAGAAACAATTAAAACACTTCATCACGTTGTTGTTACAGCTGTCGGGCGCTGGATTAAGGTTGTCGCGCACGAGGGTTTTCCGTCCAGTCAAGATTGACACAAGCATCCCAGCAGGAAGTGGGTGCATGTGGCAGTGGGTGGTTTATATGTTGTGGTGGCAGAAAGGCTGCGGGTTTGAATCCAGGGACAGGCTGCAAAAGCTGCTGCACAAGGAGGAAAAGAACTATGGTGCAGGCTTTGTGCACGGAGACCTCTGACTGTACAGTGGCCTGGAGAGAAATATCATAATTTACTAAATCAAACTTACTTTAATATCTTAAAAACAAGGGTTTGACTTGGATTTATAGGTTTGATCTGAATGAGGAATGAGTTTCTCAATCCACTGTTATTAAAACAAGGCTCCTATTACATCCCATAGCAATTTTGAAATCACGTAATCAAATCAGTAAAAACAATTGGCTGCTTGTTCCCTGCATAAATACATCGTATATTTTTAGGGGGGGGGGGGGGGGCGTATATATTTCAACATGCTATTGTTACAAAGCCGTGGGCACAGTTTGAATGAATTTGCTTTATGAGGAGAACGCTGTCTGCCTTCATACCGCCTCAAATGACCCCCTGCTTATTCTTCATCTTTTTATGGACAACAAAACAGAAGATAAATATGAATGCCTGCACACTTCACTTCGCAGCAGCATGTGGCCCCAGAAAAAAAAAAAAAAGTACAACTTTCTGAAACAAATACACAATAAATATTGAACGCGTGTTAAAGTCAAAAAGCTAAAAGTTTTGATTTGGTCCGAGCAGTTTGTTATCGCTCGTGGATATGATGCACTTTGTTTGTTTTTATATTTATCGGATGAATATTCTGAATTTATTCTCAGGCGATATTGATCCACTTTCACAAAAATATGATCAGGGAGGTAATTCTTTATTTTTAAAAGATTTTTGTTGTAATAGTTTTTCTCTAAGTTTTGTAATATTCTGACAGAGAGTTTTTATTAGCACATTACTTTCCAAATGCTGTTTGAAATAAAAGGAACGAGTGTAAAAGCTTATACTCGGAATATTGCAGCTTTTATGAGTCCAGGCTGGTTTTTGCATTGTCAGACCCGAGATGAACCTTTATGCAAATACACAAAACTCAGTAAAATAAAACAGATCAAAATGTTGAGATAAGAAACAGGCACAAGAAACTAACTTGAGTTTAAAACAATTAGATTTATTACCTGTCCATTTGTTTGTTTGTTTGTTTGTAAACAGGATTACACAAACACTAATGAAGGGATTATGGATTATTGGGTCGGAGAAGAACCCATAAATCTTCATGGAAAACATCCGGCATATTTAGGGGACTGAAATCGATTAGTGTGTGAAATGTGGTGCATCTTGGGACTGTGGGGCCTCGTGGACGTTTGGAGTGAACCAATACTTTGTGTAGATATTTGTATTTATTCAGAAAAGGATGAAAAGAAATACCTGTCAGTGGATGTTATAATACAGCCGATCCATCAGTAATAGTGTAATCTCGATTCATAGTGAGCGCCTGATGACATCATCCACGTGTGCGGTGCAACCTCACCCTCCTAGATCAACACTGTGGGGGGGGGGGGGGAACTGCAGAAAACCAAAGGAAAAGAGAGGATCGGTCAAAGTGGCGGTACGTGATACGTTGCCGGCAGGATGTGGTGTTTGCAGCCGAGTGAGTGCGGTGGTATTGATGCAGCTGCCAATGAGGTCTGACACATGGCTCCAGGACAGGAAACGCCAGGGGTTATGGGTAAAATGGGTGTTAGCGAGGAGTGTGCAGGAAACCAGAAGCGCGCCCACACCTATGCACATCGCTCTCACGCAAAGACTTAAGAAGAAGCAGGAATGTGAGGGCGCGTGGACACACACACACACACACACACACGCAGACTTTCCATATATTCGGTGGGCACCTCGGCCTCATTAAGGGGAAGTGAAGCGCTCCCTCCTCATCTTTTAAAGATAAAACAAAGTGCTGTGATGTCATACCTCATCAGCCTCTGCCGAGGAGACGAGAAGCACTTTAGCAGAAAGAGCAGAGTGTGTGATCGCCTGAACGCACAGACCTCCCTCTGACACTCTCTCCCTTGCTCTCTCTCTCTCTCTCTCTCTCTCTCTCTCTCTCTCTCTCTCTCTCTCTCTCACACACACATACACACATACACACTCGCAAGCCGCGGCGGCAGTGGATGGCGGATGAGGGATGCATGTTGGTTTGGGGCTAAACATGATATCTCCTTTCCCCAGGGCCGGCCAATCAGAACAGCCTGCCAGGGAAAAACAGCAAAAGCACTCAAGACCAGCCAGAGGAAAACACACACACACACAAACACAGACACAAACCAACAGACACACGGGGCCTGCACGCTCCTGAGCTCCAGCCGGCACCGAGCCGCCCTCCGAGCTGCAGCCGTCCACCCAGACAAAGAAAGCTTTCTGCAGACGCACACACAAAGAGCCTTCTTTAATGTTTCAAGGCATCGTGCAGCAGCTTCATCATCAACATCGTGACTTTCATCGACAGCTATAGGTTGATTTGTGCCAAAGCCGCGCTCGCTACCAGCAGAGCAAGTGAGTACAAAGCCGAGCCCCGTCACCCGCCCTGCCACTGTTCTTAGAATTGCACCAGTGCCTGCAGGGGGTGGGACCTTAGGGTGGGAGCTGCGGGGTACGGGGCACAGGAAGTATCGGTGTACCTGGGGGGCAGCAGTCGGGGGAAGTGCCTAGAGGTCCAGGGCCCAGGGAAGATGGAGTCACCGCTGTGGGCTCTGTGGAGGGGGGGGGAGGATCGGGGCTAAGTGTTTCCAGGGGAAGTGTAACAGCAGAGGAACCGATGTTAAGCCCATGAAAACCAAACTGATGTAAAGAAGGAGAGGAGATGACAGGGAACACAACACAGAGTTTAGCGTCAGTGTGGGAATTTCACCGAGAATCTTTCGCACCATTGATCAGATTTTTCCCTTTTTGTTTTCATATTGAATCAGGAAATAACGCGCTGATGAATAATGAAGCGAAGCAATTAAAGCTGCTTTATTTTGAAACTGTAGCGTCACAAAACACAAATGGATTCATTCAGCGATTCTTTATTTTTCAGAGTAATACTGACTTTTCTCCAGGATACACAAAACTAGTGGAAGTCAAAGAATTGGTGAAAACCAACGGGTCACAGAGAGAAAAAGTCATATTCATAAATCATTTAGTAAAATATCAACATATCACATAATTCACATTAATTCCTCAAATGGCGAATGCTTGGCTTTTTTATATATAAGTGATCTCAATTGATTAAATACTAATTAAACGTGTTGATTATTTTCACTTGATCGTGTAGTGATTCAGTATTTTAGCCTTAAACGCTCTCATCCAATCACCTGATTGATTCTAATAACACTTCACAGAATAGAACACGTGAGACGTGAGCTGCAGGTGAAAGATGCTGTTAATTAAAACAGAATCATTTTCTGTCATTTAATCGACAATAATCTACTTTTGTCGCACTACACAACAGAACATGTAAATAACTGTTCAATCATCTTTATACCAAAATACAGCGGCGAAATATATGATATACTTTTTATTCTACTGTGTTTATTTCAAAAATATAACTTATAAAATATCATGCAGTAATAGGATATATATATATAATAAGGAAACTCTATCAGGGGGTTTCCTGAAAGTACTTTTTCATATTCATGGGTTTTATCTTAACACATTTTTGAAGGACTTTACCTCATGGCGTCTTGTAATGGAGTACTTTTACTCTGTGGTAGTGCTACTTTTACTTGAGTAAAGAATCTAAATACCTCTTCCAACACCACTTTGTATATTAAACACCTTTATATATTGTAGATTGAAATATATCATCAGCGTTAAGATGATGTACAAACACAGATAAAAGAGCATAAATCGAATAAAGTCTGACAGAAACAAGTCGAACCAGAAGCTGCAGCTTTGCTCTCAGTTGTGTGACTTTTATTATAACCTGTTCGATGTGTAAACTAAGAGACATCGTAATAACTGTCCTGTGATGAGACCTGACACACACACTGCAGTGTGGGGGCTGCAGCACCAGTGTGGAGCTCCAGTCTGGGAAACTGGCAAATGTGTGAATCTTGCGAGCGCCAAGCGAGTGAAATCCTCAAACCGCAGCTCAGGTGTCGCTCGCTGACAGAGGATTAGAGCGAAGAGGCTCCCGCTCGATTGAGAAGTCGACTCCATCGCTCTCCACTCGGGTTGTTGAACCCCTCATAGATCCTGACAAGAGGTTTCTCCCACTTTCTGTTGACAAGATGCAAACAAGCAGATAAATAAATCAAAGTGTCCATTGCAGAAAATGTTGGATTTACAGATTTCTTTCTCTTTTTTACCACAGTTACCGATAATTATCCCGCACATCAAAAATAAAAATGAATAAAACAGCAGTGACCCAGGAGAGGGTGTGTGGGGGGGTGGGTGGGTGGGGGGTGAGGAATGGGTGGGTGAGGTGGGGCAGGGGTACGTGGCGGTGGCAGGGTCATTATAGGTTGGAGTGGAAGAGGGGGCACCGGGGCAGGGAGGAGCGACGGTGGGGGGGACGGTTGAAGGGATTTGGGTGAAGGTTGGGTTGTGATGAGGGACGGGGGGGAGGGAGGGGAGGGGGGTGCAGCTTGGAGGCTGGTGTGCGGCGGGGGTGAGGGTTGGAGGGGAGTCGGTGGGGGGGGGTATCAGTGGGGAATGGTGTCAGCTGCAGAGGCAGCAGGGAAAGCCGACATCTTAATAAAACAGCCTCGGGCTAAATCCCATTAAAGGCCTCAGAGCCTGTTACCACTGCTGGCCAGGTAGCGCACACACACACACACACTACACACACACAACACACTACACACACACACACTACATATATTTGTGCCTGCACATACACACATTCACACACACACACACACACGAATATATTATATATGGATCCATGTGTCCGTCTCTCTGTCTGTTCCTGTCTGTCCATGTGTGGGGGGCTTTCTTTGTGCTTGTTTTTTGTGTGCATGTGTGTCTACGTGCACGTGTATGTGTGTGAGGTTTCACCATCTGACCATCGCGTGCACACACACACACACACACACAGACACACACACACACCACCGAAAACACACCTACTCGCGCCTATTGTTGTCGAAGGTGTGCAGTTCGTGCACGGTTCAGTCAACTCGTGGTCGGAGTCGACGCCGGTGTCTTTTTTCGATTTGACGCCCTCGTTTGTTTGGCCTCCGAACCGCTCCTCTGATTCGTGGGAGCGGATTCGAGGGAAGAGGTTTGGGGAAATCGCAGCTTGTCTCGTCCCTGAACTCGCCGCCAGGAGAGACGTTGCAGCTGCAGCTCAGGTTTTCAGACCTTCTTCACGTGCACAATGCGTCGTGCACAGGAAATAAAGTGTAGCTCAAGGCCCAGATTTCAGTGAAAGGAGATAAGATGTTAAACTAATGTTTCGTTACAGTCGAACTTAACACCGGATGCGCGGTGGAACGTCCTCGAACGCCTCAAAGTTCACACATCATCACTGGATCTGTGGAAATCGGCTAAATCACTGAAATTCAAAAAGCCCGACAGAGAAGAAGAAAGTCAGGTGACAGGATGAAATCTCAACTGGAAAATGTCTTTCTGTTAATGAGAGTTCATCTTTAAGGTCACACTCTGTCCTTCATCTCAAACAGGCGAGGGGTGAGCTCACTCTTCACTCTTGAGCACCCCATTCTGCAGCGCCCCCTGGTGGCTGCAACCATGTCTTCGCGGGACAAGTGTGACATCCAGAGCAGTTGTGGAGGCCTCTTTTAATCCTCGAACACTCAAAATGAAGAATCTTGTCCTTTCTAAAAGTTTTTTTTTCTTGAACATTTGCTTCTTTTCTTTCTGGATCATTTTACTACTTGGGTGTAAAAGAATCTTCCTTTTAAACAACCCACAAACTTGTGGAGCACCTTCGGTCTGGGACGGGGGGGTTAACAAGTGGATGTGCGTTCTTTCTAAAGAACAAGTGCTCGTCTCCACACACACACACACAGGTACCTGCACATCTGGGTATAACGCAGAGATGGGAAGTGATATTTTTTTTAAAAGCGAGACACAGAAATCTTCCTCGCTGAAGACGACGAGCTTTGGAGGAGATTTGTCAACGATGGCAATTCCTCCCCGGAGCACAACAGACACTTGTATGATGAACAGTATCTAAACTGTCCTCTGAGTTTGTATCTATACATACACTCTCTGATTCCAGGCTGGGATCCAGGTTTACTGGCCCAAATGAAACACACACTCACACACACACACACACGAGCACAAAGTGTGTGTGAGGGGGGGGGATCAATATGAAAGAGGAATCTATATGTCCCAAAGTTGAAGTTCAGCCTCTGTCTGACAGAACACACAAGTTCCTGTTGTAGTAAACTATTGTTTTGACAGGATGTCACTTCAGTTCTGCCGAGTGTGTGTGAGAGCGCCGAGCGCCGCGCGCCTCCTCTTTATCTCAGGCCTAAGGCTACTGTCACTGAGCCGGGGGGAGAGTGGGAGACCGAGGCAGACAGACAGAGGGAGAGAGAGAGCGAGCGAGGCGGGGAGGAGGAGAGAGAGAGAGGCAGGGTAATAGGGAGGAAAAAGGGAGAGATAATTCACTTGTCAGCTGCCTGATGAAATGCCATTTTAACTGAAGCTGCTAATAGGAGCATTACGGGGGTTCAGCAAGCCTGAGACAACTTGCTGATAGTGAACTCTGTGTGTGTGTGTGTGTGTGTGTGTGTGTGTGTGTGTGTGTGTGTGTGTGTGTGTGTGTGTGTGTGTGTGTGTGTGTGTGGTGCCAATACTATCATACTCTTTTCCTCCTTTTCTATAAAATCTCTTGCCGCCATCACTTCACATCTCTGACTCCGTTGGACCGGGTCAACGTACATTTCTGTTTTCCTTCTCCACCTGCTCTCCACACCTGCTGCACCTCCCACCCGGGTCCTGATCGCTCCGCTTGACACCCACCACTCAGTGTTCATGGGAGAAGTTGGTGCTAAAGAGTCTTCACAGCTTCGCCCCCAAATGAAGTTTGACCCAATCACTGCACCGTAGCGCTTTAATATTTCACATTTTTCCAAAGTTTTAGAGGATAGTTCTGCATGTGCACACATTATGTATAACTTATTTAAACTGGAGCTCGTTCAGTAAAGTGCTGTTTGGCCTTTAAGCTGAAAGTGCAAACTGCAGCCGGAGTGCATTTAAATATATGTACGGATAGAAGAAGCAACAGCCCACAGACGTATGTGAGGAGTCCAACCAGATGCAGAGTGAGAGTGAATCACACAGGATGTCACAGGTGTCACCAGTAAACAGCCTATGGATTAAGTTTGAGTTTAAGTTTGATTTAGATTTGTTCAGTTTATTCAGAGGGATCATGCACAACACAACCATTGATCCGTTTGCATCTGAGGCCCCTGAGCAGGAAAATATCAAAGCCAATAACGACAATACAAATATTAACAACTGACAAATTCTGCAAATACTGCGTCACATTTAAAACATCCTTAAAAATATACATGACATCAGAACAGCGAGCAGATACTAGTGGACACTGGGTCCGAATTATAGTTGTGAGTTAAACACTTTTTAGAAAACGAGGTAAAGAGTAAAAGTTTATTTTAATGAATTAATTTATTCAGAGGCCTGTGAGCTTTGTTCCAATTTAAACTATAGAAAATAAAAGCAAATCATATTGATATAGGATTTTATTTATTATCAAATATAGGACTCACAGTTTGAGTTTGAATTCCCATGTTGCACCAGAAGGTTTATTCAATGTTAATATGAAAGGTTTTATAAACTGTAACTCTCAATATGAAGGTCACAAAATAAAACTTTTATACAAAACATAAAGTTGTAGAATAATTAGAAGATTATTGTCTTGATAAGATTTTAAGAAAAGGATAACATTTTAAAAAGTTTATATTATAATCGGACAAAGAAGCACTGATAAGGTAAATGTGACCTAAAATAACTCAACAAATAACTTATCTCCCTTTAAAAAGTTTCCTCACGTCACATTATTATATAGTTTAATTATATTTCAAACAAAAACACACTTTCTTTATAGATCTCTGACATATTTAGCTGTTATCAAGTTCTGGTTCCTTCTTAGTTTGAAATAGCTTCAGAAAAGTATAATTTAGGTCTCAGAAATTTATATCAAGATAAAAATGTTGATTAAATCTAAAAACAAAACACTTTAGATTAATTGGGTTTGTAGTTTAATCAAAGAATATATTTTATTCAAAGTAGATCCTGTCGTATTCAAGATTCAACATCATTTCATCCAGAGATATTTTCTACACAAAGTAACGGAGCGCACAATCATTTATCTAAGCTCGTGTTGTGTTTTATTAAAACGTTGAGTCTCATTAGATGAAGTTTTGTGAGTTCACTTCCCTCTGATGGTTGTTTTCCATGTGGCTCTTTGTGCAAACACATCTGATGCTGCATTAGTTTTTTATGCAGATTCACTGGAAGCTTATGTGAAGCATCATCACAGCAACCAGTTCTACTGTCTTCCAGCATTACTGTTTTCAAAGGGACATCTGAGACACACACACACAGACACAGACACACACGGACCCACACAGACACACATCCACTCACACAGAGAAAGGGTTAAGAGAGCCCTGAGGCCAAGTGATTTACGCAAGAATGGTCTGAATCTGTCTCTTTCTGCATGTGTGTGCATGAGTGTGTGAAAATGTGTGCGTTTCAGACTCTGTGAGTGAGTGTGTGTGTGTGTGTGTGTGTGTGTGTGTGTGTGTGTGTGTGTGGCCACTACAGTACCGTATTCAAACAAAATACTCCACTTCCGAATTGTGACAACCCGTTCTCTATAGATCTATACAATCTTTATTTCCCCTCGCTTCCTGACACTGAAGTTAAAAACACACATGTACACAAAGTCAGACACACAAATATCAATAATAAATAAATAAAAAAAACCAATCAAATGTTCAAATATATCTAAAACCTGGGTTAACTTTTAGGTAACAAGCCTTTTTATCACAAAATGTATTTGTCCAGGCAGGAAACAATCAATTCAAATGACTTTACTTTGTTTAATTGATTTATTTTATATCATTTACATTCAACGCTTCTCTTTATAATGAGAACCAGGTCTGAACAGTAAACGTGCGCCCCTGGGGTTTCCCCCCCACAGCTCGTCTTATTTCATGAGCTTCAGTCGACATCATAAAAGAAACACTCATATGTATTTTCCTATAGTTTTATTCTAATGGGACAAATTATCCCGTCACCGACACAGAGAAACAGTCACATCAGCCAATGAGACGCGTTCCCTGTGGTTTCAGTCTGTAAAGAGCCTGATCGCCATCTAGTGGCCGCTGCGGAGGGCCGCGCTGCAGAAGTTGCACCCAGCAGCAGGATCAGAGGTCACAAAGTGGAGCCACTTCAGTGTCAACAGCACCTCCTGCAGGTGGAAGCGTGTAGTCCTCGCGTCACACAGCAAATGAGCTGTCGAGACAAATTTGAAATAATGATAGAAAAGAGCGGATGAACATTGTGAGATGCCCGGAAAGATTCAACCAATCAATCAAACTGTGTTTATATAAGACCTCTGAAAGAAATCCAATTACAAATCTGCTTTGACTGAGAAAACATAGGATGTTAAAGACGAGTTAAACGTTTAGATTCAGAGATTTGAACTCGTGCTCTGTGCAGAGAGAAGATGGGAGGAGTCCAACTCTTACAATTTAAATTTAAGAAAACTCAGATACTGCGTCTGTTCAGCTGCAATCAAATACACTTTCTGCTTTCAACGTGTAAACGTGTGAAGCAGCTGACACGATGCAGTGGATCTTCTAGATTCAATTCAAAAATAATGAAGTTGTAACAAAAATGTAGTTTTACTTCCAGAAAATGATGCATTGTAGGTTTGAGTCAAAGTTTGCAGCTGGAACATTGAGGAGGTTCAAGCAAACGGCTGCTTTACACAACTCATATTGAAAACACAACCCAGAAGAGTGAGGCCCGACAGTCACTTTACATTCTATCATCCTGCACTGAATTTCACACACTCATCGATATCAGTTCCCTAAACTACTCTCTGGGAAATCCCTGAAAAAGTTAAACAAATGCATTGCAAACTTAACTGGGAACTTTTAGGACAAACGATACAAAATACAACTAAAATGTGTAAAATTATACTACGTATAACACTGTAGGCTTTCGTAAAGTGGATAAACAGTAGATTGAGTCACGATTAAACACAGACAAACTAATTAAACCTGATTTTATAAATGAATCAAAGTATCTCGGTCTCGTTTTTCCAGTCCCGAACTTCCTCCTCCAGTTTCCCAGAGTGAGGGAACATTGTAAGAATGCAGCCGGGTGTCGAATGCACCGTATCGACATGTGCAGCATCTCCCACCACAGCTAATGTCCCAGTGGCCATCAGCATTCAGCTGGTGAAGGGAAATCAGGGACATTGGACGGGTCCTCAGTGTCTAAGGAGGAGCAGGGGACCTCGGAGACTGACATGACAGACACACACACATTCATACATGCCTGTGTGTGTGTGTGTGTGTGTGTGTGCACCTTACAAAACTGTGTGAATGTGCATTCTCTCAAGGTGTGCTGCCAGTGTGTGTGTGTGTGTGTGTGTGAGAGAGAGAGGAGCTGTGGATCTCCTAATTTAGCCTCTAGAGAGCTGAGACGTCGGGGTGTCAATCTCACTGTGCCGCTTTTTTCCCCACTTAACTTTTTAACTGAGTTTCCTCTTCTTTGCAATCCTCCGTATTTATAGCTGCCAAGCCTGGAGCAGCCACGTACACCTCTACGTGTGTGTGTGTGTGTGTGTGTGTGAGTGTGTGTGTGTGTGTGTGTGCAGTATTTACCAACATTAAACTCTTTGTGCTGTGTGTGTGTGTGTGTGTAGCTGCACAGCTGTTGATATTGTGGGGTTAGGGGTTTGGTATTTCAGTCAATTTCCACCGAGACGAAGATGAAGCACAACGTGAGAGAGACAGAGGAAGTGTGGAAATCGCTGGAGGAAAGAGAGGGAGAGAGCAGAGGAAGAAAGAGGAGGAGGTGAAAGGGATGAGGAGGGAGGGAGGGAGGGGTTTGAAGGGGATGGAGGGATGGAGGGATGGAGGGATGGATGAGGCAGACTTCTGGCCGGGCGAGCTGCTCTGAGACTAATTAAGGTGAGGGCAGTGGCAGAGACGAGGTAATGATGAAGAAAAGGATTTACTCCCTCCATCCCTTCGTCTGAGGCTCCTCCACCACTTCTCCATCCGTCACTCAGCCCCTCACCTCCCTTCCCTCGACCCCCCCCACTCCTCCCTCATCCCCCTGTCCATCTCAGCTCCTCGTGCCTCCTCCCGTCTCCCAGCGCGAGTCCGTCATCATCTCCTGCACACGAAACCAGATTAATGCATTTTATCCAAACAGCTAATGTGGTCACTGAAATCCAAGCAGGGAAAAGTTTTATTTATAAAAACTGAGATGTTTTAGTTTATTTGGGGTAAAACAGACGTCTGTGAGACGCTGCGACCTTTGACCTCGAGGGCGAGAACACGTAGAAGTACGAATACGCAGGTTAAAGCAACGGCTGCTTGTTTGTTTCTTGCGTTTCTTTAGTTTGCATTCACAACACGTTCTGTGACTTCAACGCAAAGGCCCGGAACTGAGAAAGCTGCACATTCAGGCGCAGCAACATTTAACGTGAGGTCACGGTTCACGTTGATCTCGCTCTCTCCCTCTGCAGCTCTGTTCCACTTCGCGTCCCTCGACCACCCTCGCACAGTTTCATCGCTGTTCTGCTGAGACATGTCCACTTTCCTTTTAGAAGCTCAGAGGAGCCGGTTTGATTTTTGAGTCGTGCAGAGTTTTGCGCAGGATGTTTGTTCAGCACGTGGATCAGATTCACGACGTGAGTTACTTCACACTGATGTGGTTCGCGGCACGTTTTGTAAAGTAGTTTTAAAAATGTTTCTTTGCGCAAAAATAATGTCTAATATTAGGGTGAGTAATTACATTATTTTACAGAGTGATGTATTCAAGCAAATAAATAATAATAGACTATAATAATAATAGAGTTTTTTACTTAGCTTACTGTCTTAGACTTTATACATTTACTCGAATGTTATCAATTTTACTTGAGAAAGGAAAAACATCATTGGAATAGAAAAGAATAGAATAGAAATACAACAGAAGTGATATGTGTAAAATAAAATAGAAATGACTCTAAAAATTATTAAATACGGAAAGCAATACAGTAAGCAAGTATAAAATACTGCGTAAATTGATAAAACATAAATATATTTTTATTCTTATTGCATTTGGAGTAAGGGACATTTTGGTTTATTTATTTTTTCCTTGGTTTAATAAATATAAAAACAAATTTAAATCAGCAGTGTTTAAAACCTGTTGCAAATACTTTATATTTTTTATAAAATATTTGATTTACTTTTTGAAAAATCCTTCCTGACCTGTATTTGATTATGTGACAATTAAAAGGC
Source organism: Verasper variegatus (assembly GCA_026259375.1). Lineage (NCBI taxonomy): Eukaryota > Metazoa > Chordata > Actinopteri > Pleuronectiformes > Pleuronectidae > Verasper > Verasper variegatus. The sequence continues at coordinate 3,159,693 of CM048055.1, forward strand.
TGCGGAGGTAGAAATTACAGCAACATGGACGTGTCTCACTTTCCTGAATGTTTCACCCTTTTTTTCCTGTTCACTTCATCCATCCCTCCTCTCCTCCCTCCCTCCATCCTCTCTCTCTCTCTCTCTCTCTCCCTCTCTCCTTCTGTGGGCAAACAGGAAGCTTGTCATGAGGCCTCCTGCTCCAGCCCCGCCGACTGCGTTCCTGTCATCCGACGGCAGTTACACCTCTTTCACTTCCACCCACACGTGTCCCACATCTGTTGCTCGCCATGTTTTGGCGTCTTCTCCCGACGAATTTGCATATACAGTGTGCAAACACATCCTCTGCTGTTGTCTGAGCCTGTCACTGCCTGGAACTGGAACTGTGAGACGTCTCCTCGCTTTAGTCTCAACAAACACACGACAGAGGGCTTCAAACATGTTTCCAGTGTGTGTCTCTACACCTCGTTGTGTTTGGACACGTGTCGTGTGCGACCTGCACTGAAATGTAGGTCTGAGGGAGAATGAGGAACGAGGCCGACACACAATTAAAAGCCAAATGAAACCTAATTTTACTGATAATTGTCCATGTGAGCACCACTCTGCTGTATAATGTCCTCTGTGGCTCGGGAGGGAACTTTCTTTAGTTTCAGTGGCTGTGGCTCAGGAGGTAGAGCGGGTCGTCCACTAACTTCGTCTATCCCCGGCGCCTCCAGGCCACGTGCCGAAGTGTCCTTGGGCAAGATACTGAACCCCAATGGCTGTGCTGGCAGTGAATGAATGTGTGTGTGACAAAACTGTACTGTCAAGTCCTTTGAGCGGTTATCAGACATATTTAGAGGACTGATTTCTATGTGTGTGAAATTTGGTGCAGCTTGATTGGATTTCAGGGGACGGAGGTATGAGTCTTCTCACCAAAGCACAACTTTAATCATTGACTGGGGAAGAAAAGATGAAATTAAAACTTTGGTTCCACATGGTTAATATAAATTTCATATTTCTCTTACAGGCTGTTTAAACCCAGTTGAGCCTATGAGCTGGACTCTGGACTCAGCTGTTACATGTGTCATGTTCACGCTCAAGGTCGAAAGAAAACAAGCTCCCGGAGAACGGCAATTAAAAGATGAAAAGGGAATGTGCCACAATTTAAACGGTCAAATTAATATTTAAAATGTGTTGTCACTCCACCACTGGAACACTATCAGCAGTTCAGGCAGTCGGGTCATTAAAACGTGAACACAGGGTGCGTTAGATGATTCCTGGACGAGATTGGGCAGCAAACATTGAATGAGGTGTTAATGGAGCCACACACAGTATATAAATATAGACTTATGCACATGCAGCAGCATAAAGGTTCGGGGAGCGATGGAGCTTGAACATGTCACTTATCTGAAAACTCAAGAGCAAATTCAAACAGTGTGTTTAAAGACTTCCTGAACAATGTCAGATTTTAATGAGGCTGCTGCACAGAGAGCACGAGGCGCGCCGCCGAAAACCAAACCTCCTCGTTTTGTACATCGCTTTTAATCAGATCTTTTTGGGCTGAAAGAGAAAAGAAGAGATGGATTTAAAGTTGCTCGGTGTGCAAACATGTAATCCCCTGGTTAGGATTGGTTCAGTTTGTTATCAGAACAGACTGAATTCAGGCTAATTCTGCTGCAAACGATTAAAATCTCCTCAAAATCGGAATCTTTATTTGTTTATTGCAGGAAAACCCCGACGAGGAAGTCAGATCTTGTCTTTGCCAGAGCACAGGGTGAAATATCTGCATCTCTAATGGCTGCATTTTAATTTTCCGGGGTTTCAGTAAAGAATATAATTTCCCCTCGCTTCACCGCACCTGACAGTTCACTGGCAGCGCTTCCTCTTCTTCTCTGATTTCCCAAAGAAAGTCATTGAAATAACTAGACAGGAGAAAAGAGCGTCTACAAAGTGCAGCCTCTGTATTTTCACATATAATGACGGGAGGAGGCAGCATGGAGATCGCATGTTTGATCACTGCACACATCACACGCCGAGGAAACGCACCTCAGAGGAACTTTGGCACCAGCTCTCTTCTTTTTGTCGCACACGCTCGCTGCGTCTGTGCTACAG